>JAPDVR010000025.1:30795261-31325261 GCA_026230005.1 Gila orcuttii | reverse complement strand
GCCCAGAACTTCGGTTATTCATCAGTCAGTGTGCGCGCACACGAGAGAAGCGCTCTTTCAATCCTCTCATTCCTCAATAGTTTAGCGTTATTGCACCTAATTTATTTCCACTGACTGCGAGAGAGGCCTATTTTAACTTTTGATTCATAAAATGTTCTGCTCTAAAAGTTTGTTATATTCTGTTTAAATGTAGGCTTACTTTTACTTAATTAAGTTTTGCTTTCGTTAAATTTAACCGAATCTGTTGTAGGCTAAATTATTTTTATTTTTATTATTTTTTGTTCTAAAAGTTTGTTCTATTCTGTTTCGTTTGTTTATTTTTATTTAATTTTTTACATATTCAATCTCTCATTCTTGTTTTTTTTTTTACAAGACCTTCTGCTGTGTTTTTTAATAAACAGATACAAACAGAGATATATAGCCTAATAGTTCGTACAAATAAACGTCTATTTGTATAGGCTACTACTATGTATACTATAAATTGTATGATTGTTTGTTTAAATAACATTAACAAAATTGTCTGTCTTTAATAAATAATACAATTATTACTTTAACATGCAGTTTCAGCTTCACCAAATCTTTGTTTGTTTCATTATTATAGCCTACAGAAAATGCAAATAGCTCTTGTTTTAATTTTTCATGTTTGTTGCTTATTTGGAAATTGCCATAGTTGTAGTATTTGCATCCTTACTGTTAATTGACATTAGCCCTGCACTTACGTTTCAAAATGCGGCAATTGCGGATGTTTTGCTAAATGTCCCTTTGCGCCACCTGGCGGCCATTTCGCGAACGACTTTGATATGCGACTAGTTTATTTTTGTCGCGGTGGATTTGCCGCGGCACGAGTCGCGGCGGTAATAGGCATTCTGGTTGGCTACCTACTGTAGCTAGCTAACAGGGGAGCTCCAGTAAGCACACGTAACGTTATGTCTCTAAAGTGGATTTACATAACCATATACATCTTAAAGACGCTTATTTAAAATATCTATTTACATCTGAAAGGAAAATATTCTATAAGTAGCCTATTGCAGATGAGCACATCACAACATGAAAAAGACATCTGAGCGATGAATGTGTGCTATTATTTAGGATAACTCACTGTTGTCAACACTGTTTACATTTGACAAATGTGCTGTAAATAAGCTAAGTTAAATAAACAAATCTATAAAGTAACTAAACATAAGTTATATATTTTATTTGTCCCTTAGTACTGTTGATAAATTGAGGAACATTTAAGTTGGATAAAAAGTGAGTTAACACATCAGCACCAACCTCAATATGTAAATGTGGTATTGAGCTCATAAATCAGAGGTAACATGATCTTTTCTGGATGTTACAGGGACAGATGAACAGATGTGTGTGTATCCAGTGGAGAGTGGCTCATGAAGCTGAATGCTGCCATCAAAGGCTATGAGTGAGTATACTACAGAAATGGATAACAAAATCTATTAAATATTAAGTTGTAGTTTATTTTAATTATTGTAATTTCAAACAGAGATATTTCAACACTTTTCTGATTCTTGATATCTGTGCATGTGCACCGGCAAGGAAAGATGATAGCAGCATTTGTTGGGGAAAATGTTTTTTAGGGATTTACTAAAATATAAAGTAAGTTCATTTTTGTTACTTTTAATACAGAAAACAAATTACATTGTGCTGTTAAAACGAGACACCAATGTGTCCCTGAGCAAGACACTTAACCCCTAATTGCTCCAGAGGCGTGCGACCTCTGACATATATAGCAATTGTAAGTCACTTTGGATAAAAGCGTCAGCTAAATGAATAAATGTAAATGTAGATTGTGAAGCTCAGCGCAGCACAGCAACAAGCTCTGGCACGAAGGCATGGCTCACCTCTGGTGAATTCATCAGAATAAAGCCACAGAATGGGAACCGCTGTGTTGAGATGGCAGAAGGATTTGGGGTTCAGCGCCTGTGAATACATGCTTGTAGTTTGAATAAAGCTTTGTTTCATGTGTTGTTGACTTGTATATGCATTTGTTTGTTATGGATACTTTTTGTGATTTGTTCTTTTACTAATTTATTCATGTTTCTTATTGTTGTCAGTATATAAAATATAATTATTTAATTAATGTATGCATTAATTCATTTCTTGACTGAAAATGTAGATGTTTCACTGCATTCATCTAGTGTGTATTCATGCATAGCTATGTCATATGAAAAAACAAATTACATTTTGCTTGTTTTATTAAATTATATCATTTTCCGTATATAAAAAAGTAATATAATTAAGTATTGGTCAGCATTTATTATTATTATTTTGTTTAAGTTTTGGGGTGGGCTAACAATGCAATTCATTCTGAGGTAATATTAATTTTTAAGGAGTGATACTTACATTTTTCAAGTATAAAATCAACAGTTTTCTCCAAAGGTGAGATCTTTGAGTAGCTCCCCGTCTCCTTTGTACAGACATTACAAACGCTGAGGAAAAACATTTTAGGTAGGGCTGTCGAGTTACTGATGTTAAGAAGTCGCTCATATAATTTTTTCTTGCAGAACTTAGTTACATACAAGATCAGGGAAAGATACCATAGTTGCATCTAACAATGAACAATCATAATAACAAAACAGAAAACAAAGATCATGGGTTTGTGTGCATCATAATATGATATTTTATACACAGAAAAAAAAAAACAATGACAAGGCTAAATATCTTTAAATAGTTCTTCATAATACATAAACATTTTTTTGTTTTTTTGTTGTTATTTATAAGCCTGAGGGATGAAACGAGAGGTAAATTCAACAAGAAAAAGAGGAAAACTTAAAGGAGAAAATTTTTGGATATAAAATAAAGAAATTGACATATTCAAGAGATGACGGTTTTGGGGTTTCTTAATAAAAAATTATATTGTTATAAGGATAAAACGGTGGGTCACATTAGTAGTGTTTAAAATATAACAACTTAAATCACCCCTAAATGTATTCACAAAATATATGGGCAGCTGTTTATTCAACAATACCACAAAATGAGCAAGTTTCATCAATATCAAGATATTTACAGATAGATTAATTAAACGTGTCGTTCATATTTTTTAAGTTGTTGCGCTTGCGATAACGCGTCGTAGATCACATGATAACGTCAACATGGCAGATGTCGGATCGCATTCATACTTAACGAGATCTGGCAATATTGTACCTACTCTTTTAGCGCTTGTTAAGTACTCACTCATTGAAATTAAGTACCTACTCATTGAGTATGCGATTTCGAACCCAGCCTTAGTTTATGAGCACAAGATCTTGCAGCCATGTATCTGTGCAAAACACTACTGGGTGTTTCCCAATCAGTGGGGCGTTTCAGTTCATGATGGGCACTTTCAATGGTGTTACCACATTTGCTCTAATACACTGGGGGTTTGGTTTAGGGGTGGGCCCTCATGATTTTAGCAAGTCTTTTGAAAAATGGTTGAAAAACATTAATTGTAGTTTGAAAATTGCCACTAATTGGTAGACGCCCATTTTGGTTTTGCATGTGGGCTTCCTTATTAGAGAGAAAACACAAGGTGCGTCCTATACGGAAGTCTTGTGTGTTTGACATGCATGAACTCTCTGAGTTTCAAACAATGGTGCATATAATGTATTTCTGTTTTTAGCATGCTTTTTACTTGCATTTTATTTATTGTTACTAAATCTACTAACATACATTAATTTTCAAAGTAAGTAAAGTGTTGAAATAAATCGCACAGATAGCATGGGGACATTGATACAATGGTGTTTTCATCCAAAACATCATTTTGACTGAGATTGACATTTCAATGTTTAAAGTGCATTGGATCAACATTGAAATTTTGATGAAAGCCAACAGCACACATGGGTGAAGACAATGACATTGAACTAACAGTGATTTTTAGTTGATGAGCACAAGATCATTCAGGCAGGTATCTCTGTTGAAAAATGTTTGAAAAACATTAAGGCTGCGTTCACACTGCAGGGGCTTAATGCTCAATTCCGATTTTTTTAAAAAAATTGATTTTTTTTTGCAAGGCCGTTCACATTTCCAATTAAATGCGACCTTTTGTGATCTCCTGTGTGAACGTGAAATGACCCAGAATTGACCCGCATGCGCAGAAGAGTACTCAACGGTCATAGTTTTTGTTTATCTTCTCATTCCCGCCTACTTCAACGCAGAATTATGACGTTTGTCGCATATCAATGACGTGCGGGTCGGATACATGTGACCTGGCCGTTCAGATTGAAGTCGCATTTCAAAAGATCGGATACATATCGGATTTGGACCACATACCCAAGTGGCCTGGGTCGCATTTGAAAAGATCGGATCTGTGTCGTTCAGACTGTCATGAAAAGATCAGATACAGGTCGCATAGGGGCAAAAAAATCGGATTGGGTCGTTTCAGCCTGCAGTGTGAATGTAGCCTTATTGTAGTTTGAAATTTGCCACTGATTGGTAAACACCCATTTTGGTTTTGCATGTGCACTTCTCAGTAGTCTAATGCTTCCTCATTAGAGAGAAAACATAGGTGCATCCTATACAGAAGTCTTTTTTGTTAAAGCTCCTGACATACTTACATGACTTCTCTAGCACAGTTTCAAACAATGGTGCATCTACCTTTTTTCTCTGTTCCTTTGTTTTGCATGCTTATTTGCGTTTGATTTGTGTAACAACAATTACAGTAATTAGATTTATTAAACTGTTTGAATAAAGCATCTATTTTTCTACATTCTTAACCCTCTGATGGTCTTAAAAAAAAAATCACACTTGTGGTCTTTGGGGTCTATTGGACCCCAGACAATAAAATTTAATTTTGTAACAGAACAATATTTTTTTTTTTAACAAATATAATTTTTCTCTGTTTATTAATGTTTTTACTCAACATTTGTGCAGTTTTTGGAGGATTTATGATTTATTTTAAATTTCTATAAATAAATAAATAAATAATTATTTAAATAGGATTTTTACAAAAAAAACAGCATTTTACGTTAAATTAAATTTATTAAAAACCCAGATTTCAAAATTTCATTCCTGGGGATACCATGGATAATTTTACAAGGTTTAATGTAAGATTTTTGCCCATTTTTTTTTTTAAAATACAGGTTAAAATTTGTAATAAATCACTTTAACCACTAGATGGCTATAGAGCTCCATAAGGCCTATATGCTATTTGAATTACTGAAAGATTCTAAAGTTGGATTCAGTTGGATTCATATATAAAAATTTTAAAACACAATCATAACAAAAATAAAATACTTTTTGTCAAAGTTTAGCATATTTTTTGTACTGAAAAAAACAACAGTTCCCTTTCGTTGTCACTCCGAGTTACGTTGGATGACGACGAATGGGGTTTCGCTTAGAAAGCCTATCAACTTCGAGTATTACAAAACGAGCCAATGGCAAAGAAATGCCATGGGTCTGCGGAATTTGCATGACGTAACTCCGCCCCACCTCGTGGGTATAAAAGGAGGAAGTCCGCAACAGCAGTTTATGTTTTCGCTTCGGAGCCAAGTGTATTCTTCTCTCCACAAGCCATCTCTGAATTGTCAGCTTTACAAACGAGTACCTCGAGTGTTGGTGTGACGGCGATCTACGGCGAGCGCGTGCTTCCTGCTGATCTGTTGCAGTGGTCTGCCAGTCGGTGCGTGTCTCCCCGGGTGCTTCAACACTTGAGTTTTCTCTCACTAAAAGAGCTTGCACGCGGCACGTCTTTTTAAAGACGGCTCGCCCGTGCATTTCAAAAAAAAAAAAAAAAAAAATGAATGGTGCGGCAGCTTGGTATCGGACTCTGATGGGCACGAGCGTTGTCTAGTATGTTTGGGCTTGATCATGCTAGAGCAGCGCTCGTGGATGACTCATGTTTTCTCCGTGGAAACATGATCATCGCGTCATTAAGGTCGAGACTCGGTGAACTCACATGAGTGAGAGTCCCCTCATCCACCCCCCGATCTTCGGCTGGTGGCCAGGGTGACCTGAGGGTTTCGGTCTGGAACAAGGCGCCGACTATGTGTCCGCGACCCCAGCCCCCCTCTTCAATGACGGTGCCCGCTAGTGAACAGGTGATTCCCACGGGTCTACCCTCTGGTGGCCCGTGTGTTTCATTTGAAGCTACAGAGGATGATATTATGTTTGTAGCAGCTTCACTAGGTGGGTTTGATTTTCCTGGAAGTGACGACTTGTCGAGTCTGATCCGGAGATGACGGCCATGCTTTCCCGGGACGATTGGTTTTTGGGAGAGGCCGCCGACCCTCGTCCACGGCAAACCCCAATACCGTTCTTCCCGGACGTGCATGATGAGATCAGGGACCATTCGCTGATCTCATCCGCCTTTCCTCCCCTCGATGGGGCGGACGCCACAGCCCTCTCTAGCCCCGCCCCCCGCTACACGCCGGGTTAAGTGGCGCTCCTGAGACGGGCTCCTCGGGGATGGAGCAGGTTGAGGTCGACTCTGTCCCGACGGCCCCGCCATCCGCTCAGGTCCCTCGGTCTGCCCACCGCCGAGGGCGCCCCCCCGGCTCTGGAGGCCGCGGCCGGACGCCACAGCCCTCTCCAGCCCCGCCCCCCGCTACACGCCGGGTTAGGTGGCGCTCTTGAGAGGGGCTCCCCAGAGATGGGACTCAGTTCTTTCCAGGAGTTGGGAGCAGGACCACTCCTTTCCCCGGTGGAGGGCCGGGGAAGAATCCTTATTCGCAAAGAACTGACTCTCCCGTCTCTGAGCACACAGAGTTCTCGGACGACACAGAACGCCGCCCTCTAGCCGTGCTCTCCTCGTCCCCCTCTGTCCCAGAGGTGGTTGACACGGCGTGCCGTCCACGGACCGCTTCGCCCCTGTCCCCCTCTTTAGCCAGACCCCTGGCAGAGCAGGCCCCCGCGGGACGACCAGCCTGGTCCTCCCCTGGCCCCCTCTGCCAGGGCGCGGTTGCTAACTGTGCCCCCACACCGGGCCGCTATGCCGTCCACGTCTGGGCCAGTTACTCCGCTTCGCTGCCCCTCCGGGGGGACGCCTGTCGTCGCGTGATCCCGCCGGTTCAGTTCCTGGGAGCCTGGCTAGAGCTTCCCCGTCTGTCCCGCTGGATCGCGCGTTCCGTCAGGCTCGGCTTGCGATTCAGTTCGCACGGTCTCCTCCCCGCTTCAGGGGAGTCCGCTCCTCTTTGGTCGGTGGCAATGCCCCCGTCATGAGAGCAGAGATTGCCACCCTGCTGGCGAAGGGTGCAATCGAGACTGTCCCTCCAGCCGAGATGAGGTCCGGCTGCTACAGCCCTTACTTCATTGTCCCCAAGAAAACCGGTGGGTTACGGCCAATCCTGGACTTGCGCGTGCTGAACCGCTCCCTTCACAGGCTGCCGTTCAAGATGCTCACCGCCAAACGCGTTTTCGAATGCGTGCGTTCCCAGGATTGGTTTGCAGCGATCGACCTGAAGGACGCCTACTTCCATGTCTCCATTCTTCCTCGCCACAGACCGTTCCTACGGTTTGCTTTCGAGGGGCAGGCATACCAGTTCGCGGTCCTCCCTTTCGGGCTGGGCCTGTCTCCTCGCATCTTCACGAAGGTCGTCGAGGCTGCCCTTGTTCCCCTTCAGGAGCACGGGGTTCGCATCCTGAATTATATCGACGACTGGCTGATCCTAGCTCACTCTCGAGATCAGGTTTGCGAACACAGGGACCTAGTGCTCCGGCACCTAGCTCGTCTGGGCCTTCGGGTCAACTGGGAGAAGAGCAAACTTTGCCCCGTGCAGAGGATCTCTTTTCTCGGTATGGACATCGACTCGGTCGCCATGTCCGCGCAGCTTACGAGCGAGCGCGCGCAGTCACTGCTGACTTGCCTGAGACAACTCAAGAGCAAGAGTGCGGTCCTACTGAAACATTTTCAGAGGCTCCTGGGGCATATGGCATCTGCAGCCGCGGTCACGCCGCTCGGATTGCTTCATATGAGACCGCTTCAGCTTTGGCTTCGCGACCGAGTCCCGAGGTGGGCATGGCAACAAGGCACGCTCCGAGTACCAGTTACTCCGACCTGCCGTCAGTTCCTCACCCCGTGGTCGAACCTCAGTTTTCTCAGGGCGGGTGTCCCCCTGGAACGAGCTTCCCGGCATGTTGTTGTCTCAACAGATGCCTCCACAACGGGCTGGGGCGCCATGTGCAATGGACATGCTGTTGCGGGCTCCTGGACAGGACCCCAGCGGCTGTGGCATGTCAATTGCCTCGAGTTGTTGGCAGTACGTCTTGCCCTGCACCACTTCCGGGCGTTGCTCCGGCGTCAACACGTGCTAGTCCGTTCAGACAATACCGCCACTGTAGCGTACATCAACCATCAAGGTGGTCTACGCTCCCGCCGTATGTCACAACTCGCCCGCCACCTCCTCCTATGGAGTCAGAAGCATCTGAGGTCGCTTCGAGCCATTTTCATTCCCGGAGCGCTGAACTGTGCAGCCGACAAGCTCTCACGGCTTCAGCCCCTCCCTGGAGAATGGCGACTCCATCCCCAGTCGGTTCAGCTGATTTGGGACCAGTTCGGGGACGCACAGTTAGATCTGTTTGCCTCTCACGACTCGACCCATTGCGCCCTGTATTTTTCCCTGACCGAGGGCACGCTCGGCACGGATGCACTGGCTCACAGCTGGCCGCCGGGCCGCAAATATGCGTTTCCCCCAGCGAGCCTTCTTGCGCAGACCTTGCGCAAGGTCAGGGAGGACGAGGAGCAGGTCATTCTGGTCGCGCCGTATTGGCCCAACCGGACCTGGTTCCCCGAACTTGTACTCCTCGCGACAGCACCTCCCTGGCCCATTCCTCTGAGGAAGGACCTTCTTTCTCAGGGACGGGGCACCCTGTGGCACCCTCGCCCCGATCTCTGGAGCCTCCACGTGTGGCTCCTGGACGGCTCGAGGTAGGTTTGAGTACCCTTCCACCAGCGGTGGCGGCTACCATCACTTCCGCTAGAGCGTCGTCCACGAGACACGTCTATGCGTTGAAGTGGAACCTCTTCGTCGACTGGTGCTCTTCTCACCGAGAAGACCCCCGGAGATGCTCGATCAGCGTTGTGCTTTCCTTCCTTCAGCAAGGGTTGGAGCGAAGGCTGTCTCCCTCCACCCTTAAGGTCTATGTTGCCGCCATTGCCGCACATCATGACCCCGTTGAAGGTAAGTCGGTAGGGAAGCACGACCTGGTCATCAGGTTCCTGAGAGGAGCGAGGAGACTATATCCTCCTCGCCCTCCTCTCGTTCCCTCTTGGGACCTCTCAGTGGTTCTAACTGCCCTGAAGAGTGCTCCCCTTGAGCCTCTGCAATCAGTTGAGCTTAAGTTCCTGTCTATGAAGACAGTGCTCCTGGTTGCACTGGCCTCCATCAAGAGGGTAGGGGACCTGCACGCATTCCTGTAGACAGGACGCAGTGTTTCAGGCACTGCTCTGTCCAGTACGCGCTCTTCGCGCCTATGTAGACAGGACGCAGTGTTTCAGGACCTCAGACCAGCTCTTGTCTGTTATGGTGGGAAGCTGAAGGGAAAGGCTCTTTCCAAGCAGGTAAGGTAAGTCGGTAGGGAAGCACGACCTGGTCATCAGGTTCCTGAGAGGAGCGAGGAGACTATATCCTCCTCGCCCTCCTCTCGTTCCCTCTTGGGACCTCTCAGTGGTTCTAACTGCCCTGAAGAGTGCTCCCCTTGAGCCTCTGCAATCAGTTGAGCTTAAGTTCCTGTCTATGAAGACAGTGCTCCTGGTTGCACTGGCCTCCATCAAGAGGGTAGGGGACCTGCACGCATTCTCCGTCGACGAAGCGTGCCTGGAATTCGGACCGGCTTTCTCTCACGTGATCCTGAGACCCCGGCCCGGATATGTGCCCAAGGTTCCTACCACTCCCTTTCGGGACCAGGTGGTGAACCTGCAAGCGCTGCCCCAGGAGGAGCCAGACCCAGCCTTGGCACTGCTCTGTCCAGTACGCGCTCTTCGCGCCTATGTAGACAGGACGCAGTGTTTCAGGACCTCAGACCAGCTCTTGTCTGTTATGGTGGGAAGCTGAAGGGAAAGGCTCTTTCCAAGCAAGGGTTGTCTCACTGGATAGTGGACGCCATTGCTTTGGCATACCAGCAGCAAGGCCGACCGCGCCCCCTTGCTGTGACGGCCCACTCCACCCGGAGTGTGGCATCCTCTTGGTCTCTAGCGCATGGCGCCTCGCTAACAGACATATGCAGAGCTGCAGGCTGGGCGACACCTAACACATTCGCCAGATTCTATAATCTCCGAGTGGAGCCAGTGTCCTCTCATGTACTCGCTTCAACTAGCTAGTACCGGACCCGCTCAGGTGTCTTCGCTTGCTCGCCATTCCACTCCACGGACTGGATACGTGCGATATTCTCCTCAGGTGAGCTTCCCCGAAAGCCCTGAGCTCCTCCAGCACTCCTGACGTCGGTGCCAGTGTCTCTTGCCTGCGCGTCGGCTAGGTGCCTCCCGTGTGCATGGTCCCTCCCCTGAGCGACCCCCACATGTGTATTTCCACTGTAAGCCTCTCTGAGCATGTGTCTTTCCCTTGGCAAGCCACCTTGCCACCCCTGGGGTTGAAATATTCCACCTGCGGCTGGACACCCCAGTGTTCCCCATATGTTTCCTTCGGGTCATATGTGTATTCTCTAAGTCCCCCCCTCTGGGTTGGCATTAATTGCATACTTCCCCTAGCTTGGGATATGCTTCCCAGTGTACCTTGGTATTCCTGTGTTAAATTGAGTCCTTCGTCCAGTCTATGACAGGGATCTTGATTTACGCAGGGCACTGGAAGGCAGCTGAGAAGGTGGCGTGATTAGACTGGTAACCCCATTCGTCGTCATCCGACGTAACTCGGAGTGACAACGAAAGGGAACGTCTGCGGTTACGTATGTAACCCTCGTTCCCTGAGTAGGGAACGGAGACGTTACGTCTGCCTGCCACTTTCCGCTGTACCGCGTGGATCGCCTGAGCTCAGTCTTGGCTCCTCAGCGAAGAAACATAAACTGCTGTTGCGGACTTCCTCCTTTTATACCCACGAGGTGGGGCGGAGTTACGTCATGCAAATTCCGCAGACCCATGGCATTTCTTTGCCATTGGCTCGTTTTGTAATACTCGAAGTTGATAGGCTTTCTAAGCGAAACCCCATTCGTCGTCATCCGACGTAACGTCTCCGTTCCCTACTCAGGGAACGAGGGTTACATACGTAACCGTAGACGTTTTTCAATAATGTTACAGTATGATTATAATCAAACCTGAACAACATGTTACAAAAATAAATGTTGGAGTCTTAAGATTTTATCATTTATTTCAACTGAACTACAATAACAAATTAGCAAATAAAGCAGTAAAAAAAAAAATTTGTAAAAAAAAAAAGATTTGGGTTATGTTCTGCGTTGTTTCTGATTTTGATGATGAATTTTGTCTATTTTGAGTCCAACGATAAATAAATATGTATTTATTTATTTATAGATATTTAAAAGATATAATAAATCCTCAAAAAACTGCACAAATTTTGAGTAAAAACATTAATAAATAAAGTAAATTTATATTTGTAAAAAAAAAATATATTGTTCTGTTACAAAATTAAATTGCATTTTTTTGACCCCGAAGACCACGAGTGTGACTATTTTTGTCACGCCTACATAAAAACAGATAACGTTCCATTTTATTTTATTTTTTTTGTAGATCTAGGAAGTGTTGAGAGCCGTAGGAAGTTTCATACCATTTGGAAAAAGAGAACATTTTTATTAATTCAAGCAAAAGTCATTTGGGGTCCAGTGGACCCCACAGACCATCTTAAAATATGTATCTTGCTTTAGTAAAGTTTATTAGGAATTTCCTGAATAAAGTTCTAACATCATTTAACAGATTTCTTGAAGTGCAGGAGACATGAACATGAGCAAGAATGTTACACTGCAAACATAGCCCATGTCTTCATCCGTCAGTGCTTCATGCAGAGCACATTGCTCCTTTAGTAGGAGTGAAGGCAGATGAAGATGGACAGTTAAAAAAAGAGAAGCACCCTCCTGATAATGCTGACATTGATCATACACTGAGTTGTTGTCGACAGCATAATCACCTGACCTGGGACTTGATGATATCCTGAGCCTTATCACTGCTTAGTCAGATAACGTCCATATTCCTGAATCTGTATTCAATTTGAGAAATGTAACTGATTTCCATTCAGTTTAGCTTGTTTCCACTTAAACACAATAACAAAAAACATCATGTTTATTAAGAAAGGGACTGACATGGCTATTTTAAGGTCTACATAAGGTGAATCTGCAGCTTTAAAGGGATTGTTCAGACTGAAATGAAAATTGTCATTTATTTACCCTCAAGTTGTTCCAAACGTGTATGAATGTCTTTCTTCTGCTGCACACAAAAGAAGATAGAGTGAAGGATGTTGGTAACCAGACGTGATGGTTGATGGTAGCCATTGATTTCCATGGTATTTTTGTCCTACTATGGAAATCAATGGCCACCGTCAGCTTTCTGGTTACCAACATTCTTTAAAATATCTTATTTTGTGTTCAACAGAAGAAAGAAACTTATACAGGGTTGAAACAACTTAAGGGTGAGTAAATGATGACATAATTTTCATTACGGGCTGAACTATCCCTTTGAAGAAATTTTCATTGATAAAACCTAAGCTTTTTTATTCTACAAAATAAACTTGTTACTTGAATGCTAAGTAGTTTGACAGAAAATGAAGCGAGATGTAGTGAATGGCTATAGCTCAGAGGTGTTTGTTCCTCTTCATGAAGAGTTTAGCTCCAGCACCTGGAAGTGTTCATTGATCTAATGACCTAGATTTACTGCCTCAGGTGTGTTTAATTAGGGCTGGAGATAAAATCGGACACCCCTGCCATAGTACTTTCTTTTGATATTGAAGCATTAATAGATTTTAGAAAAATAAATCAAATAAACAGAATTTAACAATACTATAATTGTAGTTAGAATATTTTGTGTTCAGCAACTTTTTTTTTAAAAAGTGAATCGTATTGTGTTTAGTATATTGATATTCTTGAATGTGACTGTATGTATGACAACTGAATTGACTCGTTCTTGAGTAACATCATGCTTGCTTTTTCAGATTTCAGAGAACCCAAAGGAAAAGAGGCAGTAGTCTGATGCAAGACAGATTTATATAAACCTGAACCGCTGGACCACCTGTAGTTATGACATCAGACTTCTGAAGCCAATTTTATTTTTAAAGGTTGAAATTTCTCCCCCTTTCTTTTTTAAAGAATAATCTTTTAATATATTTTTGTCATTGATTGATTGAATAAAATAAATTCAACATCATAGTGTAACCTTGATTCAACAATATTACCATTGATTATTTTTGTTAATTTCAATATTTATTCAGCATCAGTGATGTAGAATCAATCATAGTGTAATGTTGATTCAATAGCATTACCATTGATTTTTTGTTCAACATAGTTTCTACATTAACTGAGGGTGCCAAAGTGATGTTGATAAAATATCACTTTGTAATGTTGAATCAATACTATTACCGTTGATATTTGGTTGAAATCTGAACATTATTTCAATATTAACCGAGGGTGCAAAAGTGACATTGAAACAACATCACTTTGTAATGTTGAAGCAATATTAACACTATTGATTTGTGATTGAAATCTGAACATTATTTCAATATTAACCGAGGGTGCAAGAGTGATGGTAAAGCAACATCACTTTCTAACGTAAATTCAATGTAATCAGCGTTGACGCATCAACACTGACTCAACATTATTTCAATGGTTACATGCTATCTGGGTGTTTATCTGTCATACAAGCCCCCAAAGCCATGTCGTCTGCATATTTCAAAAGTGACATACCCTTAATTCCACACATGATTTCATTTGTGTATATGGAAAATAAAATAGGTGACAAGACACATCCTTGTGGAACCGCAGTATTTATAGTGATGCTACTAGATTTGTGGTCAAACATCCTAACATATTGGGGTCTGTTCATTAAAAAGTGTTTAATCCATTTCACAAGTGTTAAGTTAACTTGTCATCTTTGGAGTCGGTCCAACAACAAATGAAAATTGACGGTGTTAAAGGCAGATGTAAAATCCATGAATAAAATCCTAACAAACGAGTTTGGAGAGTCCAAATGTCTAGTGATCGTATGTAAAAGATTTAGACTAGCATCCTCAACTCCCCATTTCAACTTATAAGCAAACTGGAGCGGGTCCAAACACTGACCTACATTGGCAGTGAGCTCCCCTGCTATCACCCTCTCCATGCATTTACAAAGAAGAGGAGTGCCACAGGTCTAAAATTCTCCATCTCTTTAGCATTAGGTTTTGTAGGAACAGGAATTATTATCGTCTCCTTCCATGCTTTTGGAACATAACCAGTGTTCAGTGACAGCTGGAAGAGCTGAGCCACCATTGCTCCTAATTGAGCCGAACACTCCTTCAATAACCGGCTCTCAAGACCTTCTGGGCCAGGAGCTGTAACCTTGAGAGAATGGAAATTACCCTTTGTTTGTTCACACTGATTGGAGTGGGAGCATTACTGTCAGTAGTCTGGTCCCAGACCTCCACAGAGTTGCTCACATTGAACCTTGCATAAAAAGTATTCAGCTGCTCCACAGAAGGAATTATGATCCTGACACTGCACTGAAGCTGAGACCTGTGCTTTTCCCATAATCATGTTAAGATTCGGCCATGCTGCCTTTGTATTCCCTTTGTTCAATCTTATATCGAAGCTTTGCCAGCCTGGTTTTAATCTTTAATTCCTTCCTCAGTTCATTTATACGTCTTTTGTCACCCTCAATAAATGCAATTTTCTTTAAATGATGTTTTATAAACAAAGTTCGGGAGGAGCACGTTCAAATAATCATTCCAATCAACTGGTCATCAAACAATTACCATGTCTACCCTATCAGCACGAGAAGGAGCATATAAATATTCACTCTGTCAACTCACCTAACATTCCTTGACAGTTTCAGCATCTGGTCCCGCCCATTTGTTACAATGTCTGAGATCGAACTCTTCCCGTCCGACGACGACTCCTTCGTCGCCCAGGCTCCATCACAGCTTCCCACCGCTGCAACGAGCTCCCACGCTCAACAGGACACCGCATCTGAACTTCCAGCATCACCACGCGGCCGCCGGTCTAGCCGAGCCGCTTCCCGTACTCCGAGGCGCCGGGGCTTGCCCTCACCTCCACCATCAAGACCTCCTCCACCATCTCCAGCTTCCTCCTACACCTCAGCACAACACAATATTCCTGCAATTGAGAAATGGACAGTGCTGGGGTTGAGACAAGCGCTAATCAGCGCTGATGTTCATTTTTCTAGGAGAATGAACAAAGCACAACTATACAACCTGTACGTTTCACTCCAGGCAGCTTTCCCTTCTCCAAAATCCACTCCACCTTCAAAATCCGCAAAAAAGGCAAGTAATTACAAGGCTCCAAACTCACGTTCCCAGAAATCACCTTCTCCCGCTCTTGCAGGGCCCAGTTTTCCGCGAGCGCCAGGCCGCAGCAGGCCTCCAGCTAGCCTGGGCCGCGCCCCAGATTCCGCCGCCGTCAGGCCCCTCTCTTCTCTCCGCTCCGCTGAGCTACAGACCGCAGTCTTTTCCAGCACCGCACCTCAAGTAACAATGCCAGTTTCAAGCGAAACGGGCCGCTCTTTCAGCGTGAGTATGCCAACGGCACAAGCCCAACTACCACATACTTTTCTGTCACCTTTTCCAACCCTTTCCCCTGACCATGGCCTGCAGCTCCACCCCCAGACTCTAGCGCGAGGCTGCTTCAGCTAGAGGCGCAGGCCCAGGCACCTTTTCTACCTCCCCAGCTCCCCTCCTTTCCCACTTTTCCAGTTCTTCCTCAAACTTTAGGGGCCGACCCAAGTGTGAGGTTGCCTCCACAAACGGCCTCGGCCCCAGGGGGGTTTTCTTCCTGACACCTTTCCCCAAAATCGGTCTTCTTTCACGCTGTTCTCCGCAACGCCGATGCCCATCCCGCCGAACGCTACAGCTATGCAACCGCCCCCTGTTGCCAGCAACATCAGAGCACAGATCCTCACAGGTGCAGACATCGATTTATCTTCCCTTCTTTCTTTACTCCCCCCCTCTGTCTCAAATCGCCAAATCGACTGCGGCGATTTTGCAGTCACCCTCAAAAACCCAGTTAATAATTCATCCCGCATTCTGTCGTTTTCTGAATTTGCAATTGCTTTCAGCCGGTATAGCGAAATAATTTGTGCCGCACTTCCCCACAGGAGACGAGAGCTAAACGACTATCTCGCGATAATCGCAGAGCTCGCGTTATCATACGGAGGAACCCATTTTTATACTTACCACAAATTGTTCTCCGCAAAGTGCGCCGTCCGCGTAGCTCAGTGGAACCAGTGCCCTTACTGGGGCGCCCTAGACACAGAGCTACACAATAGAGTGTTCCTAGGCTGCCGTAACATTTCCTGCGCTGTTTGCAGATCCGTTTCGCACTCCACCACGGCGTGTCCCTTGATTAACCCTGCAAATCCTCCCCGCCCAGATTCACCAGCTGGGAAATCAACCAGTTATGTCCCGCGGCCAGCAAACATTAATTTCAACGACTCAGCCACAGATTCTAAAAGAAGAAAAACCTCCTTCCCATCCAACAACCAAGTCTGCAATAAATTCAATTCAGGACGTTGCTCACGGCAACGCTGCCGTTATTTACACATCTGCAGCTATTGCGGTGGCGCGCACGCTCGCACTATATGCCCTGTAAAAAGGTCCGTAAATAAAGATTCCAAAAATTACTTGTCGACTCCTGTGAATTTTTCTCGTCTGTCTTCTGAATTAGCTTACCACCCTAACACTAACTTTACCGACTATTTACTGTCTGGTCTCGAACACGGCTTCAAACCTTCCCACTCAAAGTATCATATGTGACAATCTCCAGTCTGCTCTCGCTGAACCTGAAACAGTCGACATCCTGATTAAAAAAAGAAATCGAATCAGGCTTCATGATTGGTCCGTTTAACATTCCTCCTTTTGAATGTTTCCGCGTCAGCCCCATTGGAGTGGCCACAAGAAAATTTTCAGGCAAAAAACGTTTAATAATCGATCTCTCAGCCCCGCATAATTCTCCGTTTCCAAGCATAAACAGCCTTATCTCGCTTGAACAATTTTCTCTTCATTACCACACCATTGACCAAGCCATAACCTTGATTAAAGACGCAGGCTACGGCGCTTGGCTCGCTAAAGTCGACATCACTTCTGCTTTTAAAGTGATGCCCATTCATCCAGATTGGCGTACGCTGGCAAGAGAAATTTTACTTTGCCGTCCGTTTAACTTTCGGCTGCAAAAGCAGCCCCAAGATTTTCGACATGCTACCAGAAGCCATTTGCTGGATTCTTTCCAATAACTACTCGACACCCTACTTAATCCACCTGCTAGATGATTTCCTAATTATCTCACCACCCGACGCCATCCCAGCCGCGCATCTTCTCACAGTCCAAAAAGTCTTCGCTGAGCTTGGGATTCCAATCGCCCAAGAAAAAAACATGGGCCCAGCCACATCCATCGAATTTCTGGGCATTAATTTGGACACAGTCAATTTCCAGGCCTCACTGCCCAAGGAAAAAATCGACAGGATTATTCTGGTCGCATCCACCCTCCTAGAAAATCCAAATTGCTCTAAACGAGAGCTACTGTCTCTGCTCGGCCACTTAAACTTCGTGATGCGCATCATCCCGCAAGGCCGCCCTTTCATCTCACATCTTCTCTTCCTCGCATCATCAATCCACGCGCTAGAGGACCAAATTTCCCTAACTACGTCATGTTGCAACAAGCTCAGTTTATGGATAACCTTCCTTAAACAATGGAACGGCCTGTCTTTTTTCTATAACAATCTGATTTCTCTCCCCGTGGATATCCAACTGTTCACTGATGCTGCTCCCTCTGTCGGTTTCGGGGGATTCTACCAAGGCCGTTGGTTTGCTTCTACATGGCCCGCCCAGCCGTTAGACTCACCGCAATCGCAATCATCCTCAGCGCTGTTCGAATTGTATCCTTTAGTAGTAGCAGCCTTCCTGTGGGGTAAAGAATGGTCAACTAACAGCATCATGGTACACTGCGATAATGAAGCAACCGTGCACTGCATCAACAAAGGCCGCTCAAATTCCCCCGCACTAATGCCTCTCCTAAGACGCCTCATTTGGATCGCAGCTTGCGATCAATTCATCTTAACTGCAAAACATGTTCCCGGGTCCAGAAATCAAATAGCTGACTCTCTCTCTCGTTTTGCTTTCCAGAAATTCAGGCTGCTGGCACCAGATGCGGACCCTTTTCCAACCCCAGTACCTCACTATTCAGAGCTGATATTCCCATAAACCACCCACTGAAACCACTTCTCGATGCCTCTCTTAATTCCATCCTTCAAGCCGTTTCACCCAGCACCCTCCAATCCTACTTAACCGCTTGGAAGTGTTTTAAGTCTTTTCACTCAACATACAACCTGCCTTTTCCCAACTTTTCTCTGCTTACCATCACTTCATTCATATCCTATCTCAACAGCATCAAGAACCTCAAAGCCTGCTCTATCAAGGGTTATCTAAGCGGTACCCAATTCTTCCACAAACTCCTTTTTGGTTCACCTTCCCCAGACATAACAAATTCTCAGACATCAATGCTCATCAAAGGCATCCAAAAAACCCAACCCACCCGCCCTGATGCCAGACAACCAATAACCTTAGACATACTCGCTAAATGCATCTTCACCCTCCGCCGAGGCTATCACTCCACCAACACAGCCCGTACACTGGACGCAATGTTCATATTGGCTTTTTTCGGTTTTCTCAGATGCTCAGAACTCACCATCACTTCCAGTTTCAACCCAAAAGTCCACCCCACAATCTCAGATCTATCAGTTCTAGACAACGAAACCATCTCTTACTTCATAAAGCAAAGCAAGACAGATCAAATGAAAAAAGGCCAGTTCATATACATCTTCAATCTCCCATCACCAATCCAACCGTATCAATCTCTCTTAGCATACTTGCATTTCAGGAACTCGCAGGCCAAGTCCCCTTCCGACCCACTCTTCACTGATGATTCCAATCGCCCTGTCACACGTTTCTGGTTCCAAAAACACCTCAAGTCTATTTTGCTCCAATCAGGCATCCCAGCAGACCACTTTTCCAGCCATTCATTTCGTATAGGCACAGCAACCACAGCCGCCCAAAAAGGCCTCTCCCAGCAGCAGATTCAAGAGCTTGGCCGCTGGTCATCGGAGGCCTTTAAGAGTTACATCCGTTCAAACCGCTTCCATATCAAAGAAGCTCAACGAACCCTCATCAGTTAAAATTTCTCCAGTATCAACTTTCTCATACAACCAACCTTACAGGCCCACCACCACCACTCCCGCAGGAGCCCCGTCCCCCATCCCAACTCACTCCACGGCCACAGCAGTGCCTTCTCCGCTCCCGCAGGAGCCACCATATCCTGCTCCCGCAGGAGCTCAGCCCTCCTTCCAACTTTCCTTTCGGATAGCCAGAAAGCAATTTCAAAGCAAGTTCGGTTCCAATACAGCAGCAGCATCATCTCTTCCTTTCCAGCAGAAGCTCGTTCTCAATCCAACTGGCCCACCGGTTAGAAAGAACTACAACACAATCTTCTCCGCTCCCGCAGGAGCCCAGTCTTTAATCCAACTTTCCTACTGGACAGTCGAGTCCAGAAAGCAAATTCAGCCCACCTCAGCAGCAGTATCATCTCTTCCACTCCCGCAGGAGTTCCATTTTCTTCTTCCAACTCGCTCCATTCCCACGGAATCATTATCTCTTCCGCTCCAGCAAGTGCCCAACTCTCCCCTCAACTCACCGTGGGATACCTGGAAGGCAAGTCGAAAGCAAGTTTGTCCACTGTCACAGCAGTGTCTTCTACTCCGCTCCCGCAGGAGCTCCATTACTCCGTCCAAACTCGCTCTATTGCCGCAGCAGCATCATCCACTCCGCTCCCGCAGGAGCTCAAGTCTATGTCCAAAATAGTTTTGATTCCCAAGCAAGATTGAAAGCAAGTCTGGTCCACTGCCGCAGCAGTGTCATCTACTCCGCTCCCGCAGGAGCTCCATTACTCCATCCAAACTTGCTCTATTGCCGCAGCAGCGTCATACACTCCGCTCCCGCAGGAGCTCAAGTCTATGTCCAAAATAGTTTTGGATTCTCAAGCAAGATTGAAAGCAAGCCTGGTCCACTGCCACAGCAGTGTCATCTACCCCGCTCCCGCAGGAGCTCCGTTACTCCATCCAACTGGCTCCACTGCCTCAGCAGTGTCATCTACTCCACTCCCGCAGGAGCCCCATTATTTCAAGCAAGTCTGGTCCACTGCCGCAGCAGTGTCGTGCACTCCGCTCCCGCAGGAGCTCTGTTACTCCATCCAGCTTGCTCCACTGCCGCAGCAGTACCATCTACTTCGCTCCCGCAGGAGCTCCACCAATCTAAAGCAAGTCTGGTCCACTGCCGCAGCAGTGTCGTACACTCCGCTCCCGCAGGAGCTCCGTTACTCCATCCAACTTGCTTCACTGCCGCAGCAGTGTCATCTACTCCGCTCCCGCAGGAGCTCCATTACTCCGTCCAAACTTGCTCCACTGCCGCAGCAGTGTCATCTACTCAGCTCCCGCAGGAGCCCCATTACTCCGTCCGAACTTGCTCCATCGCCGCAGCAGTGTCATCTCCTCCGCTTCCGCAGTAGACCTTCCCCAGCCTACTACCTGAGAAGCACACCTATCCAACCTCAAAGACAACCAACTCCCGTCCTATGGTAGAAGAAGCCTTCCGGCGACTAACCCCTTCCCACGGCTGATGTTTTAAGCTTTGCACTCCGCAAGTTTTGGGGGGTCATCAACATCATTTTGGCAGCTGTCCGGCATGTTATCTTGCAGCTTTTGGGGGAGTGCTCTGGGTTCGGGCCGCATACCTAACTCGGAGCCCTCTCCTCGGACAGCACGCCAAATACGCATTTATTCTATCTGACTTATTTGTAAGTGTGAACTCGTGAAATGATGTTTTATAAACAAAGTTCGGGAGGAGCACGTTCAAATAATCATTCCAATCAACTGGTCATCAAACAATTACCATGTCTACCCTATCAGCACGAGAAGGAGCATATAAATATTCACTCTGTCAACTCACCTAACATTCCTTGACAGTTTCAGCATCCCTCCACCACCCCGACTCCTCACTCTTGGCTTATCTTATTTATTTATTTCACAGCCAGGAATACGGGGGGAGTGCTCTGGGTTCGGGCCGAATAACTAACTCGGAGCCCTCTCCTCGGACAGCACGCCAAATACGCATTTATTCTATCTGACTTATTTGTAAGTGTGAACTCGCGAAATGAATACAGTGTTTCATTTCTTTACTGACCCATGGCTTGTTATTTGGGTAAAATCTGACATTTCCTTAGTCGGGAGGACATTATCAACACAAAAAGACATATATGAAATATATGACATATCAAATGAAAAGGAAATGGTGACAACAAACAAACCACAAAAAAAAAACAAGAGATACCAAGTGTCACATGGATAAGTTGTTTGGAATTGTTAAACATTCCATAATAGCAAGAAAAAAGTTAAACCAGGAACCTTCATAAGAAAACTGTATCATTCTCTGCAAGTACAATATACGGAGCATATCATTCAACATAACCTCTCACGAGTGCTGTTGCTCAAACCTCTGCCACCTGGGAACCTTGATCAGTCTCAAGAAACTTGGAATCCGAATTCTCTTCTGTTCCACAAAACATACCAGTTCCCCAGAAGAAAAAAAGGATCCACAAGGATGTGACAAAGAGCCAGAAAAGTCTTGATCCATGCCACCTTCCTGCAGAGCTACTCCCTGTAGAGGAAGAAGTAATGAAGCTAGTACAATTCAAACTATTTATTGCATATATTCAGGTAAGCTAATATTTACTGTATGGAGTTCATATCATTGACAGATTGACAAGCTATTGACAAAGCCGCCCACGGAGCTGGTTGTGGCCATTGTGAAGTCCGACAATCAGAATATGTAGTTCCTGTTACATCACAGGGAATTCCAAACACGTAGGCCTCATGACTGGTTATTTGGAGAGGTACACATCACAACAAAAATATAAATACAAAATTGTACTACTAATTAATTTTTGTAATTAAGAATATGTTAATACTAAATGTTGTTCTCAATGTATGTAATTGAAGTAAAAGGAATATAATTGCAAATCTTTTTTTACCACTTTTTTCAGACGATTTGGTGCTATTTAAGAGCTGTACTTAATACGAAGGATGCAAATCCCTACCAGCTAAGCCATTACAATACAGGTGTAACTTGAAATGGCACAAGAGAACAGATGGCAAGGCAAGGATTGAGAAAAGTGAGTGCAACTTCTTAGGATTCTGCATTTTTACACGTACAGTACACAGATATAATAATTTACATTTCTGACATAAGTCAACTTTGAGCAATATGATGAGGTCATCACTGTTGTGAATATCAACAATATACACTGGAGGTTTGTGGTCAGTAAAAATATTGCAAATACTAATATTGAGTACTATGAGCTATTAAAGATAAATATGGATACACCAATATAGAGATGTTTGATCTTTTTACAGACATTTCATTAAATGGCTAAGAAATATTTATCTGCATGCTATAACTGTTACATGTGTAAGGACTGGGCTAAGAGGGTGAATCTGAATAACTAAATACATACTGCTAAAGACCAAAAATCTCTGAATGTAAATTAACCCAAACACACACACACACACACACATTCCCCCACCAGGGAAGACCACACTCAGGACAGAGCGTGGTGTCCGCTTACAAGACATTTTATGACTGATCGGAATGTCCCAAAGGAAGTGGATTCCAAAGCGAAAAGAAACTTCTTTTCTTTAAAAGACATTTAACCAGACATATTCAATGTGTTTTATGTGTGTTTGTTGAATTGTACGAACAATGTATACAATCTTATCTTACGATTTGTCTTTTATGTGTTTGATCTATGTTGTTGGGAAACTCTAATGGGATAAGGTTTCAAACTTTGCAAACTATGAGTAACCAACTCCATGTGAGGCAAGTTTGGATTCTCTGAGCTCCAATCTTCGTTCCACATTTAGCCATTTATATCACATCTTGCTAAAACTTTGTGACACATAGGACTATAATAATTGTGAAGATTCTGCTCTTAAACACCCGACGAAATTAGGGTTTCAAATGTCTCTCTCTTAGACAAAGAGCAATAAAAACCAAAGTCCCGCCTGTGAAATTCCAACCCTCTAATTGGCCAAGCCAACAGGAAGAGGCTGGATTTCTCCAAGGTGATAAATGAGGCTTCCCCCCCTCCGCTCGTTCTCTTACTTCTCTGGTCCTCGTGTCATAATGTAACGTCTCGCCTCCGGGCGAGCTCTTCGCCTTTCTTTTATTTGTTTCTAGTTTAGTTTGTGAATTTCAGTCTTAGATAAGTCTCCGTGTTTAATTCCAATCGACGAGTGAAACGAACACCGCGTGACATATCTCTTCAGCAAATCCATCTACAAGGGACCTTTAAACGAGCGCGCGCTCGCTTTGAAGGGAAAACACGCGCACGTGACCACGTGACGCGCCGGACCGAGAGACACACACGCTTCTTCACAAGCCATGCAACGAATTACCTGTGCAAGTATCCGTGTTTGATCACGCTTTTAAGATTTGTTGAAGTCTCGTTGTGTCTCAAAATTCTGTTGTCTATGTGAATTTGCTATTTAGAAAGATCCTCGGGTCTTTCTAAACTCCCTCTTGCATAACTGCAACTCTCTACATTTCCTCTCTCTCTCTGTCTCTATGCATTTCTCGTTTATCGATGCCTTATCGTGTTTTGTTGTTTATTATGTTTGTAAATACATATATCCGTAGTAAATACATAAGTAGTTCTGCCTTATTAAATTCATTATATTCATTTGATTGATGTACTGCCTCTGCTCATTTTCCAAGTCCCTTAAGTGCCAAAGATCTAACTTAAGCCACAAGCTTTACAAATTAAAGATACTTTAAAGAGTATTTGGTTTATAGGGCAGAAAACCCAATTCTAGTGGCCACAGAATTGCGTTTCCTGAAATCCTATAAAGTAGGATGATATTGTGGATCCCCACAAATATTATTCCGACAATTGAGCTAATTAATTTTGCCTGTTTTGTAAGACGTGGTCCGTGTAATTAATTACAATCAACTTGCGGTTAATTGCAGGGATACACATGCATGCATGCAGGTAAAATGACACATCATCCCTTAGCGGGAGATTTATTAACATGTAAGACTGATCTAATCCAAACATGTATGAATAATTATTAATTACCAATTATTAATTATGATATGCAAATTCCCCCACGGATTAGATCCGCCTCTGAGTCTTTACTTTAATTGGTGGAGAATGCAGGCACACTTTAAACTTGTTTATGAGCAAATTCAGTTTCAATCTATGTCTATATTGTGATTTAATATTGTACGTGCGCCTCGAGTGAGCGAACGCAATGCGAACTCACCGGCTGACTGAAGGCAAAAAGCCGCTTTCAGTTCAGCAAAACTAAAAAGTAAACTGCAGTTTCATAGTTTCATAGTTTCATAGTATTAAATTTGTCCTACAAAAGACGAAGAAACCTCTTTTGAGCGACGACATTTTTAATGTTAAAGGGTTAGTTCACCCAAAAATGAAAATTATGTCATTAATGACTCACCCTCATGTCGTCCCAAGCCCGTAAGACCTCCGTTCATCTTTGGAACACAGTTTAAGATATTTTAGATTTAGTCCGAGAGCTTTTTGTCCCTCCATTGAAAATGTACGTACGGCACACACTCTTTGTCCAGAATGTAAATAAAGACATCATCAAAGTAGTCCATGTGACATCAGTGGGTTAGTTAGAATGTTTGGAAGCATCGAAAATACATTTTGGTCCAAACATAACAAAAACTACGACTTTATTCAGCATTGTATTGTCTTCCGGTTCTGTTGTTGATCCGCGTTCACGATTCCGCAGTGACCCTGCTGACGTAAGACGCTGATGACGTGTTATCTGGTGCGCCCGAGCTTCGTTTACAGTTTGGGGGAGACGGGCGCTGTATTCAAGCTATTCTACATTGTTTGTATTTTTGTATTGCTATGTTTTTTTTTTTTAATGGTGCGTAGGTGTGCATAACACGTCATCAGCGTCTTACGTCAGCAGGGTCACTGCGGAATCGTGAACGCGGATCAACAACAGAACCGGAAGACAATACAATGCTGAATAAAGTCGTAGTTTTTGTTATGTTTGGACCAAAATGTATTTTCGATGCTTCCAAACATTCTAACTAACCCACTGATGTCACATGGACTACTTTGATGATGTCTTTATTTCCATTCTGGACAAAGAGTGTGTGCCGTACGTACATTTTCAATGGAGGGACAAAAAGCTCTCGGACTAAATCTAAAATATCTTAAACTGTGTTCCAAAGATAAACGGAGGTCTTACGGGCTTGGGACGACATGAGGGTGAGTCATTAATGACATCATTTTCATTTTTGGGTGAACTAACCCTTTAAACTCCCCTGTCCGAACGATGTTCTTCTGTCAGGGTGAAGACAAGAGTTAGTGAAACGATGCTCTTTCACTATTCTTAAAAAGGCCTTATATTATAATCGTTAGATTAACGATAAACTCCTGGTTAAACATTGACGTAGCTACTCAAGTGTAAAAACCTAAAGCATATTTAATCATAAGTGCTATTTGATATATGTTATGGGAGTCGAAAAACAGACGACAAATTCCTGTTTTCTTTGCACAGCGCAGCGAAGAATCCTGCCAGACGTGTTGTTAAAATATAGCACCGAAAAAAAAAAAAGAAAAAAAATCCAAAACCTAAAAACATTTTAAATCATAAGTGCTATTTGATAAATGTTATTTGGATCCAACCGACAGACGTATAATTCCTGTTTTCTTCTACACAGCGCAGAGGAAAAAACATTTCCTGCAAGACGCACGTGTTTGTTAAAATGTAGCACAGAAAAAAAATCCAAAACCTAAAAACATTTTAAATCATAAGTGCTATTTGATAAATGTTATTTGGATCCAACCGACAGACGTATAATTCCTGTTTTCTTCTACACAGCGCAGAGGAAAAAACATTTCCTGCAAGACGCACGTGTTTGTTAAAATGTAGCACAGAAAAAAAAATCCAAAACCTAAAAACATTTTAAATCATAAGTGCTATTTGATAAATGTTATTTGGATCCAACCGACAGACGTATAATTCCTGTCTTCTACAAAAAAAAATTCCTGCCAAAGGTGCTTGTGAAATATAGCACCAAAAATCCGCTGAGATTTAATTTTGATAAGTGTGATCACTACAGAAAACAAAGCGTCTGCACGCTCAAATTTTAATCACACTGAATGTTATTCCGCTGACAAACACTAGAGGGCAGCCTTGAGGCCTAAGTGCTTGACAGTTCTCGAATTACGCTCCGCCCCCCTGATTTCATCCTGCATGAACGAAATGTCGCCATCGTGTGGACACTAGTAACAAGGTCATCCTTTCCTAAACAATTTCTCTCTCGTCACAATTTCAGATTTTCCCAGTGAATTTCTGAAAGTGTGTTTCTAACTTTCAATGCATGTGCAAGTTCCAGTTTTACTAACATGACTTCACTCCTGACGGTGTACACTTATTTTGAATTTGGTTCAAACCACTTTTGAACTCAAAATTCAAAAGTATTACCAGTTTCTGATGACCACTTAGGAGGAGTGCGGCCCCCTTGTGGCCTTCCCCTCTCTACGTCAGCTCATCACTTAGTTCCTAACATCATTCTGTTCTGAAGTGGCTTTCTCCCAGTTGGTTTTATTTTGGTCATTTATCATTGATACCTCACCGTAGTCGTGATCATCATCAAATATAATGCCAACCTTTAATTTCCTACACTTATTCAAATTTGGTTGAAACAAATAAATTTCAAGATCAATTTGAATTAAGTCTCCTTTCCTGTTGGGAATGGTTTTATGGCTTTACTTCTATATTTCCTTCTTCAAATTATTTTTAATAATTTTGATTTGATACGTTATGACAACGATATCCTTACTATTCTAGAAGTTACTCAGCATCTATGCATACGCTTGATTTGAATTGTATTTAAACCCGTTTGAATGCAATTTAAATCAAGTTCTCTGTCAGCCAGGTTGACCACTAAGAGGAAGTGGCCCCAAACCCTTTGTGGCCCAAACGCGCCACTACAGCTTGCTTCCTCCCGTGCTCTTCCTGCTGCACTTAATCTCTTCTCTGAATGGAGGCTAGGTTGTTCTGATAATTAACATTGTCATAATCCCCTTTTTGTTTGTACCATAATTCTAGTAAAGCCGTTGCCTTTGATTTTTCTACAAAAAAAAATAGACACTCAATTTGATTTAGATAGAGAGAGCTTTAATTCACGTTGAGGTTCACTTGTCCTTCATCCTGTTTTGTGTTTGTAGGTAGAAATTTCTCTCGTGCTGTGGTGATTTGACAGTCATCTCTGCTTGGGGTCCAGCAAGCTGGTTCGTCTGACCTGCGTCACCAGCGCTGACTGAGCACGAGTCTCGGACTTTCCTGTATTTCTCCGTTGGTGCGGCCCGCAACACGACATCACCAATTTGGCACTGCCGGTTGTGTTCAAAGTCAAGTTGCGTGAGGGCACACATCGGTACAGAAGTACGGAAGGGCCCGAGACACTGCTGTTAAGTGTTTGGGGACGACAAAGACCAACCACGATGCTGACTCCAACCTGAATGACCTCATTTCACCCCCGGGAAACTAGAAAAGGTATTAAATCCATCCACTTAGTATTGGCCACAGGATCTAGAGATTCCCCCGGTCATTGAAGTGTTTGGCTCCCTCCTCCTCTCCGAGCCACAAACCGCAGGCTTAGGCCTCCTCTTCCCCTGTAACACTTCCTGTGTACTATTAACGCCATTTCATTACAGACCTTTCCATCTTGGATGGTTGCATGTTACTTAAAACTTTGCTATCTTGCCATTGCTCTTTTCTGTTGTGCTCTGTTCCTTTCAGTTCACCTAGAGACGGAACCTTTCTGAGACAACAAGGAACGCTGAATAATAGTTTGACAACCAAGCCGTTAGCATCAACAGGTGACCCCTAAGCTACCGCCCCGTTAAAAATCTTTATTCAGGCCCATGTTGACCTACCCAAATTGTCCCACCGAATGATTTAACTGTCTGCATCAGTTAACCAAAATTTTCATACACGGCATAGCCCGTATTATAGCTCGTTAAACTTAGAAGGAACTTGCATTGGTCTCTCTGTGTGTGTTGTGTTCCTCTCGCCCACAGTGAAGGCAGTATGTTCCGGTCCTACAGTCCCACAACCCGCTGGGACCACCTGGAGACATTGATGAGAGTCATGACACCTCTATTCCTGCCCAAGGTCGCCAGTGAGTCAGAGCCCCGAGCCAAGAGCATCGCAGACGTGGACAAGCTAATGGTGCACAAACCAAGCCAAAGCTCCCACGACAAAGACCGGCCAGACACGTCAAAACCTCGCTTGCCCAGCCCATCGCACAAGCACGTCTCCACGAAAGGAGCCGCATCGCCCTGGAGCACGAAATTGCAACGCTGAGGATGCAAGCCGAGGATGACAACGACCCTGAGCTACAGAAAGAAGTGGAAAGACTTCAAACTGCCCTGTCTGATCTTCATCGACACAGACAGAGAAAAGAACCAGAGAGGAACTCAACGAGAAACTCCGACAAAGTGAAGCCCCTTGCAAAGAGCAGTGACTGAACTTAAAGAGACTCGAAAGCCACGGCCTGCGAAAGAAACTCGCAAGAGGCCCGTGCTACCATCCACAAGCTCGTTCAGCAGAGACAAGATCTCGAACACGAACTTGACAACGTTCACACAGTTGCAACACTCTTATAAACTGCAGCATGACCGGAAAAGGGGAAACACACACCACAAGTTTCCCCTGACCGGTCCGCCCCTTTCAGCCAAGAACCCAGAGCTGTACCGGGGGGTGAAAGCCCACTGTTCAAAACATCACCAGCCAGCCCACATAGCATGACTACTCAACAGCTAAGAGAAGCTTACACCAAGCAAAAGACTGTGCCCGAAAAGACTTTAAAAAACCCCACAATCTACTCTGTCTCTGAACCCTACGCAGAGCTGCCACTAGAGGGCGCCCCACAACACCATAGCCCTGTTTACAGAGAGTCAAGACCGTTCCAGGCCAACAGAGGGCAGCACTACTGCGATGGTGTTCGTCCAAGACACCAAAGCGAACGCTTTGACAGATTCTGGGACCTGCAACAACCACCCGACCACCCAGAAGGTGGAGCCACATGGGAAACCGACCAATGGCCCAGAAAGAGCCGAGCCCCATCGACCAGACCAGCAAGCCCAGACAGCCCAGAGCAGAACTACTCTCGACATGCCACTGGTAAGCACAAGTCTGAACCCCCATCAGAAAAAACAGTGCCGCCACATCTGAGACAGTCGAGACCCTGAAGTCGCTGAAAGAGCTTCTTCACAAAAGACTTTCCGAAGGAGACAAGAGGGACAAGACAGACATCCTATGTCTAAGCGTAAGACCTGAACCAGGCCACCAGAACACTGCTCGTCAGCCTCAGAGCACAGAGCTAACTGTCACATCACAAAATGACAGCATCACCCAGCCACCACAGCTGACAGCTGCCCAGTCTGAGCCAGACGGCACAAGTTCCCATGTTTTGGCTACCTGCCTCCGCAGCAAACCACATGAGACCGGCCCTAACCGCCCATCGATCACCACACCAGCCCCTACGCCAAGACTCCTGGGGAACCTGATCAAAAGGGGGTGGGCCCGGAAACTCTACCTACCCATCACTCTAGACAATGAGGTGAGCCTTGAAGCCCTGGTAGACACCGGCTCAGACCTCACTCTAATGTCAGCTCAACTCTTTGAAAGACTCAGTGCTAAAGCTAAGATCAAACTCTTACACCCCAAATGTGTGAGCTGAACGTGCAGTCGTATAGCCAGAACGACCTCCGGCTCGAACAGAGAGCTCCCATGTACCTGACAACTGGTCCTTTGAGTCCTACCCACCCGGTGTACATCTCACAAATGGACACGTACCCCTTTCTGACTGGCAAAGACCTGCTAGACTGCTCTGAGCTTTTATTAGACTTATAAACACCTGGCCGTCTGGGCCCAAGTTCAAGAACCCCGCCCCCTCCGGTCACAGAGGTCACGAGAACTACAACAAAGCCAGACTCCAAAATCACAGAGTTCCCCGGAACTCCAGCAGCCATCCATGGGTACACAGCCTCACCACCAAGTCAAGGTTCAAGTTCGCTACCCTGCACCTTCCAGCTCGCCAAAGACCACGCAATGCCCACTCAACGATGCGTGACCTAATGCAGAAGGCCTCTAACACAAAAGGCCTCCTCAGAAAGAATTCCTAAAACCCCAATGATTTTGAACTGCAAAACCAGAAGACACTGCACGAACACAGTGCAAGACTCTGCTAAAAAGGTCCCTGATCAGCATAGGACATAGAACTTTTAGAAGTAGATGAAAATGTGTGCTCAAAGAGTTGCAAGACTCTGCATTCGTAAAATTAGAATTTTACTGATGTAAAAGAATCTTAAATGGGCGTGTAAATCTCAACGGCCAACAGACTATGCACGACTCTTTTAAAACAAACAGTTTCTAGATGCTGGTTGAATTAGCACTGCTAAACATTAGGTTTCCTGACAATGAAGGGTTATAGCAAACACTAGCTCCAAATAGGGCATACGTCACCCTGGCGTCAGAGTGTAGTAAAACAGCCTGAGCCTTAAACTACTGTTAACCTACAGGCGTGCATTTGATCTTTGCGATCCAACTAGAACACAACGTGCAATACGCATTTTTGATCGCTGGCTTGTCTAAATGCAGATAAAACGATAGCTGGAATTGACATCTCTACTTTAAGTGAAAGAGTCTTAGATTTCCAACTAATATCAGTAAGTTCAGCCGTAAAGCGTAAGTCTGTTTGACAAAGGAATCTCATCTCAGCAGCTTGTAAACTGTACCGATATCTATCCTGCTTTGGTTAAAGAAATCCAAATTGCAGTATTGCTAAACCTGTTTCTGACAAAGAAAGCTCAGGACAGTGTTATATATACGTAGACCTGGGTGATGCTCCCCTTTCTACAATGTAAAGGCCTTACAAATTATTGTTAGATTGATGTAATTCACCTAAATTTTTAGCTGCATCTACAAGCAGAGAGCTACCTAGCGATCAAAACTGTTCATTCCCTGAAAAGTCAGCATTTATGCATGAGAGGGACGTAACTATATAGGCTTAGACAAGCTTTGACTTACAGCAAATCTATTTCCTCACTCTGTAACCAAATAGAATAAGTTGTGTAAAGTAAAGAGAAGAGTTCCATGAGTAAAATTAGCAAATGCCAAAACACATTTGCATTTTACTGAATGTAACATCAAGTTCTTGAAAGACTTAAAGTATAGGCGCCCCCTTTTAACCCGTTTAAACATGCATAACTCAGTAAAATGTGCAGACATTCTTCAGGCACTGTTGAATTGTTCTGACATGCTCTGGTTCCCATGACAACAACTGGTCACAGGAAGTGCTAACTTGTGATGTCACTTTGTAAACAAACCAGCCCAGGTGGCTAAGCTAACCTAGCATTCATCCAGCTTAGGCTAAGCTAAATAATAACTTCTACAATTAGCAGTTAGCATCATTCACTTGAAGCCTTAATTACAGCTTTTGTTTACACAGTGCAAAGTATTCTAGAATACTTTCTTTAACCCCAGTTAGGGTTTCTAATTCTTCACTTTCCGTCCTTTCAGTTCTTCTCAGCTAAATTTCACCTTCACTAGTTAGGCATAGTCCTGGCTGAGCGCTGTAGGTTAAATTTGCAGATGCCCTGTCAATTAAACTTAAGTTTAACTACATGTAAACTGTGTAGCTAGAGAAGAATTCGTATAGTAATGAGAATTTCCATCAGCATGTTGATTAAACCTTTGGAGGGACACACACAGTGTGGTCTTGAACACGCAACCGCTGTAACCCACTATGCAGTGTTGGTCCAGACAAACCCAAAGTTTAGTCACTAGTGCTACTGATTATTCTCACATTCAGATCATTACCGCTGTTTTGATTACTTTATTTTTTTTATTTTTTATTTTCACTTTGATAATAATGGCAGTCAGCTATTCCCTTGTCTATTCGGTCATCTATATGATTTAATTCCATTTCCTCTCTTGTTCGAATGTGGTTCCATTTCCCATTGGGCCCAGAAAGGAAACAGAGACACCTTTATTTGTGATTGTGTTTATTTTCAACAAGTGCACTCATTTTTGTGACCCTGCAACACAAGTAATTTCAACAATTACTAGGGCATAACTATAGTCCTGAGGATTGATAATAAGCATAATTTGAATAGGAAAGCTGTCTCTTTTCCTCCTATCCTTCACTTCGTCAAGCCGTAGTGAACCACCATTTAAGTCCAGAGAAATAATTTAGTCATAAGAACCATCTTAAGTCATTTATTTCATCTCGGCTATGCCCCTTCCAGGAAACACTCTAGGAACCACACAAGTCTTAGCCTCCTAACATCCACAGCTAAGATGATAAAGATACAAGAGACACATCACTAGCTAGATACACATGAAGCACCTAACTTTATGCTACATATCTAGCGAACCCATTAAACAGTGGTTCTGAACTTTTAGGGTCATGCATTAGTCTCTCACCACAAGTGTGCCAAAGTGTCACAGAGCCTCTGCTTAACCTGACCCCAACCTTCCAGCTTACCAAAGACTATGACAAACCAATGGACACTATGAGAAACCACCTCTAACCCCTCCAACCACCCACGAATGCCGTCTGCACCCACCGACAACCGGTGCCCCAGACAACTGAAATCAACAAGCACACGCTGCGTTCACAGGACAACACTCTGTGTTATGCACCTGATGACATCGCTGCGCCAAAGCTTGTGGTGCCACAGTGCAAAAGGGGGGGTCATGCCAGTGTATGCCCATGATGCGCAGCACCAGAACACCGAAGCAAGTGGCATACCGGCGTCCTCGAAGGTCTCGAAAGACTGTCCTAGCCAACAAAGGACGACAGTCGCTGAGATCTTTCCTGCCTTTCTCTCTCCCTCTCCCCTTTGTCTGTTCCAGGATGCTGCTGTGGTTAGTCTTCCTGTGCCTCCAGCCAACCAGAGGACAGCCGCAGTCGGTCATCTCACCAGGTCCGGTATCAGGCAGCGTCCCGAAGGAACAACCGGGACTCCTTATCACCAACTGCAGGACCCACACCCAGAGAGTGTATGTTCGACTCCACTCCCTCGCCCACGCTGAGGCCAATGCCGATGCACATGCTCAACCAACTTGAGAAAATGACTATCGCACAAGCGGAGTTAGGTGGACACAACCACCGCTCCAAACAGTTCCGGGGAGCTTTGCCCGCAGCCGCCGCCACTCTTTTTAACACTTGTATGTCCAGTGTGAATACAGTGAACCTAGCCACCGTGAGGCGGCATGCAGCCGAAATTCAGACGAGATTCCACAGATAAAAGAGCAACTCACAACACAGAGTGCACCCCTGCAGACCATCGACAAGACACTAAAGGGAATTGTGGTAATTTTTAACACTCACAGCGTTCTGCTGACCCAGACAGTGAACTCCATGAAACAGCTGTTTACTGTCTTCCAGGATGACTTTGCTCAAACTCAGCTGGTAACAGCCCTGATGACAGACACGCGGCCGGAGGTGAACTCCATTGACAGCCTAGCTATGAGTAGAATTCCACCGCACCTGATACCCTTAAACCTTGTGCAAACCGTGCTGGCTTCCGCCATCACCACGCCAGCTGACTCTCTACAAATACACCTTGCCTACTCACTGGTTAGTGCCAGCCCACTCTGCGTGTACCACAAGCAGAGAAAAGGGGGCTTTCTCCTGAACTTACCCATCACAGTCAAGCCGAATCCACCGGCTCAAGAACATTGTCAATGTCAGACTCTGAAAGGTAACACTCACATCAAGTCCGCACGCCGTACGTGATTGACTTGCAGGACAGCGACACTAAGCTGTCCCCAGCTCCGAATCCACACATGTGCACACTGACCAAAGACATTCACTATCTCTGCCCTAACAAACCCTTCCTCAGAGACAACACTGACGGAATCTGCGGGCTGCAGATCAGCGACACCCGCTGCCCTGCCGAAGCTAAGCCTCGCACTTAAGTCATCGAGACCCAAGCAGAGATTGTAGGTGACAGGGCTCATTAACACTCCTGTGCGCACAGCTGCACTCAATTACGACCAGAATGACACTGACACCTGTGCCACCTCGCTCCACCAGAGCATGTGAATCCAAGTACCGAAAGGCGCCATCCTTCACTGTGACAACCTGGCATGGTACCATCTTCCAAGCAAAGAGTACAAATTAGAACTGGAAATCCCATCCTTCTCCAGTAACCACACTTTCACCCTAACTCCAGAACGGGAGTTGTGGTTTGCAAAAGGTGGGGGGGTCCCAGCGAATTGACATTTATCCTATCGACACAGCCCTCCAAGCTTTGTCTCAACTGCCCTACTTAACCACCACACCTGCTGTCCAATCCTGGATTGCGGCTGACCCTACGCTGGGTACCTCTATCAACCACACCCAGACGCTCGACAGTCATCCTGCGCAAGAGGCTCAACGAGGTGCGAACATCTACAGCCAAGCCCACGGGACCCTCAGGAAGAGGGTACCACGCTGGAGGCTGCTTCAAACTTAATCAAGCTGAGCCCTCAGCCTCAGAGCACCTGCTACCCGATCATCATGATTCACCTGTCATCCGTCCATTGTGATGATTGTTGTCTGATTAAGTCCACACAGGGACTTCATCAGACCAAAAAGGGGGACTGTAAGGACTGGGCTAAGAGGGTGAATCTGAATAACTAAATACATACTGCTAAAGACCAAAAATCTCTGAATGTAAATTAACCCAAACACACACACACACACATTCCCCCACCAGGGAAGACCACACTCAGGACAGAGCGTGGTGTCCGCTTACAAGACATTTTATGACTGAACGGAATGTCCCAAAGGAAGTGGATTCCAAAGCGAAAAGAAACTTCTTTTCTTTAAAAGACATTTAACCAGATATATTCAATGTGTTTTATGTGTGTTTGTTGAATTGTACGAACAATGTATACAATCTTATCTTACGATTTGTCTTTTATGTGTTTGATCTATGTTGTTGGGAAACTCTAATGGGATAAGGTTTCAAACTTTGCAAACTATGAGTAACCAACTCCATGTGAGGCAAGTTTGGTTCCCTTTCATTGTCACTCCGAGTTACGTCGGATGACGACGAAATGGGGTTTCGCTTAGAAAGCCTATCAACTTCGAGTATTACAAAACGAGCCAATGGCAAAGAAATGCCATGGGTCTGCGGAATTTGCATGACGTAACTCCACCCCACCTCGTGGGTATAAAAGGAGGAAGTCCGCAACAGCAGTTTATGTTTTCGCTTCGGAGCCAAGTGTATTCTTCTCTCCACAAGCCAACTCTGAATTATCAGCTTCACGAACGAGTGCCTCGAGTGTTGGTGTGACGGCGATCTCCGGCGAGTGCGTGCTTCCTGCTTATCTCTGCAGTGGTTCATCAGAGAGCGCGTGCTTCCCCGGGCGCTTCAACACGTGAGTTCTCTCTCTAAAAGAGCGCACGCGGCACGTCTTTTTAAAGACGGCTCGCCCGTGCATTTAAAAAAAAAAAAAAAAAACGAATGGTTGCGGCAGCTTGGTATCGGACTCTGATGGGCACGAGCGTTGTCTGGTATGTTTGGGCTTGATCATACTAGAGCAGCGCTCGTGGATGACTCATGTTCTCTCTGTGGGAACATGATCATCGCGTCATATAGGTCGAGACTCTGTGAACTCGCAAGAGTGAGAGTCCCCTCATCCACCCCCCGATCTTCGGCTGGTGGCCAGGGTGACCTGAGGGTGTTGGTCTGGAACAAGGCGCCGACTCTGTGTCCGTGACCCCAGCCTCCCCTCAACGGCGGTGCCCGCTAGTGAATAGGTGATTCCCACGAGTCTACCCTCTGGTGGCCCGTGTGTTTCATTTAAAGCTACAGAGGATGATACTATGTTTGTAGCAGCTTCACAAGGTGGGTTTGATTCTCTGCGAAGTGACGACTCGTCACAGCTGCCACCCTCTGGTGTGCATACGGCTGTGCCTGAGTCTGATCCAGAGATGACGGCCATGCTTTCCTGGGACGATTGGTTTTTGGGTAAGGCCGCCGACCCTCGTCCACGGCAAACCCCAATACCTTCCCTCCCGGACGTGCATGATGAGATCTCGAAGTCCCAGAAGACCCCCTGGTTTTCTCGGGACCGCTCGCTGATCTCATCCGCCTTTCCCCCCTCGATGGGGCCGCTGTCACGGGTACACTGGGGTTCCCCCGGCTGAACGCTCTGTTGCGATGCTATGTGTCCTCAGAGTGCTTCTTCTCGGCGCAATCCTAAGCACCCGCCCGTGGTCTATGGTTTTCGTCTACATTTGTGGCGAGATCCTATAGCACCACGGGACTGGCAGCCGCCTCTCTGCAGGCCATGGCCATTCTGCTGGTCCTCGACCCAGATGCTCATGGACTTGCACGAGGGCGGGACTGACCCAGGGCTCTTCACTGAGTCGCGCGCCGCCACTGACCTTGCTCTCCGAGCGACGAAAGTGGCCGTACGCTCCCTGGGTCAGGTGATGCCTACCATTCTGTGGCTGAACCTGTCTGATGTGCTGAATGTCGCGCGGCCCCGTCTGTCCGACGTTCCCATATCCCAGGTCGGCCTCTTCGGCGGTGCGGTTGAGAACTTCGCCCAACAGCTCTCAACCGCCCATGTGCAGACTGACGTGATTCTGTCCTGATGGCCCGCCGTCCGCTCAGATCCCTCGGTCTGCCCACTGCCGAAGGCGCCCCCCCCGCGGCTCCCACCCCGCCCGTTTAAAGAGACGGGCCGGCTCTGGAAGCCGCGGGCTGACGCCACAGCCCTCTCCAGCCCCGCCCCCCGCTACGTGCCGGGTTAAGTGGCGCTCCTGAGACGGGCTCCACAGAGATGGGACTCAGTTCTTCCAGGAGTTGGTAGCAGGACCACTCCTTTCCCCGGTGGAGGGCCGGGGAAAAATCCTTATTCTCCTAAGAACTGACTCTCCCGTCTCTGGGAAGACAGAGTTCTCGGACAACACAGAGCGCCGCCCACAAGCTGTGCTCTCCTCGTCCCCCTCTGTCCCAGAGGTGCTTGACACGGCGTGCCGTCCACGGACCGCTTCGCCCCTGTCCCCCTCTGTCGCCAGACCCCTGCAAGAGCAGGCTCCCGCGGGACGACCAGCATGGTCCTCCCCTGGCCCCCTCTGTCAGGGCGCGGTTGCTAACTGTGCCCCCACACCGGGCCGCTATGCCGTCCACGTCTGGGCCAGTTACTCCGCTTCGCTGCCCCTCCGGGGGGACGCCTGTCGTCCGCTTGATCCCGCTGGTTCAGTTCCTGGGAGCCTGGTTAGAGCTTCCCCGTCTGTCCCGCTGGATCGCGCGCACCATCAGGCTCGGCTTGCGATTCAGTTCGCACGGTCTCCTCCCCGCTTCAGGGGAGTCCGCTCCACTTTGGTCGGTGGCAATGCCCCTATCATGAGAGCAGAGATTGCCACCCTGCTGGCGAAGGGTGCAATCGAGACTGTCCCTCCAGCCGAGATGAGGTCCGGGTTCTACAGCCCCTACTTCATTGTCCCCAAGAAAACCGGTGGGCTACGGCCAATCCTGGACTTGCGCGTGCTGAACCGCTCCCTTCACAGGCTGCCGTTCAAGATGCTCTCCGCCAAACGCGTTCTCGAATGCGTGCGGCCCCAGGATTGGTTTTCAGCGATCGACCTGAAGGACGCCTACTTTCATGTCTCCATTCTTCCTCGACACAGACCGTTCCTACGGTTTGCTTTCGAGGGGCAGGCATACCAGTACGCGGTTCTCCCTTTCGGGCTAGCCCTGTCTCCTCGCACCTTCACGAAGGTCGTCGAGGCTGCCCTTGTTCCCCTTCGGGAACACGGGGTTCGCATCCTGAGTTATATCGACGACTGGCTGATCCTAGCCCACTCTCGAGATCAGGTTTGCGAACACAGGGATCTAGTGCTCCGGCACCTAGCTCGTCTGGGCCTTTGGGTCAACTGGGAGAAGAGCAAACTTTGCCCCGTGCAGAGGATCTCTTTTCTCGGTATGGACATCGACTCGGTCGCCATGTCCGCGCAGCTTACGAGCGAGCGCACGCAGTCACTGCTGACTTGCCTGAGACATCTCAGGAGCAAGAATGCGGTTCCACTGAAACATTTTCAGAGGCTCCTGGGGCATATGGCATCTGCAGCCGCGGTCACGCCGCTCGGATTGCTTCATATGAGACCGCTTCAGCTTTGGCTTCGCGACCGAGTCCCGAGGTGGGCATGGCATCAAGGCACGCTCCGGGTACCAGTTACTCCGACCTGCCGTCAGTTCCTCACCCCGTGGTCGAACCTCAGTTTTCTCAGGGCGGGTGTCCCCCTGGAACGAGCTTCCCGGCATGTTGTGGTCTCCACGGATGCCTCCACCACGGGCTGGGGCGCCATGTGCAATGGACATGCTGCTGCGGGCTCCTGGACAGGACCCCAGCGGCTATGGCATGTCAATTGCCTCGAGTTGTTGGCAGTACAATTTGCCCTGCACCGCTTCCGGGCGTTGCTCAGGGGTCAACACGTACTAGTCCGCTCAGACAATACCGCTACTGTAGCGTACATCAACCATCAAGGTGGTCTACGCTCCCGCCGTATGTCACAACTCGCCCGCCACCTCCTTCTATGGAGTCAGAAGCATCTGAGGTCGCTTCGAGCCATTTTCATTCCCGGAGCCCTGAACTGTGCAGCCGACGAGCTCTCACGGCTTCAGCCCCTCCCTGGAGAATGGCGACTCCATCCCCAGTCGGTTCAGCTGATTTGGGACCAGTTCGGGGACGCACAGATAGATCTGTTTGCCTCTCATGACTCGACCCATTGCGCCCTGTATTTTTCCCTGACCGAGGGCACGCTCGGCACGGATGCACTGGCGCACAGCTGGCCGCCGGGCCGCAAATATGCGTTTCCCCCAGTGAGCCTTCTTGCGCAGACCTTGCGCAAGGTCAGGGAGGACGAGGAGCAGGTCATTTTGGTCGCGCCGTATTGGCCCGGCCGGACCTGGTTCCCCGAACTTGCACTCCTCGCGACAGCACCTCCCTGGCCCATTCCTCTGAGGAAGGACCTTCTTTCTCAGGGACGGGGCACCCTATGGCACCCTCGCCCCGATCTCTGGAGCCTCCACGTGTGGCTCCTGGACGGCTCGAGGTAGGTTTGAGTACCCTTCCACCTACGGTGGCGGCTACCATCACTTCCGCTAGAGCGTCGTCCACGAGACACGTCTACGCGTTGAAGTGGAACCTCTTCGTCGACTGGTGCTCTTCTCACCGAGAAGACCCCCGGAGATGCTCGATCAGCGTTGTGCTTTCCTTCCTTCAGCAAGGGTTGGAGCGAAGGCTGTCTCCCTCCACCCTTAAGGTCTATGTTGCCGCCATTGCCGCACACTATGACCTAGTCGAAGGTAAGTCGGTAGGGAAGCACGACCTGGTCATCAGGTTCCTGAGGGGAGCGAGGAGACTAAATCCTCCTCGTCCTCCTCTCGTTCCCTCTTGGGACCTCTCAGTGGTCCTAACTGCCCTGAAGAGTGCTCCCTTTGAGCCCCTGCAATCAGTTGAGCTTAAGTTCCTGTCAATGAAGACAGCGCTCCTGGTTGCACTGGCCTCCATCAAGAGGGTAGGGGACCTGCACGCATTCTCCGTTGACGAAGCGTGCCTGGAATTCGGTCCGGCTTCTCTCACGTGATCCTGAGACCCCGGCCCGGATATGTGCCCAAGGTTCCTACCACTCCCTTTCGGGACCAGATGGTGAACCTGCAAGCGCTGCCCCCGGAGGAGGCAGACCCAGCCTTGGCACTGCTCTGTCCAGTACGCGCTCTTCGCGCCTATGTAGACAGGACGCGGTGTTTCAGGACCTCAGACCAGCTCTTTGTCTGTTATGGTGGGAAGCTGAAGGGAAAGGCTCTCTCCAAGCAAAGGTTGTCTCACTGGATAGTGGACGCCATTGCCTTGGCTTACCAGCAGCAAGGTCGACCGTGCCCCCTTGGTGTGACGGCCCACTCCACCCGGAGTGTGGCATCCTCTTGGGCTCTAGCGCATGGCGCCTCGCTAACAGACATCTGCAGAGCTGCAGGCTGGGCGACACCTAACACATTCGCCAGATTCTATAATCTCCGAGTGGAGCCAGTGTCCTCTCATGTACTCGCTTCAATTAGCTAGTACCGGACCCGCTCAGGTGTCTTCGCTTGCTCGCCATTCCACTCCACGGACTGGATACGTGCGATATTCTCCTCAGGTGAGCTTCTCCGAAAGCCCTGAGTTCCTCCAGCACTCCTGACGTCGGCGCCAGTGTCTCTTGCCTGCGCGTCGGCTAGGTGCCTCCCGTGTGCATGGTCCCTCCCTTGAGCGACCCCCACATGTGTATTTCCACTGTAAGCCTCTCTGAGCATGTGTCTTTCCCTTGGCAAGCCACCTTGCCACCCCTGGGGTTGAAATATTCCACCTGCGGCTAGACACCCCAGTGTTCTCCATATGTTTCCTTCGGGTCATATGTGTATTCTCTAAGTCCCCCCCCTCTGGGTTGGCATTAATTGCATACTTCCCCTAGCTTGGGATATGCTTCCCAGTGTACCTTGGTATTCCTGTGTTAAATGGAGTCCTTCGTCCAGTCTATGACAGGGATCTCGATTACGCAGGGCACTGGAAGACAGCTGAGAAGGTGGCGTGATTAGACTGGTAACCCCATTTCGTCGTCATCCGACGTAACTCGGAGTGACAACGAAAGGGAACGTCTCGGTTACGTATGTAACCCTCGTTCCCTGAGTAGGGAACGGAGACGTTACGTCTGCCTGCCACTTTCCGCTGTACCGCGGGGATCGCCTGAGCTCAGTCTTGGCTCCTCAGCGAAGAAACATAAACTGCTGTTGCGGACTTCCTCCTTTTATACCCACGAGGTGGGGTGGAGTTACGTCATGCAAATTCCGCAGACCCATGGCATTTCTTTGCCATTGGCTCGTTTTGTAATACTCGAAGTTGATAGGCTTTCTAAGCGAAACCCCATTTCGTCGTCATCCGACGTAACGTCTCCGTTCCCTACTCAGGGAACGAGGGTTACATACATAACCGAGACGATTCTCTGAGCTCCAATCTTCGTTCCACATTTAGCCATTTATATCACATCTTGCTAAAACTTTGTGACACATAGGACTATAATAATTGTGAAGATTCTGCTCTTAAACACCCGACGAAATTAGGGTTTCAAATGTCTCTCTCTTAGACAAAGAGCAATAAAAACCAAAGTCCCGCCTGTGAAATTCCAACCCTCTAATTGGCCAAGCCAACAGGAAGAGGCTGGATTTCTCCAAGGTGATAAATGAGGCTTCCCCCCCTCCGCTCGTTCTCTTACTTCTCTGGTCCTCGTGTCATAATGTAACGTCTCGCCTCCGGGCGAGCTCTTCGCCTTTCTTTTATTTGTTTCTAGTTTAGTTTGTGAATTTCAGTCTTAGATAAGTCTCCGTGTTTAATTCCAATCGACGAGTGAAACGAACACCGCGTGACATATCTCTTCAGCAAATCCATCTACAAGGGACCTTTAAACGAGCGCGCGCTCGCTTTGAAGGGAAAACACGCGCACGTGACCACGTGACGCGCCGGACCGAGAGACACACACGCTTCTTCACAAGCCATGCAACGAATTACCTGTGCAAGTATCCGTGTTTGATCACGCTTTTAAGATTTGTTGAAGTCTCGTTGTGTCTCAAAATTCTGTTGTCTATGTGAATTTTCTATTTAGAAAGATCCTCGGGTCTTTCTAAACTCCCTCTTGCATAACTGCAACTCTCTACATTTCCTCTCTCTCTCTGTCTCTATGCATTTCTCGTTTATCGATGCCTTATCGTGTTTTGTTGTTTATTATGTTTGTAAATACATATATCCGTAGTAAATACATAAGTAGTTCTGCCTTATTAAATTCATTATATTCATTTGATTGATGTACTGCCTCTGCTCATTTTCCAAGTCCCTTAAGTGCCAAAGATCTAACTTAAGCCACAAGCTTTACAAATTAAAGATACTTTAAAGAGTATTTGGTTTATAGGGCAGAAAACCCAATTCTAGTGGCCACAGAATTGCGTTTCCTGAAATCCTATAAAGTAGGATGATATTGTGGATCCCCACAAATATTATTCTGAGCTAATTAATTTTGCCTGTTTTGTAAGACGTGGTCCGTGTAATTAATTACAATCAACTTGCGGTTAATTGCAGGGATACACATGCATGCATGCAGGTAAAATGACACATCATCCCTTAGCGGGAGATTTATTAACATGTAAGACTGATCTAATCCAAACATGTATGAATAATTATTAATTACCAATTATTAATTATGATATGCAAATTCCCCCACGGATTAGATCCGCCTCTGAGTCTTTACACATGTCAGTTTGTTTTTGGACTTTCTTCTGTGTTTCTTTTGTTCAGTTTCCCACCACTCCTTGTGTCCATTGTCACTGTCATCATTAGTTCATTTGGTTCCGCTGTGTGTAATCAATTATCTTGTTTTGGTCCTTGTCTGTCCCATGTATATATTCCCTGTGTTCTTCAGTCTTCGTCGGTTCACATCAGCGTTTGGCTGGGTTTCTCCTCCATTTCTCCTTGTTCCATGATTTTTGATGATTAAAGTGTTCCCTCCAACGTCCTTCCTTGTCGTGAGCGTTTCTGAACACCACCATCCATAACAGAAGAACCAACGAAAACCGAAAAGATGAATCCTGCAGTGCTTTTGCTTTGCCTTGACCAGGACCAGCTTTCTCTCGAGGCTCACACCACGGCATTCCTGGCATGCCTTACCTCCTTAACCCGATCATGCATTGAGTGTCTTTTTCTACACAAGTCTCAATGCGGAGACGAAGGCACGCCTGTCCGGGTGGGACCATAAGATATCAGTGCTGATATCAGGAGAAACTATAGGGCTGCATGATTTGGAAATCACAACATCCCAAAGATGCTCTATTGGGTTGAGATCTGGTGACTGTGGGGGCCATTTTAGTACAGTGAACTCATTGTCATGTTCAAGAAACCAATTTGAAATTATTCGAGCTTTGTGACATGGTGCATTATCCTGTTGGAAGTAGCCATCAGAGGATGGGTACATGGTGGCCATAAAGGGATGGACATGGTCAGAAACAATGCTCAGATAGGCCGTGGCATTTAAACGATGCCCAATTGGCACTAAGGGGGCCTAAAGTGTGCCAAGAAAACATCCCCCACACCATTACACCACCAACACCAGCCTGCACAGTGGTAACAAGGCATGATGGATCCATGTTCTCATTCTGTTTACGCCAAATTCTGACTCTACCATCTGAATGTCTCAACAGAAATCGAGACTCATCAGACCAGGCAACATTTTTCACATCTTCAACTGTCCAATTTTGGTGTGCTCTTGCAAATTGTAGCCTCTTTTTCCTATTTGTAGTGGAGATGAGTGGTACCCGGTGGGGTCTTCTGCTGTTGTAGCCCATCCACCTCAAGGTTGTGCGTGTTGTGGCTTCACAAATGCTTTGCTGCATCCACTGTAAAAAAAAAATTGTTCACTCAACTTACATTTTTTAGTTATTTTTTTGCTTTGACTCAGTTAAGTTTTATTGATTTAATCTACTAAGTATAGTCAACTTAAAAAGTTTAGTTGACATAGTTAAAATAGTTGAGCCAACAACTTATTTCAAGTAACCTGGACTTGTAAAGATTAGTTGAAATACGATAACTTACATTTTTAAGTTACCTGGACTTGTAAAGATAGTTCAATTTTTTCTCAACTTGCAATAGCACATTCAACCAAACAATTAACAGATTTTTCCATACAAACAATTTTATTTTCCCTTACAATTCAATAAATGTTAAGGGCAAACTGTTAAAATATTCAAAGGATTACCATGAATTTTTTCTTTGTAACAACTTTTTAACTGTAAAATACAGTGAAGACTTCTCTTAGTAGAAATTCAAAACAATTCTGCTTATTCAAAATGGTGAAAATTTATTAAGAAAATGCATGGAAAGTGTATTCATGAGAAAAAAAAGTCTCAGTTCACACAAAAATGCTAATATAACTGTAAAATACAAAACAATTCTGAATATTTGTAAATACAAACTCAAAACTACATTATATAGTAATTACAGAAAAATAATTTCATTTCAAAATAAAACAATAATTAATTTGTACATTAAAAAGGTATTTCAATTTCATAAAGTTTATGAATCACTTGAATTACTTTAAGAATGTCTTTTAATTCCTTTCTGGACCTTGAAAGTGCTAGTTGCTGTCAAAGGAGGGACAGAAAGCTCACAGATTTCATTAAAATAATTTGATGTGTGTTTAAAAGACAAACAAAGGTCTTTTAGGTTTAAAGCAAAACATGAGGTTGATTATCTAACAAAATCATTTTCATTTTGGTTAAACTAAAACTAAGACTTTTCACTTAAATTCTAAATTACCGTAACTTTAAAACACATGAAATCTTGTTGAAAAATAGATGTCAGGCCATCGATGCAGAGAACGTAGAAAAGAAAAACTGTAAAATATTCAACAAACACAGGCCTTTGGTAGTAATACACAACCTACCTCAACAACATCGTTTAACTTAAAAATGTATTTTTAAGGGAGTGCACTCTTGCACTGCACGTCTCCTCTCCAATGTTCATCAGCAGCCGCTGAATTACCTCAAAGGTGTATTTGATGTTTTTTGGGTAGTCTATGTTAAGAGCATAAAGCAATCCCATCATGTTCACATACGCATTTTGTATGTTACCAAGTCCCCGCAGAACAACTGCTTCCTCTATAACAAGGGCCACATCATTAGAGTCACATGGAATGGGGTCCGTCACATCTTCCACCACTATGATGATTCCTAGAGTCATGCCCCTGATCATTTCTTCTTCGGAATCTGTGTGCTGTATTAAAAAATGACAAACTTCAAAATGTGCTTTCACATACAACACTGAAGCTCAAAGACTTTAACACAACATGAGTATTATTGTTAAAGGAACACTTCGACTTTTTGGGACTTTAGCTTATTCACCGTATCCCCCCAGAGTTAGATAAGTCCATTATACCCTTTTCATCTCCGTGCGTGCTGTAACTCTGTTTGACGCACCCAGCGCTAGCCTAGCTCAGCACAACCACTGGAAGTAAATGGCTCCAGCTAGCATACTGCTCCCAATAAGTGACAAAATAACGCCAACATTTTCCTATTTATATGTTGTGATTTGTATAGTCACGGTGTGTACAAATAACAAGGTCATATGAGACACCGACATCTTTTAACCGTATAAATACTGGGAACTATATTCTCTGAAGGCGAAGCACTGCTACTTGGGCGGAGTGATCAGTGCAACATTCTGAGTGAACTCTCTGCTCCTCACCACGGGGCTCATAGTATGAGGCGCCCTGGACAAAAGCGAAGTAAATGTGCGAGCGAGCGACAGCGCGCGAGAGAGACCGAATGTGTCTGCACCATAGACTGCGCGCGCGCGAGAGAGAGAGAGAGAGAGAGTGTGTGTGTGTGTGTTAGTGTACACGAACAAATAAATGTGTCTGGATGCGCGAGAGAGACCGTGTGTGTATGTGTGTGTGTGTGTGTGTGTGTATGTGTGTGTATGTGTGTGTGTGTGTGTACACGAACGAATTAATGTGTCTGGACGCGCGAGAGAGACCGAGTGAGTGAGTGAGTGAGTGTGTGTGTGTGTGTGTACACACGAACGAATAAATGTGTCTGGACGCGCGAGAGAGACCGTGTGTGTGTGTGTGTGTGTGTGTGTGTCCGAATGTGTCTGCACACGCGCGAGACAGACCGTGTGTGTGTGTGTGTGTGTGTGTGTGTGGGTGTGTGTGTGTCCGAATGTGTCTGCACACGCGCGAGAGAGACCGTGTCCGTGTGTGTGTCCGAATGTACGTAGATAGGTAGATCTTTATTGTCATTGTATGCAATACAACGAAATTCTGTTGGAGCTATCATCTCCAGATAGCAGCATAGAGTAAAAAAATATAAAGAATAAAAATATTAACCTATATCCTTATAGCCTACTACACATGCACATCCATACGCACGCACATACATAAGAAGATACAAATATGTATACGCGCATACATACACACATAAGTATACACACATACACATATAAGTTACACATACACTAACACATTCTCAATAAATAAGTACAATTTAAATAAATAAAATGTGTTTGCACGTGCGAGAGAGACCGGTGTGTGTGTTCGAGCATTAGTAATTGGTACACATAGTAATATATCATTTACTACTAGACACATTCGTCTCTCTCGAGCACGGTCGCTCGCTCGCGCAGCTTACAATTGTATGTCGACATTTAATTCAAAATCACCTACGTGCATTATAGCTGCAGCTATTGAGCAAGCGTCAGTGCTCGAGAGAGACCGAATGTGTCTAGTAATTATTACTATGTGTACCAATTACTAATCGGACACACACGCGCACGGTCTCTTTCGTTTTTGTCCAGGGCGCCTCATACTATGAGCCCCGTGGTGAGGAGCAGAGAGTTCACTCAGAGTGTTGCACTGATCACTCCGCCCAAGTAGCAGTGCTTCGCCTTCAGAGAATATAGTTCCCAGTATTTATACGGTTAAAAGATGTCTGTGTCTCATATGACCTTGTTATTTGTACACACTGTGACTATACAAATCACAACATATAAATAGGAAAATTTTGGCTTTATTTTTCACTTATTGGGATTAGTATGCTAGCTGGAGCCATTTACTTCCAGTGGTTGTGCTAAGCTAGGCTAGCAGTGGGTGTGTCAAACAGAGTTACAGCACGCACGGAGATGAAAAAGGTATGTATGGACTTATCTAACTCTGGGGGATACGGTGAATAAGCTAAAGTCCAAAAAAGTCGAAGTGTTCCTTGAAGTGCTACCTTCATGACAAGTGGTGCTCGAATACTCATTTCAATCACTTTGAGAATATCTCTAAATCAGCTTTATCTGGATAGTAATTGTCTTTCATGGGAATGTAAGGAAATTTCAACATTTATAAGGGGTAGTATGTGATTTTTTTTTCTCCAGTGTGAATAAATTATCATCCAAATGCATGGGTTTTATCACTGAGTCCATGAAAAATAATTTTTAAGATGTCTCCAAGGGAAACAATTACAGTCCAAAGAGTGCTATTGCTGATATTACTGTCACAAACGAGACTCCCGCGGTTCCTCCTGCTCACCACCAGAGGGAACTCTCTCCTGAATATTAAACCCTTTGAACTACATTTCCCACATGCCTGGTACTGATTACCTTACACCTGACTATCATCAGTGGACTATTTAAGGTGCTCTCAGACTCACCCTCATTGCGAGTTATTTGCCAACCGCCATAAAAACAAGAAGAAGAAGAAGAAGAAGAAGAAGAAGAAGAAGAAGAAGAAGAAGAAGAAGAAGAAGAAGAAGAAGAAGAAGAAGAAGAAGAAGAAGAAGAAGAAGAAGAAGAAGAAGAAGAAGAAGACCCTCATTGCGAAGTTTTGTATTTACCCTGGTGATCATCTCTGAGCGTTTCTTCCTGTGTTTTGCCTTCCCGTGGATTACTTTTGGACTGTTTATTCTCATCTTGATTCTTTGCTGCCTGCCCTGGACTACATTCTCTACTGGACTGATTTATGTGAGTTTGCCGCCTGCCCTGATCTTTTGCCTGTTTCTGGATTACGAGTTGCCTTATCTCTACTGTTGTGTTTGCTGGTGATTGAACCTGAGTGTACGACCACGATTATAATAAAACTGCAAATGGATTCTCATTCTCCTGAAGACTCATTACAATTACATTGTCCTATACCATAGCCTCTGCTATATTTAATCTTATACATACTCCATCCACATAGTTAGAAATAACATTAAAGGGATCGTTCACTTTAAAATGAAAATTCTGTCATCATTTACTCACCCTTAAGTTGTTTCCAACCTGTATGAATTTTCCTTCTGCTGAACACAAAGGAAGATATTTTGAAGAATGTCGGTAACCAGACAGTTAACTGGTCCCATTGACTTCAATGGTATATATTTTTTCCTAATATGGAAGTCAATGGGACCAGTTAACTGTTACTGTAAAGGAAAATATCTTTGCGTTCAGCAGAAGATAAAAATTCATACAGGTTTGAAACGACATGAGGGGGAGTATATGATGAAAGAATTTACATTTTAAAGTGAACTATCCCTTTAACTTCAACTACCTCCAACCTAACTCCTTACTTTCCACATACCTCACAGATCTTTATGAATTGCGATGGATTCTCATGCATGAACCATGGCAACCCCTGCAGTACTGCAACCCTCTTTCGTTGATTTGATGCCTTCCCCCAAAGAAAAGAAAAAAAGTTTAATGATACTGTTATTAGAGAAGTTTATTTACTGGCCTGTTGTATTGAAGCGGTTTCACTTTTTACTTTAGTATTAGTTTTTTTCTTTCATCTTCGGAACACAAATTAAGATTTTTTTTATAAAATTTAAGAGCTTTCTGACCCTGCATAGACAGCAAGGGAACTACTCATGTATGTTCAAGGCCCAGAAAGGTATAAAAGACATTAAGTAAGTTAGTCCATGTGACACTAGTGGTTCAAGCGTAATGTTGTGAAGATCAGAAGAAAGATCTTTTTGTGCAAAAACACACACAAAAAAACACACACTTCAACAATTTCTGCTCTTCCATGCCAGTCCTTGACGTGTGGTCACGAGAGTGCCACAACACATGCATGTACATTCCTCTGCTTGTAAACAAGGCGCAGCTGGCGTATCTGGGTCCTACGTCAGAATGCCAGCTCCTACGTCAGCAGCATCACATGCATGTGTTGTGGTACTTTTGTGAATGCACGTCGAATGACACATAAATGAAGAAATTGTTATACAAAGACATTATTTTTATTTTACTTGCCCACAAAAAGTATTCTCGTAGTTTCATTAAGTGAAGGTTGAACCACTGATGCCAAAGACTATTTTATAGATGTCCTTACTACCTTTCTAGCATTGAACGTGGTGATTACATTGCTGTCTATGCAGGATCAGAAAGGTCGTGGATTTCATCACAAACATCTTAATTTGTGTTCCGAAGAAGAATGAAGTTCCCTTTCGAAGGGAACTCAACAATACGTCAACGACGTTATGGGGAACGCCTCAGGCGTGACAGGTGTCTGAAATCACTATCAAATCACGTCAATCATATTGACCGGCGACAGCCCGTGAATCATTAGCGTGAATGATTAACGTGCGACCTGGAAGTATAAAGGGGCGCCTTGCACACATGACAAATCTTCTCATCGTCTTCAGGTGCTGTCTGTTTGAAAACGCTACTCAATGAAACGGTAAGAAAATTAAATGTACAGCACACGAGTGTGCTTTTCCTGCCTGGGAGAAGAGCGCGCACGGGAGATTCTCGAGGGAATCCTCTGTGTGAACTGTGAGCGTTTTTCTTTTAAAACGCTCGCTCTCGTCTGGCCCTCTTCTCGAGTGAAGGGGGTTCAATGTCTGGTTCTCGTGGTCCCGCTCGTGCCGAGGCAGAGCGGCGACTTGCATCATGGGCTTCCAGATAGAGCTCGTCGATTATCTTGAGAGTGCTGTAAACCTCTCAGATGATTCGACGGCTGACGAGGGCGAACTGCAGGTCGATGACGAGGATTTTTCACCGACGGTTTCCTGCAGTTGCTGCTCTTCAGGACGAGCAGGAGATGGCTGAGGAGGTTTATAATCAGGTAGATCCTGAACCCTCTCAGCCACCCTGCCCCGTGTATGCAGGTCTGGTGGATGTTGTGGAGCGCGCCGCCAACAGGCTGTAGCTGCCATAGCAACGCGCTAGAGGAGAGACCGCTCGCGGTAGGCTCGGCGATCGGTTTCTCCCCGGCCATACACCACCAGCTCAGGTGAGCCTTCCATTCCTTCCTGATCTTCACACGGAGATCGAGAGGGCATGGGAGAGCCCATACTCTGCCCGTATTCACTGACATCAGCGGGTTAATTTCGCTGATGTTGATGGGATCGCAGAGCATGGGTATGTGTCGAGGCCGCCCATTTGACGAGTCGTTTGCAAACTATCTCGTGTCTGGGCAGGCGTCGACACTGAGAGCTCCAACTCTGCCATCCAAACCGCTAAAGACAACAGCGCGTTTGAATGGCAGAGCATACACGGCAGCAGTTCAGGCTGGTGCTTCCCTGCACACCATGGCGGTGCTGCAGGCATACCGGGCCGACCTGCTGCAGGATCTCGACCAGGGGGGAGGGATGTCCCCTGAGGCGGTTACTGAGCCGCGCCGAACCACGTCTCTTGCGCTCCGGGCCACCAAACAAACTGCTGCCACGATCAGTCGGTCGATGGCGGCGATGGTGGCCACAGAGAGACAGCTTTGGTTAAACCTGGCCGACGTTGAGGAGAAAGAGAAGGCCTTTCTCCTCGATTCGTCGGTTTCGCCCTCTGAACTCTTTGGCCCCTCCGTGGAGGCGGGGCTTGGGAAGTTCAGGGAGGCGAAGGCGCGCTCAGCTGCTTTTAGGAAAAAACCTGCATACCGCTGAGATCCGGTTCCACGCCCAGGCAGGCGGGAGGGCCTGGCCCTTCACGGTCTGAGGACCGTAGACAGGGCCAGAGAGCCAGTGTCGCCTCTCGTGCGCCCCCTCTGTGGAGGAACAGGGCGCAGGAAAGGCGTGACTCCCGCTAGAAGAGGGATCTGAGGGAGGTTATCCAGCACAAGCGCATACAGCGTCGCTGATGGATAATCTCCCCGGAGGGCTTCATTAAAAAGAGAAATCCAGCCCTCTGCTCTCTTCTGACTCCCCAGATGTGCATTACATCAGGCCTGGCGCTGGGCCTATGATAAGAACGATGTTCCAATGGCCCGCCTAGGCTTGGTTAGTAGAAACGCCTCTTTCAGGCATGTAAAGTGGTGGACCCCAGGTTCATAAAGAACTATCTGGCGAGTCTTCACTCCGCACGCCGCAGGTGAGCTGTCTGGTCTTTTCAAGAGTCAATTTTTGTGAATTAAAATTCCGAAATGTATCTCTCTACAGACCTCGTTCCCTGTATAGAGCTATGGGGTCATGTCATTTGCTATGTCATCAGGTAATAAGGTAAGAGAAGTTTCCTGGATTATTAGGGCCCTGAAGTTCCCCATTAGGTGGCCAGAACGATAACTATGTTAGCCTTCGGGCTGTTAGCCACCTCAGGGTAGAGTAGTTGGTCTCTCTCTTAGAATTTTTTACTTAGAGTGTTGACTGACGCTAGAGCTTCAGATAGATCTTATGTCCGGCCCACGGGTCCGTTTGACTTCTTCCTGAGTATTTCGCCCCTTGAGCTCTGTTTGGGTTTTCATTAGGCTGAGCGATCATGCAGCCCTTTGTATGGAATAATACAGACTATATTCTTTAGTAAGGCTGTGGCTCCTCCGAGCCCTCAGATAGATCTATGCCTGCAGGCTGGCCCTCACCAGGGCCGCCTCTGTAGCTGGCCTAGGCTGTGCCAGGGATAATAGAAGTGCTCTGCTAAAATTTAGCATTGCTTCCTCTGAACCTTCACTTTGTGAATGTAGGTTTCTAGCATCCCTGTATAAACAGCCTCCTCCCATGGGAGTCGTTAGGCCAAGGCCCGCCCCCTTCTCTGCATTCTGGGGTGACTAGAGTAATGCAGCGTGGTGCAGAGGATGGTTTGTAAGGACATGGTAGGCCTCAAACAGGCCTCCGTGGTATATATGTCTTTATTGAGCAGGGTTAGGCCGTCTTTCGCTTCACGAAGAAGACTGGGTTTCCTGCCCGACCCTGCCATGCAGAACTGGCCTACGGATTTAGGCTTCACTCACCTCGCTGAGCTACTGCTCGAGCGCTAGGTTGTAGGTGGATGGCTTTCATTCAAGCCCCACTCCCCTAGGTTGGGCACAGATAAATTTCTGTCACCCCTAGAGCCGCTGGCAGGCCCGGACCCTGGTAACCTCAGGGTGAGGTGTGAGTATCCCCCTGTGATACAGGGTAGGTCTGAGCACTTCACTCCCAGTTCTGTTTATCCTACCTCGCACCACTATGGCTCGGGTCGAGTATGAAGTAAGCTTCACTTCTTCTTTGGTCGAAGTACGCTCCCCTGAAGCCAGAGCATTGCCCTGAGCTGACGCCCATGCATAGATGGTAGGCCCCTGACTAATGGGGCCTCCGTTGAGGCAGAGTGGCGTATGTTGTACTCCCCTTGTTTTAAGGGTGCTAGCTTTTTTGCGGAGTACACTGCCATGGGCAATGTGATTAGGCACCAGGATGCTGTAGGCGCTGCGTAAACAGCTTTGCTGCCAACGAAGGCTGCGCCATTAGGTAGTAGGCCTCAGCAGGCCTCCTTGATTGGACAGCCCCCTAGAGGGCACTGTAGGCCAGCTCACTTTACGTGGTTGGCCTTGGTGGTTCGGGCAGTTGACTCACTGATGGGTAGTAGGCCTTAAACAGGCCTCCTCGGAGGTGAGTCCCAACATTGTGGGACATACCTTATAGCGCTACTGGAAGCCCATTAGTAAATTATGCTTGTGTAGTATGGTTCCCAACAGTGTACTTTATAGCAGAATATGACTTGCTATTAGCTAGTAGGCCCGACCAGGCCTCCCTGATAGGCGAGTCCCCAGCTGGCTGGCCTTAGCAGGCCACCTTATACTATCACCCGGACTCAGGGCTCAAAGCTAACAGTGGTTATCAGGTAGTAGGCCACTCAGGCCTCCCTGAAGGTGAATTCCCACTTAAGATGGTTATCAGGTAGTAGGCCTCAGCCGGCCGCCCTGAAGGCGAATTCCCACTTAAGTTGGCTATCAGGTAGTAGGCCTCTCTGGGCCTCCCTGAATGTGAGCTCCCAAATATTGTGGCTGTCAGGTAGCAGGCCGCTCTGGGCCTCCCTGAATGTGAGCGCCCAAATATTTTGGGTGTCAGGTAGTAGGCCTCACCAGGCCTCCCTGAAGGTGAGTTCCCACATGCTGTGATTATCAGGTAGTAGGCTCCTCCAGGCCTCCTTGAATGAGTACGGTCAGGTAGTAGGCCTCACCAGGCCTCCCTGAAGGTGAGCTCCCCACATACTGTGGTTGTAAGGTAGCAGGCCTCACCGGGCCTCCCTGAAGGTGAGTTCCCACGTACTGTGGTTATCAGGTAGTAGGCCTCTCTTGGCCTCTCTGAAGGTGAGCACCCCACATACTGTGGTTTTCAGGTAGTAAGCCTCTCTGGGCCTCCCTGAAGGTGAGCACCCCACTTACTGTGGTTATCAGGTAGTAGGCCTCACGGGCCTCTCTGAAGGTGAATTCCCACTTACATTGGCTATCAGGTAGTAGGCCTCTCCGGGCCTCCCTGTAACGTTCCCTAGTGGTGCTGGGTTTATGAAGCTAGTGGTCTCTTGCTATCAGTTTCAGCTAGCCTTAATAGGCAGCTGCTGAAGGCGAGCTTGCGCCCTGGCTCGCTAAAGTGTTCATTCTCTGCTATTGGTTCCCTCCCGGAACTTTTTCTGCCTACAGCCTGGTTTGCCTACCAGGCAGACCTGTGCTCCCCTCACCGAGGGTCTCTATGAGCATGCGGCTTCCTGAGTCTGGTCAGACGGTCGTAGGCCTCTCGTGAGGCCTCCCAGTTAGATCAGCCCTTAGGCCTTCACAGGCCTCCTCAGTGTTTTGAAACACAGACACTGGGTTGATCCGTGGATCGAGTAGAGAAACTCCCCTCGCTAGCAAGGGTTGGAAAGCACTATGCTGAGTCATACTCTCCGGGATATCCAGTCTCTGAGATCCGGGCCGAGTGGTTCACTGCCAGCTTCGCAGTCCCTCGGGTTGGATGCCTTTCTTAAGGCTTTGTTGTCCAGAGGCTCTGTCTTCAGACAGACAGACAGGATTTGGCCAGACTAGTGTCTATGTACTGACGCCAGGTCAGGCCGTCCTGGTGGCATTTCGGGGTGAGTACGTTCCCCTGAATAGTGACTGGCTGGGGTTCCTTCGGGTTCCCTAGCCACATTCCCTAGAAGGGACCCCTTCTAATCGGAAGCTGTGGTTCCAGGCCCGGAGCCGGCCCAGGTAGACCTTTTATTTAACCATGTTTATGAAGGTTTTTCTGTGAGGCTGTAGCTTGGGCTATGACCGTAGGGAATGCTGTCACTGACAGCCCAGTGTGACCTGAGGGTGAGTGGTTCTAGCGTTTCATTTGAAGTTGCTGGTTCTGACAGTTGTCACTGCCACTTGGCATGCACTCCCCTTAGCATGGCGGAGTTGGTATATCGTTCCCCATAACGTCGTTGACGTATTGTTGAGTTCCCTTCGAAAGGGAACGTCTCAGGTTACGACTGTAACCTATGTTCCCTGAGAACAGGGAACGAGACAATACGTCTCCCTGCCATGCCTCGGGGCTTGCCTACCGTACAGTCCCTTCAGACGATAAGGTGATTTGTCATGTGTGCAAGGCGCCCCTTTATACTTCCAGGTCGCACGTTAATCATTCACGCTAATGATTCACGGGCTGTCGCCGGTCAATATGATTGACGTGATTTGATAGTGATTTCAGACACCTGTCACGCCTGAGGCGTTCCCCATAACGTCGTTGACGTATTGTCTCGTTCCCTGTTCTCAGGGAACATAGGTTACAGTCGTAACCTGAGACGTTCTTGGGGTTTGGAACGACATGAGGGTGAGTAATTAATAACAGAACTTTCATTTTTGGATGAACTATCCCTTTAAACCAGGGGTTTTCAAACTGTGGGTCGCAGATTGGGAAGAGGTGTTTTGCGCAATCACTATATTGGCTGCAGCTGAATTTACGTTTCATGAGTGACACATACAAACAGGTTGCACGATGAACCAATGTTAAATAGAAATCGCTATATTGCTTAGAGCGATTTAAAGTTAGATAAATATGTCAGTATTGTGTTTCATGAAGCGCGCGCGTGCGACTTGTTGTGATAACAATCTTCACCGTCTCAGAGCAGCTTCGGTTCATTAAGCGGTTCGGTGCGCATTATTAACGAGAAGAAACTCATTTACTCCAATCACTGCACTGCATTCTGCATGAGATCGCATTACACCGGAGAATTCAAATGTCACGAAAGGCTGATTCAGGTCAGAGCTGCGTTTCCCAGAAGCATCGTGAGTTAAGTTGTTTGTAGAGACCATTGGTGGCCATGGTTCTACGATCTACTTAGGCATACGATTCTTTTGGGAAATGCATTAATCTCTGTCATCTGTTCAACACAGCGCTGTTGTCTTTCAGAGATATGGTCATCGTAAGAGTGCGTTGTTTGCGTTCCCTCGAATGCATTTTGATACCTACCAACCAGGGCTCGACATATGCAATGGCCCGATGACCCGGGGCCAGTAAAAGAGTATGACGGGCAAGTTGATTGGCCAGTCACTAATATACTTTTGTCTAATTTCACCATTTTGAAGTGAAAATATAGCCTATGTAACGTTACTCATCACTCATGTAATGTAATAATTAGTTTACTGTCACTGTGAGGGGACAAGAAAAAATAATCCTAATGTATACAATAAATACAGTTTAATGGAAAAGTGATTTTCCTTCTATTTCTTTCAGGGCCAGTACAAATATAGAAGGGGCCAGTAAAACTCTGATCTACTGGCCCTGGGGGCCATTTTTTTATGTTGAGCCCTGCTACCAACGCATAAGGAAAATATATATGTAAAAAGTATTTAAAATGTATACACACGAGCACGAAAGCATTTTCTGCACTGAACAATAGGGGTGGGGGAAAAAATCGATTCTTAGATGCATCGCGATGCAGACGTGGACGATTCTGAATCGATTCACAAATATCCAAAATCGATTTTCTAAATAAATAAATAAATAAATAAATAAATAAATAAATAAATAAATAATATATATATATATATATATATATAATAACGTAATATTGACGGAACGCAAAAGACGGAACTCTGAAGCGCGGAAGTGCAGTGCCCGGACCGTCTGTGGCGTGTGCACATAACAGAGACGCGAAGGCTGAGCGCGAAATCCAAACACCCTCCTCGTTAAAAGCTGACGTGTGGAAATTAGGGATGCACCGATACCGATACCAGTATCGGTATCGGGCCCGATACCAAGCTCATGTACTTGTACTCGTACTTGTAAAAATACCCCGATACCAAAGACCGATACCTCACGTGACATGTGACCTCACGTATATCCTTAGCTTATATTTCTTAATTCTTATGAACACTCTTCCTGCAGTTATAGTGTTGCTAGATTTAATAGTACAGTCTAATATTTCACTTTACACTTTCGGCCAGGGTCCGAAATTAACACCCGCCAAGCGCCAAATGCGGGTAGATTTTCTGTTTGGCAAGTAAATCTCAAAAGGCTATCCGCCCCACTGGCGGGTGAATGTTCATACCAAAATAGTAATGTAAAGAGTTAACGTTAACGAGTCCTCTTATCGATGCTCCTGCTCCAAAGCGAATTTTTTGTCCCGCCATAGTCTTATTTGATCTGCGAGTAATGTAGACGACAGTAGTGCGTGTGACAGGGCGCAACTGAAGCACGAGCAGAGAGAGGTCGCGCGCGCACTTTCTCTTAGTGCTGTCTTGCTCTCTCTCGTTGTCACATATTAATCAAAATAAATCGACACGATGGTAAAAGGTCGGAAGACCATAGTTTCATGTGGAGCATTCGGATATATTTTTTCCTGAATTACCGCTGGGTGTGAATTGTGCTAAAATACCTTATCTTCTCTGAAGCGTTCTGCACATTCAGCTGACATAAACCACACTTTAAATAAACGGAAAAACCTATCCAGTGATTAAATGTTTTCTGTGTTGACACAAATCTTGTGGGATGTCCTAGCTGCCAGGATAATCACACAACGCGAACACATCCGATAATGACATTGACACGTCCAATTCGCGAACTAATGACTCATTTGAACCGATTCATTTTAATTTTATTTTAAAACTGATATTTCCAGTCCTTCAGTTACTGATCGGATCAGTCAGAGTAAATGGAGTAAAAAAAATAGGCAGAGTAAAACTAAATATTTTTTTGAAATAATTATAATATATTATTATTGCATATATTTTATTAAATATACAATTAATACATTTAATTTGTACAGAACTATGTTCATATAGGCACCACCACAAAAATATTATTTTAATGTGTGTAAATTGTGTAATATGTGTGTAAATAAAAGTAAAAATGGAAAATAATAGACCAGAAATATGAAAAAAATGTTTTAATATAGCCTATATATAAATTAATGTATATGTGACACAAAAAGGCTGTTTATTATTTTGGCCGGTAAAAAATATGCTTGGCTGGTGGATTTTTTCATCTACCAGTCCCCGTGGCAGGTGAGCCAAAAAGTTAATTTCGGACCATGCTTTCGGCTGTGATTACATTGTTACTCAGTGTTATGTTATAAACATTTGTTCTGTGATTTCTTTGGCACTTTAGGACAACTTTGATTGTCTTGTTGTCTGTGATTTCTTTAGCACTTTGACAACTTTGTGACAGGCAGGTAAAAATTACATTCATTATGTCCTTGGTTTCGCCCTTTGGAGATTATTGGACACTGTGAAATTTGGGCTTTGAAAATTTGTGATAAGCACATAAGAATGATTTATTTTTAAACATAAGTTTATTTAAGTTGTTGAAAATAAAGATGCTGATATGTTCATTAGTCTCATTGTGTTGTTCTTAGAAAATTGCCACATAAAACGAGACCCCCCCCCCCCCCCAGTACAACAGGCATCGGTATCGGTATCGGCGAGTACCAGGAAAAAAATATCGGTACTCGTACTCGATCCTTAAAAAGTGGTATCGGTGCATCCCTAGTGGAAATATTTTGGCTTATGAAGTTGAAGGGGGAAAGGAGCTGGACAAGAGCCACACTATTTGTAAGCTTTGTAGAATGAAACAAATATTTTTCGGAAACACGACAAATATGAGAAGCCATATGACACGTTTCCACCCAGAGGAGGAAAAACACTCGGCTGTACCGGTCGTTGTTATATTATTAATTTACTACAAGTATGCTGCTAGTTCAGGCACACATTTATTTTCCTGTTGATTCTTTGCAATGTTAATAAAATATATGGTACGTTAATTCTTTATGGGTCATTACTTGGTACTTTTAAAGCAAAGTAGTTATTTATAGTCACACACACACAAAAAAAAAGATTCAGATAATCGATAATCGCTTTAGCATCGAATCGCAGCCCTCTGAATCGTAATCTAATCGAATCGTGAAGTGCCTAGAGATTCCCACCCCTACTGAACAACGCAATGAGTTAAATAAAACTCGCAGCATAAATATTAGTATTGAAATTCTATTAGTCTAATTATTAGTCTATTATTTTTTTTATATTCAGATTTTTTGTCATATCAAACCTTTGGTTAAGATTAAGCTTACTTAATCTTTTTAATTTTTTAAATTAGTTTTGCCATGTTTGGATAAATCAGTTGAGGCAGCAGACAAAAACTACTCAGTATTCTTCACATTATTTCAACAGCCATTAGGCAACTATTTTAATTCTCAAATTTTTTGATAATGTACCATAAGTTTGTATTGCAATTAAACTTATATGTCATACTATGACAAGGAAAACTGCTCTAAAGAGAACTAACGCCTCCCACCCCACATTCATGCTTTAAAATTATTTTGGTGGGTCTTGAGATTATTCTTGTCTACGTGGGACCTGGAATGTAAGTTTTGGGACCCCCTGCTTTAAACTGAGATAATTAGGTCAAATACTATACACTGAATAAACGGGGCATTTTGCATATTCATAGTTCCCTTTCGAGGGAACTCAACACTGCGTCGAGAATCGACTCTTTGGGGACGCTCCCTTAGCGTGCGCCTCTGAAGTAAGAATGAAACTAATCCAATCCTGATTGGTGTTGCGTCGTGACGTAAAATGTGACGGCATAACCGGATGCATAAAAGTGACGCCGACACACACACACACATCATGCTTTAGCTCTTCAGCAAGCGCTCTCTGTGAAACTGTCTGTCTTATTTGGTGTTGTTTGTCTGTGCAAAGCTCTGTATTATGGCGAGTGAACAATACACTAAGTGTGTGCACCCCTGCCCAAGATAATATATATGCCACAGGTGGGGACACGCATCAGCTGTGTGTCTGTGTATTGTTCAGGGGCGCAGCACGCACTGTCAGCTCTCGAGAGGGCTGCCTGTGCACACTGTGAAGCACTTCCTATTAGAGTGCTGCGCTCCCCCTTGGCTATATTATTTCCTGATGATGGCCAGGCTCGCGATCCCCGCGGTTCGGGTCCCGCGTCCATTGAGGCGGCGCGACGGCTTAGATCGTGGAGATCGCAGAAGGATCTCGCGGATGAGAACGAGACTGCTGAGGCACCTTTTCTCTCGTCATCCGCAGATTCTATGACACTCGTTCACGACGCAGAAGCCCGCGATGCGGCTTCTTCTGCCCGTGACGAGTGCCCAGTGCTCGAGCTATCTTTTATAAGGAAGTAGATGTGCTCAGCATAGGGAACGAGCAACATGAGTCACACTCGCCGGCTTATGTTTCTGCTTATGTAGAGCTCGTGGAGGTTGTGATGCGTGCTGTGGCCAGACTAAATAAATATATAAATAAACATATATATATATATATATATATATATATATATATATATATATAAAATATATGAGCTGGCCACAAAATAAGGCAAGGCAAGGCAAGGCAGGTTTATTTATATAGCACATTTCATACACAATGGTAATTCAAAGTGCTTTACATAGAAGAAATTAAAATAATCAAAAGAAATCAGAATAATTAAAACAGTTTAGAATAAAAGATAAAATACAGAAATAATCAAAAGAAATCAGAATAATTAAAACAGTTTAGAATAAAAGATAAAATACAGAAATAATCAAAAGAAATCAGAATAATTAAAAAGAATAACAGTACAAACAGTTGGACGAACAGTGGTACAGTGCTCATTCAGTAAATGCACAGTTAAACAGATGTGTTTTGAGTCTGGATTTGAATGTTACTACTGTAGGAGCACATCTGATCTCTTCTGGAAGCTGGTTCCAGCTGCGGCTGGCATAATAGCTAAAAGCGGACTCGCCATGCTTAGAGTGAACCCTTGGTATTTCTAGCTGATGTGATCCTAATGATCTGAGTGATCTGTTGGGTTTATATTCAGTGAGCATATCTGCAATGTATTGAGGTCCTAGGCCATTGAATGATTTATATACCAGTAACAATACCTTAAAATCAATCCTAAATGTAACTGGCAGCCAGTGTAAAGACCTGAGGACTGGTGTGATATGTTCATATTTTCTGGTTCTGCTCAGAATCCTAGCAGCAGCGTTCTGTATGAGCTGCAACTGTCTTATGGTCTTTTTGGGAAGGCCAGTGAGAAGTCCATTACAATAATCCACCCTGCTGGTGATGAAAGCATGCACAAGTTTCTCTAAGTCTTGACTGGAAACAAAGCATCTAATTCTTGCAATATTTTTCAGGTGATAATATGCTGATTTAGTTATTGCTTTGACATGACTACTGAAACTAAGGTCTGACTCTAGAGACACACCCAGATTCCTGACTTGATTTTTAGTTGTTTGACCCCTAGACTGAAGGTATGCGTTCACCTTGAGAACTTCATCTTTGTTTCCAAACGCAATGACTTCAGTTTTGTCTTTGTTTAACTGAAGAAAGTTTTGGGACATCCAATTGTTTACTTCATCAATGCATTGGAACAGAGAGTTAATGGGGCTGTAATCGTTAGGCGATAGGGCTAAGTAGATCTGTGTGTCGTCTGCATAGCTGTGGTAAGCGATTTGGTTCTTTCTCATTATTTGGCTCATTGGGAGCATGTACAGGTTGAATAGGAGTGGCGCAAGAATTGAGCCTTGAGGGACTCCGCATGTCATGGGTGTCCACTCAGACTTATGGTCTCCTATACTCACATAATAACCTCTCCCTACCAGGTATGACCTGAACCATTTTAGGACTATCCCAGAAAACCCGACCCAGTTTTCCAGCCTGTCAAGAAGTATGTCGTGATCGACAGTGTCAAATGCAGCACTGAGGTCGAGTAGTACCAGCACTGATAATTTGCTTGTATCAGTATTTAAGCGAATATCGTTTACTATCTTTATGAGAGCTGTCTCTGTGCTGTGGTGCGGTCGGAAACCAGATTGAAAATTGTCAAAGTATCCATTTGAGCTTAAGAATTTGTTCAGCTGATTGAAGACAACTTTTTCAATGATCTTGCCTATGAAAGGAAGATTTGAGATCGGTCTATAGTTGTTTAATATGGTCTTATCCAGATTGCTCTTTTTCAGGAGGGGCTTGACAACTGCAGTTTTCAGGGAGTTAGGAAAACTCCCAGAGAGAAGTGAGGCATTTACCACTTCTAGGAGATCTGCTTCTAAGCTGTGTAACACATTTTTGAAAAAAGATGTGGGAAGTGCGTCAAGGGTGCAGGTTGATGTTTTAAGGTGCTGTACGGTTTCTTCCAAAATGTTGCCATCAATTTCTTCAAAATCAGACATAGTGACTACTTTCTCAGGTTGTGGTCTGATCTGCCTGACCCCAGCGCAACTCAAGGATGAGCTGATCACCTTTCTGATATTATTGATTTTCTCAGAGAAGAAAGAAGCAAACTCACTACACTTGCTCTCTGAGAGCATTTCACTGGGAATCTGGCTTGGGGGGTTTGTCAGTCTCTCTACAGTAGCAAAAAGAGTGCGTGTGTTGTTTATATTGCTGTTTATAATATTCGAGAAGAAAGTCTGTCTAGCTTTGCCTAGTTCCTTATTGAAAGCATGGATGTTGTCTTTGTAGATGTTATAATGGACTACAAGTTTTGTCTTCCGCCACATGCGCTCTGCTTTTCTGCATTGTCTTTTCATATTTTGCACTGCTGTTGAGTTTCTCCAAGGTGCTTTTTGTCTGCCAATCTTCTTCCTGACTTTCACAGGAGCAATATCATCAATTACGCTCTTAACTTTTGAGTTAAAAGAATCAAGGAGAGAATCAACAGAGTCAGCAGATATGCTTTGTGTTAAAGATATGGCCTTCATAAACAGTACACTAGTGTTCTCATTTAAGCATCTCTTCTTGACAGACACAGATCTTGCTTCAATGGCAGGAGAGATCAATATATCAAAGAAAATACAAAAATGATCAGACAGTGCTACATCCTTAATAACAATCGATGAAATGTTTAGACCCTTACTGATAAGTAAATCTAGAGTGTGTCCATGATTATGTGTGGGTCCATGTACATGCTGAGTCAGATCAAAAGTTTTTAAAACAGTTTTGATTTCTTTTGCCATATTGGTTTCTGCATTATCTATGTGAATGTTAAAATCTCCAGCAATGATAAAACAGTCAAACTCTGAGGAAATAGTTGACAACAGTTCTGTAAAATCATCAGCAAAGGCTGGAGAGTATTTTGGAGGCCTGTAAACAATGATAAGTAAAATGCGTGGAGCACCTTTTAACACAATACCCAGATATTCGAAAGACGGGTAATTCCCAAATGATATTTGCTTACATCCATAGACATCTTTAAAAAGAGCAGCTAAACCTCCACCTCTTCTGACAGCTCTGCAGACACTCATAAAAGTAAAGTTAGGAGGGGCTGTTTCATTGAGGACTGTTGCACTGCAGCTTTCTTCTAGCCAAGTTTCATTTAGCAACATAAAATCCAGGTTGTATGTGGTTATTAAGTCGTTGACTAGAAGTGATTTATTTTTAAGTGAGCGGATGTTTAAAAGTGCTAACTTAACAGTCTTACTTTTTCTCCCCACAGCAATCTTAGTTTGTCGTGTAATAGGCACCAGATTAGATGGGTTTGCTGTACGGCTTTTGAAGGCCTTAGACTTTCTATCATGTAATCGAACAGCAATAGCGAAAGATACAGGCACACTGGGTTCCCGCTTGTTCTGTAAACATTTGAAAAAGTTATTGTTATCATAGCGGGGACCCGACACATATCACTGAGAGCTGGTATCAGTTGTTTTTGGTTCACCTCGAGCAGATGGAGGGGGGTGTGGGCCCTGGCGCTGTGGCAGAGGCCGAAGAGCTCTCACAGGGGGAGGGGGAGGGCGAGCTGGGCCCGCAGGCTTTGGTGGTTGTGGGGCCTGCCGTTTTTTGGTTGGTATCTGGGGGCTCGCACCAAAAGAGTGGGATAGTCTGGTTCCAGCATAAACCAGTTGTTCCATTTTCTCTGAGAAGCACAGAAGTGGAGATGCTGGTGAGAGGGATAACGTGTTCGGTGAGGGCTGTCGCTCTGGTGTTATCGGAGGCTGTAATATGCTGTCCTGGTTTCCTTGGCCGTTTTCCAGAAAGTCGTCCTTGGGTGCTGAATCTTGGAGAAGTGCTAGTATGTCACAGTCTGTCTGTGGTGAGCTCTGTGGGCAGGGCTCAGCTGAGATTGTGTCCGCGAGCAGAGGTTGTTGTGGCTGAGTGGTGTTATCATTGTCCTTGTGTGATGTGTCAACCGCATGTCCATTCAGGTGCTGAAGTGAAGTCCTGTGGTCATTCATACTGTATCCAGGTGTGTGTGTGCCATTCAGGTTGAGTGGATTGGCACACACTGCAGAAGGATGACGGAGGGAGAAGTAGATATTGTCCTTTAGCACTCTAGAACCAAGTTTGTTTGGGTGGTGGCCATTCTGTTGAAACAGTTGCCTCTGACTCCAGAAAAGATTGAAGTTGTCAATGAAGTTCACTCCTTTTATATTGCAGGTTTTTTGCAGCCATGTATTAAGCCCAAGCAACCGTGAAAACCTGTTTGTTCCTCTTGCTGGGAGTGGTCCACTGATGAATGTTTGAACTTTCAGTCTTTTAAGTGTTTCAAAAAGTTCATTGAAATCCTTCTTAAGGAGTTCCGACTGCTCTTTATGAATATCATTTTTCCCCACATGAATGATGAGTCGATTTGCAGTCTTATGTTTCATAAGAATGTTCTGAAGTTCCCTGTTTACATCAGAAGTTGTTGCTTGTGGAAGACAGCACGTAGTTGTATCCCTGCTGCTAATGTTTCTGATTATGGAGTCGCCCACTATCAGAGTCCTGGGCCCGGCTGCGCTCTGAGCTGAGTGCCGCTGTCTGCTCGACCTTGAGCCCCAGTTAGCATCAGTGTTAGCTACTGGCTGATTCAATCTGTGTTCATTCATCCAATTTGGGGATTCCTCATTCATTAATACTTCAAATCTGTTCTCAAGATGTATAGGCGGTGGTAGGAGACCAGTGTTTGCAATCCTTGTCATAGCCATATCTGGGGTAGAGGATGCTACTGCGGCAATATGTGATGCTCGTGACAATCTGATGTCTCGAGTGCCTTTGGGTCTCGCTCCCTGTTTGTGCCATCGATTTGTAAGTCGATCGGCTTGTTTCTCTACACTCAGTATAGCCTGTCGAGGAGCACTAGATTCATGGGACTCACCGGCTGTATGCTGAGGGCATCCATGATGAAGCTCTGTTGTGTGTTCCGTCTGGTTTGGTGGTCCCGCAATTAACTTTGTTTCAAGAACTGCAATCCTTTGTAAAAGTCTGTGGCAGTTAGAGCAGCAAGTAGATTCCAGAGGAGGCATTTTCTTATCCTTATGAATGTCCTAATGGAAGTTGTGTTTTCTCTTCCCCGGAATGTAAGCTTTCAGTGGGAGGCTGGTCGAATAAAAGAATCTGCTTCTTTTTTTTTTTTGTAGTAATCCAAGCGTTTGAGCACTGTGTTGATTTGCTGAAGTTAAAATTAGGTGATAAACGGAAATAAAATATAAAAATGTAAAAGCGATAGAGCAAAGCGCGGAGCAGTTAGCAAGAGCGTCCGAACAGTAGCTGAGCAGGAAGTGGAAAATAAGCAGGATGATCCCCGTCAAAATGAACTAGACGAGAGATTCCTGCAGCACCGTTCACAACCTCAGAGCCAGGGCTTACTGTTTTTCCCAGATCTTTATAAAAATGTAAATATATATGTGTAGATCCTGGGAAAAACCCCACTCTTTACGTATCTCACCACATTCATTATATGTTTATTCAAATGTGGTGGGTGCGAGAGAGTCGGGTTATGGCAAGATGCCGCAGATGGAGGGAGCTTTAGAGAAAACAAGCTATCTGTCTCCTGATCCGGCATCTTCACTTTAAGCCCCGCCGCTGCCCAACAAACCGTGCGGGAACACCTCTGCACTGGTTGGCTGGGCTTATATGGTGCAGGAAATCGATGTTGCTCTTCCGCCGTTTAAAAACGTTTCGGGACACATCGGTTTCCAGCGAACGCAGGCTGCACTGTCCGCCCCACATTTTTGCGGCCAGGCAGCATTCGCGTTTGCCAATCGAGAATCATTTTCGGTCCAGCCCTGCCGGAAACCCGCTTCAGGGGGTCGAGAACGGATCCCGATTAATACCCGAAGCCAGGCTCGAGAGCCTGGTTCCTTTGGTAAAATATTTAGAAAAGAAAAGGTCAGGCTGGTGCGTGCCTGCACTCTATACGATTTTGCAGGCGTACCAGGCCGATCTTCTTAAAGATCTAAGTGAGGAGCAAATATTTCCCGTTGGCCGCTCCGCTATCTCCTTCTGGCCTGTTTTCCAACGCTGTCACTACAGTCGTTGACAGGTTTCAGGAAGCGAAAAAAAAAAAAAAAAAAAAAAAAAAAAAAGAGAGCGTTGCCTCTAGAGCCCCTCCTGCGGGAGTTTGGCAAACAAAGGAAGCACTCTCAACCGAAGTCCTCCAGCCAGAAGGGTGACTTGAGGGCCGTCCTTCAGGCGAAGAGGTCCTAATTGTAGGACCTCTGAGGGCTGCCCCCCGCCCCCCCCCGCTGTGGAACAATCGAGGTTGTTCTAGCAGCAGATGCCCTCAGGGAAGAGGATGTTGTCCCGCCGTCTTTGACGCTTCGGGCCACATCGATTTCCAGCGAATGGCATTAATGGCATTAATCTTCGCCCCAAAAGCTTGCAACAGGGCACTGACTATGGTCACAAAATCTGTATCGACTTTTTTCCTGCCGGTCCTCCGCTTCAGGAAGTCGAGAATAGTGCTCGGAAAACACCCGAGGCCAGTCTCGAGGGGCTGGTTCCCTTAGTATATTTTGTAGAAAAATGGCAACGCCTTCCGAATATATCTATATGGGTCCTGTATATTATAAAATATTATAAAATATGGGTACAGATTGCAGTTCGGTCACCGACCTCCCTAGTTTGCTGGGGTGGTACCGACTGCAGTGATTCCAGAACAGGCTCGGGTTATGGAACAAGAGGTACAGACTCTACTGGAATTAAGGGGCCATACAATGTGTTCCCCTACCAGACAGGGAGTCTGGGTTTTACAGCCGGTACTTTATAGTTCCAAAGAAGGATGGCGGACTGAGGCCAATTTTAGATGTAGGGCTTTTGAATCGTTCTTTGAGGAGATTCAGGTTCAAAATGCTTACTATTCCCATTATCGTGAGCCATATCAGATCCGAGGACTGGTTTGTCACGATGGATCTAAAAGACGCTTATTTCATGTCTCCATCCTTCCATGTCACAGGAGGTTCCTGAGGTTGCTCTCGGGGGCGAAGCATACCAATATCGGGTTCTTCCGTTCGGCCTAGCACTCTCTCCCCGCACGTTCACAAAGTGTATGGATGCGGCTCTGGCTCCACTGAGGCTTTAGGGCATCCGTATACTGAATTACATCGACGACTGGCTCAAATTGGCCCAGTCTCGAGAAATGGCAGTTCGGCATCGAGATGTCGTCCTTGGCCACATTCAGAACCGGGGGTTGAGGCTCAACACTAAGAAAAATGTGTTGGACCCAGCTCAGAAGACTACTCTTCTGGGCGTGGTATAGAATTCGGTTACGATGCGGGCACGTATGTCTCCCGCTCATATCGAATCCATCCTGGCCACGGTGTCCGGGATAAAGCTAGGCCAGGCCATCACTGTAAAGAAATTTCAAGGACTGCTGGGCCTCATAACAGCAGCATCCAACATAATTCCTTTGGGCCTGTTTCACTTGAGGCCCCTTCAGTGGTGGCTCAAAGCCAAGGGTTTTTTCCCCAAGGGGAATCCGTTCCATATAATAAAGGTTACGCGCAGATGCCTTCGTTCCCTATTAATATGGAAGAAACCTTGGTTCTTGTCCCAAGGGCTAGTGGTAGGGGCGTCATGTCGCCGGGAAACTGTTTCGACAGACGCTTCCCTCGCTGGCTGGGGCGCGGTCTCGGACGGCCGCTTTGCCAGGGGTCTGTGGCAGGACCATCATCATTCTTGGCATATAAATTGCCTAGAGATGTTGGCTGTGTTCAGGGCTCTGAGGAGCTTCCTCACAGACATCAAAGGTTACCACGTCTCAGTGGTAGCTTATCTAAACCAACAAAGGACACTCAGATCGCGCCCTCTATCCAGATTGGCGCATCAGATCATTTTATGGCCCCAAGGGAAAATATTATCTATAAGAGCAATATATGTCCCGTGGGTTCTGAATCAGGGAGCAGACATCCTGTCGAGGCAGGGGCTGAGGCCCGGGGAATTTAGACTCCATCCAGAGGTGGTGGAGTTTATATGGCAGAGGTTTGGACCAGTGGAAGTGGATCTGTTTGCGTCTCGAGGGACTTCCATCCCACTGTCCACTTTGGTTCTCCCTCACTCCTCCAGCCCCGCTGGGGTTGGATGCCATGGTACAGGCCTGGCCGAGGCTTCGCCTGTACGCTTTTTCCCCCGATCGCTCTGCTCCCGGGAGTCCTGGAGAGGGTCCGTCAGGAGGGCATCAGTCTTCTTCTGATAGCCCTGTTTTGGCCAGCCCGAGTATGGTTTTCAGACTTGATTTCACTCCTGATAGCTCCGCCATGGCAGATATGGCAGATTTTCAGGGCACTATATTCCATCCTCATCCAGAGCTGTGGAAATTGTGGGTCTGGCCTCTGAGGGGGCTCAGTACCTAGATGCTGGTCTATCATCTGGGGTGGTCGAAACCATACTTATCTCTAGGGCTCCGTCTACTAGGAGATTATATGGCCTCAAGTGGAATATTTTTCTACTTGGTGTAGAGGACTTGAGTTAGACCCAGTTAACTGCCCAATGGCTTCAGTTCTGGAGTTTCTTCAAGATCGTTTCTCTGCGAATCTCTCCCCATCCACACGTAGGGTGTACGTGGCTGCCATTGCGGCGTTCCATGCACCACTAAATGTTGGGCCTTTGGGGAGGCACCAACTGGTCATACTATTTCTCCATGGTATTGGAGGATGAGACCGACAGTCAGGTCCAGGGTTCCACCCTGGGACCTGGCGGTGGTTCTCGAAGGGCTATCCCTGGCTCCCTTCGAATACCTCCAGTTGGCTTCGCCTAGGACCTCACGTTCAAGATAGCCTTTCTCTTAGCTATTTCTTTAAAGAGACTGGGAGATCTCCAAGCCCTGGCATTATCGCCAGCTTGCTTGGGGTGTGCCCCCGGCGGAGTTAAGGCCATCCTGCATCCGAGACCCAGCTATGTGCCTTAAGTGCAATTTATCATGGCTACGTCCATGGTCCTGCAAGTATTTCATCCTCCACCTCATGTGTCGGCAAAAGGAGAGGAACCTTGCTCTGCCAGTCAGAGTTCCGAGTATTACCTTGAGAGGTCCTCTTCTTGGAGGAGGTCGGACCTACTGTAGTGTGTTTGGATCACCTATTAGGGGCTCCCGGCTATACAAACCATAAGTAGGCCTACAAGGTGCGGAATTTCCCTTCACCTTTGGCCGTTAGGGCTCATTCTACTAGAGGCATGGCGTCCTCTAGGGCCCTCCTTTCGGGAGTTCCCATCAAGGAGATCTGTGATGCAGCCGGTTGGGCTACCCCACACACTTTTGTACGGTTCTATAGTCTGCACCTCCCCAGTACGCCTGGCTCACGTGTGCTCTCGTCCTGCTGAGTGCCTAAATCAGTTTCACTCCTGGGCAGGCCTGTTTCGGTGCGTGGCCTAGTGGGCATTCGTTCCCCAAAGAGTCGATTCTCGACGCAGTGTTGAGTTCCCTCAAAAGGGAACGTCTCGGGTTATGACTATAACCCTTGTTCCCTGAGAAGGGAACGAGACACTGCGTCGTCCTGCCACGCCCCTCGAGGCCTTAGAGCGTCTTGCTTCATCGCGGAGCTGATGTGTGTGTGTGTCGGCGTCACTTTTATGCATCCGGTTATGCCGTCACATGTTACGTCACGACGCAACACCAATCAAGATTGGATTAGTTTCATTCTTACTTCAGAGGCGCACGCTAAGGGAGCGTCCCCAAAGAGTCGATTCTCGACGCAGTGTCTCGTTCCCTTCTCAGGGAACAAGGGTTATAGTCATAACCCGAGACGATCTGTACAATAAATGAAGCAAGGGTATAAAAAGTTACAATCAAGCTAAAATATTAAGGCTTGAAGAAATTGATTTCACAGGGGAAACAAACTTTGTCATTTTGATTATCAAAGATAAAACAGTTTTAAGGGATAAAATTATTGACTAGAAGGTCAAAAATAATTAATTTGAATTAATTTTAAATACTTCTGCATTTACAAATGGCATTTAACATTTGTCTTCAATATTTTGCAGCACTAATGCAGGTCAAGATAAATTGCAAGAAAGGAAATGCTCATAATGTTTATGAAAAAAGTACAGTATATATATGTACTTACATTTTTATCTAGGCTGTCCATTATGGTCCTCATTTCTGCAATCCCAGCACAGCGCTTTGAACGGTACAGGCATAGCAGTTTTGGTAGATTTTGGTCCAGACCCTCAAAAAAGGACTTGCTCAGGTCCAGCGACATGAGTCTGTTGAATTCTGCACTGATCTAAAGTAATTACATTAAATGACACAAACATAACAGCAGCATGTTAAACTACACTGCGAAAAATATCTAAATATTCATCTAAACACCTTGTTCAGCAGCGTGGGACTTTACCTGTCTCTCACAAAAAATAGTCGGCCACCTCTTTATCATTTCAGTTACTTCAGGCTCATTTTCAATTATCTCCTGTCTCCGGAGAGAATATGTGCTGCTCATGGCTGTATTCACAAAACTCATGTCTGGACTGGTCTTTTTCATCTCCTGGCACATCAGTTCCCTTTCTTGTTCCAGTGTTTTCTGGTCTTTTCCTGAAGGGTGATCTGGGAGAAAGTTTGCCTCAGACCTTTTTGGCTTCTTCACTTTGTTTCGCTGTCCTTGGAGTCCTTCTAGACCTCTCTTTGCAGAATTCACTTTGAGTTCTTTACAACCTGCATCTCTTAGTTTTGACCTGTAGTTTCCCATCTTCCATGTCAAACTTAATTTCCAACCATACCACCCAGCTGCAGATCCCCTTTCTTTCAGACAAGGGTGTTTTTCAACGAGTGCAACAGCCACACTTTTGATTTCCTCTTTGTCTGGGTCAGCTTTGTAAGCGAACACTGCTTCAGCAAGTTTATCCAGTATTTCTGTCTGCATGTCTCGAGACATTGTCAGAAGAGTTCCATCTGTACTGTAAGCCTCGTTACCATGCTTTAGTCTCAGCTCAACATCATATGAGAAGTTGGGGATAGTAAAGACAGCAGGCCATCGATGTGAACGACTCTGTTTTATCTCTGAGACACAGCTGCTGATTTGAGTCGATGTTGATGGAGAATGTGATACAGGCAATACTGTAATTTTCAAACTTGAGTCTGAAAATGTATCAGAGGGACTGAACAGGATTTTCAGTGTCACCTTGTCCTTGGGCAGATCAGTTATAGAAGTAAGGTTGCAAAAATCATTAAAATCATAATCCTCATACTGAAGATCAAAACTGTCTCTTAGCTGCAGTTTGCTTCTCAACACCTCTTTGAGACCACAGACTGTGTCAGGGACAGTGTGAAGTGTAACTTTTTGAACGTTCCGTTCAGAAATGATCACTCGAAGAAGCATTTTGAAGTTGGAGTGGAACCTTTAGGACCTGCAGAGAAGTCATTTGGAGAAAGGCACCATATAGTGTTAATAAAGCAGTATTTAGTAGAAGTGCTAACAAGCATAAACAGGTTCAGCCTACATAAGTGGAAGCAGTAAAGTATTCGCTAAACTAAAAATGTCTACATCTGAAGTCATATTATGGCTATAACAAGTAATAAATAAAAGCCTACATAGATACACTTGCTATATTTGTTTTCATAGGCTTAATATTACACATTTTAAGTATATGTTTCATTTATAACATAAATTTACCCTGATTCTTATCAAAACTAAAGAAAATATTCAGTCCAGAACAGTGAATAATTTTCTCTTTGTCTTTTGTTGTTTTATTGACATTTAAAGGGTTAGTTCACCCCAAAATGAAAATTCTGTCATTATTTACTTACCCTCCAAACTCGTACGACCTTCGTTTATCTTCGGAACACAAATTAACTTGTCCTTACATTCTGGACCCTGAACATTTTAGCACTGTTACGGTCTATGAAGCATCAGAAAGCTCCCGAATTTCATCAAAAATATCCTAATTTGTTAACCGAAGATGAACGAAGGTCTTTCGGGTTTGAAAAGTCATGAGGGTGAGTATAGTTAATGACCGAATTTTCATTTTCACTATCCCTTTAAGCACACAGAAAGAAGGATGTCTATTAGACTGCTATCACAATTTTGATATAAATGTAATATATTTTTTAACTCCTATCAAACCAAATTATTCAATACAAAAGGCATACAGCCATACTTTACCCTAATAAAGAAGGTTGGTCTTTGGCACCACCATTAATTTGCCTGCTCGCATGTATGGGTTGAGGGGGTGGTGTCCATTTAGTTCATGTGGTTCCACAACCTTTAGTTCAGGGGCAAGTCTTTTTTCCAGTTCATAACACCTTAAGTGCTCAATGGGCCATGCAATGTAAGGTTCAATGATGAATGACACTCTGTTGGACACTATCAAAATCTTAACCAACTTGGCGAAGTCAGGCATTCCACTTGTATGTCCCACAGACAGGAACATTCCTTCTGCATACTTAGTCCCATGGAGAGATGCATGACTTGCAAGAGATACCGTGGTGATATTTGCAAATTTGTCCTCTATAGCTCGTTTCATAGAGTGCTCCAGAGTGTCTACAGAAACAAAAGCAACATGCCCAACTTCCAAGTCAGGTTTAAAAAGACTGGGTAGGTCTAGACAATAAGCTAATGTAAGCTGATGCTTTGTAGCAAGAGTGAGTAAGATATTTTTAAAGTTCCGAACATCATGAATCACTCTTTTAAAACCGCTGTGCTTGGCTTCAAAGCGGATAGTCCAGAAATCTACCATTGGTCCAAATCTACGAACAAGTTCAGGGTAATGTTCGAGAAAATGATGTTTCGGTAAAAGACTGAAGTCAGGAAAGACTTCTTTTAACAAGCACCTATGAGATGAGATTTTAAACTCCAAGTAGTGCAATGTCTCTTCAGAGAAATGTCCACATGTCAGAAGTTCAACAATGTCTTTTAGTTCCAAAACAATTTGCCATGTTTTGTCATTCTCTGGTACTTTGTCACCAATCATCAATGGCAAGAATCGCAATAAAGTCCAGTTTTCATGACAGTTACCCCCTATAGTGCGTCTTATTGCAAAAGATTTTGGAATTTGTTGAGGTCTGTTAATTTTATCAGAACACTTAAAAGGAAAGGACTGAATAATTGAGTTAAGATCATCAAAAGTAAAATAATGTTTGGAAATGAAGGATTTAAGGCATAAACTCAGTTCCTTCGGCACTACCCCTTCCAATACATCATGCATGAAATCTGGGGGGAATCCTTTAATTGTGTGAAAATGAGAGTCTATTAAGTACACAGTCTCTTTTTACACCATCCACAGAAACAAAATTTGTTCCCTTTAATTCCAGGAGGATGTTTTCATGAGCTTCAGTTGTTCTGAGTGGAAACAAACCATTGCTTACTTCATGAATGTTAATTTCTGAGCGGCTGGCCAAACAAAATCTACAAAATTTATCCACATTGAAGTTTTCCTGAAAGCCACCAAGTGAGTGCGCACCCAAATTGTCTGCAGAGACATACAGTACAGTACCTCTAATATTTTCTCCCAGTTTTTGAACATATACAGGTATTCCTTGATTTGCTAGTACTTCTATGTCTTTCAGCAACGGCTCAAGAATGGCACTGTAGCCATATTTTTTCACATCACTGCTGTAGGAAAGGCATGCCAGGTATATTGATTGGACAGAAGACCTATATCGAATCGGTAAATTTGAAAGCACCCAATAAACTGCACAGATCTTATGCTTCTTTCCTAATGTTCCTAATGATTACATACTTCAAAATCATCTATATACAACCCCAAAGCTATACTTAAATCTTCTGAAGAAAGCAACTGATTCTCTTTACAATATAGGCCGTCCTTGTATGACTTAAACTGGGCCCACTCTGGAAAATATTCCCTGTCTTCTGTCTGCAAAAGTTTATCTAGAACATCATTACGGTTTAACAGCACTGACAATGTTTGCAAAATAGGAATATAAACACTCTTCTTGAAGACGACGCATCTAGAACATATTCAACAGGTTGAATCACTTGAAAGTGTTCCTTGTAAAAAATTGTCCTTTGTATTCTGTGCTAAAAGGGCCACTCTTTGTCAGAGAACTGAATGGATTTGCTTTCACAATTATCTCTTTTATGGCACTGATAACTGTATCACTTATTGCACAGTTGTGCTTGCTCAAAACATCTTCAATTATGTTTGGTGCAAACTCTTCTGCAACTGCAAAAATGCTGGCAAGTTCATTTAGAATTTCCTGGGTTACTGCTTTGGAAACATGAAGAACTGTTTGCAACCGAAGAAAAAAAGATGCTAGTTTTCGATGTAGTAAATCTTGCACATTTTCTTCACACGGTAAAGATGACGGAGATGCTGAGAGGTCCTGATCATCCAAATGTGTTGGATTCTCTTCAAAAGCAGTATTTTCATAGTCTGGAAGATCTGGAGTGCAAGCTTGATAAATGTCTGTACGAAAAAAATTGACTCCACACTGCTGATGTTTTTTACTCTTATGAGCGTGAAATGTACTATATGCTCTAGACTGAAAGCTGCAGTTTTGAAAAGGACTTATCACACTCTCTCTGTTTTTGAGATGAGTCTTTAAGTGTGTGAAATATTGAATAATTCCACAGGTCTCTGAGAACGTACAAAGGTCACACTTCAATGTAAAGGCTGCAGCTGAGAGGTGGACAGATTGTATTCTTAGAGCAAACTCAGTTCTAAATGAACAGACACAGTCTTCATGGATGCAAGGAAGTGGATAATTACTTGCGTGATGGCAGTGCTTCAGCTTGTAGTGCCTTATCAAAATGACTTGATTGGTTGTCGTGAAAAAGCAGAACTTGCAGCTCCACTTCATTGGTAAAGGGCAAATGCCCCACACTGCTTGCAGCACTGCCTGAAGTAATTCTATGAAGAAAAGAAAAGGTAACACTTTACAAGAAGGTTCGTTAGTTAACTACATTAGTTAACATGAACTAATAATGAACTACACTTATACAGCATTTATTAATCTTTGTTCATGTTAATTTCAACATTTACTAATACTTTATTAAAATCTTGTTAACATTAGTTCATGCTCTGTGAACTAACATGAACAAACAATGAATAGCTCTATTTCTATTAACTAACGTTAACAAAGATGAACAAATACAGTAACAAATGTATTGCTCATGGTTAGTTAATGTTAGTTAATGCATTAACTAATGAACCTTATTGTAAAGTGTTACCAAAGAAAAGAGTCAACCAACATTTAACAAATAGATTACACAAACAAGATCAGGACTAGAGTAATAGTTTCTAAATATATATATATATATATATATATATATATATATATATATATATATATATATATATATATTCACATGTATTTGTCAAATCAAAATGTTAAGGTAACACAAAGCTGTTTTATTTCCTCTAAACAATCATACTAAACTACATTTGAATATGCGTAATGTTAGGTTCTCTTACGAGAGGTTCTCTCGTATTGCGTAAGTTTAGCTTACGCTACGGGAAAGATTCATCTTCTCGAGATACTGAAGCCAAAAAATTATCCTTAATTTTTGTATACCTTGTCAACGCAGTGCAGCAGCTAGCAGACCTAGAGCAGGCTATGTTGCGTGCTCATTGGCTGCTCTGCAGGCAACTGCTGCAGCCTACCAGTGAGCAGGGCGTGACATCACGCCCAATGAAGGGCGCCCGCGCCTTCATGGCGTCACAGACCGCCAGAATGGGCGTGGCTTCAGCCTATAAAGGAATGGGCTGTAGGCTGCTTCCCTGATTTTTGTCTCTTCAGCGAGCTCTTCGCATCGCTGGATCTGAGAGAAGCCATCGCCGCCGTCGAAACAGCGAACAGCCAGCTTAGGACAGCGCTGAGGAAGCCGGCCGTCTTCGCCACCTTCAGCCATCCGTGCGAGCTACGCTATCCGGCGACGTATCCTTTTGCCTTGCATTAGATTGAATTCACATCTCTAAAAGAGCAGCGAGCGTCTTTTTAAAGATGCCTCGCACTTCCTGCGGCTCGTGCAGAGCCCCACGACACACCACGAGGGACTGGTGCTCTATTCTGGCATCGGACAGCGAGGAATGGGCGCTTCATTCCGACGCCTCGTCAATCCAGGAATCCACCCGTGCCCGCGCTGGAGCTGACGCTGAGCTAATGCGTTTACTAACCCAGGCCGTGGACCGCCTCGGGCTCGAGTGGTCGCCGCCTGAGGAACCCGCACTGAACAGGCTCGACGGCTGCTTCCTTCAAAGCCGCCGCGCAGCTTCAGCAACGAGGCCCGCTCCATTCCTGCCGGAACTTCACGCGGAGTTGACTAAGTCGTGGAATTCTCCTTTTTCGTCGCGACTACAGTCACCGGCCTCCGCGTCGCTCTCCCCAGTGGACGGCGCCGCCGAGAAAGGGTACACGGTTATTCCACCGGTGGAAGAAACGGTTGCAGCGCACCTTTGCCCGCCCTCCGCGAGATGGCGGTCACGGTCAGCGCTCCCGTCCAAAGCCTGTAGAGCCACGTCCGCCTTGGTCGGCCGCGCTTATGCTGCCTCTGGCCAGGCCGCGTCTGCTTTACATTCCATGGCTGTGCTTCAGATCCTGCAAGCCGATCTCCTCCGTGAATGGGATGAGAAGGGCCGGGATCCAGCTGCTGTTACAGATTTGAGAAGCGCAACGGATCTTTCTCTCCGCGCTACCAAAGCAGCAGCCCAGGCTATCGGACGAACTATGGCCGCGTTAACCGTCACGGAGAGGCACCCTTGCTTAACGCTCGCGGATATGAGGGAGTCTGAGCGAGCCACATTTCTCAACGCGCCGCTTACCCCCTCTGGTCTCTTCGGCCCAGCGGTTAACGGGATCATTGATCGTTTTTCTGAGGTACAGAAGACCACGCAGGCCATGAACCTCTTCCTGCCGCGACGCTCGAGTTCCGCCACAGGCCGCTCTCGCGAGAGACAAAGCCAGCCTCCAGTGCGAACCAGCACCCAGCGTCCAGCACAGCCCCAGCCTTAGCCTTCGCAGCGACTTCAGGGCGGCCGCCCTAGGTCGCGCTCAGACAGCCGTCATAGACCGCCGCCTCCCAGAGGGCCTCGGCAGAGAATCACGCTGAAGTCTGAGCACGCGAAGCCCTCCTAACAGTAAGAGGGAAAAGACGCGCGTGTCCCGCTGCGGCCGGTCCGCCGTCAAAATTCATTTCCCTGTCAGTCCCCTTCAAACAGGCTACTGCAGCGGTCCATTTAGCAGCCAACGAGCCGGTTTATTCACCCTCTCGCCTGCACACAAACGCCGTTTTCACGGCGACCCAGAGAAATCTCAAAAAGAGTGTAATGTCTGGTCCGGCTCATGACGTCAATGTTTTAAGTGTAGTGAAAGTGCCCACGTCCCAGTGCTCACCCCTACACATAAGCACTCAAAATCCTGTGTCACTCACAGAGCACACTCTCATAAAGCGCAGAAAAGCCGCTCGAGTGCTGCATGTAAGAAATGTGTCCACAAGTCTGTGCCCACTATCTGCCCGCTCTGTTACACGGTCAAACAAACAGGTTATAAACGTAAGTCTCGTGCCCGCCGGAGAGCGCTCACGCTTACTAACACAAACTTTTCCCCGGGCCCCGCCCGCGCGCTTAAGCATTATCACGAAACGCAGAGCGTTAATAAAACGCTCCCCGTCTATTATGACCGGGGCGTTAGATACAGTTGTAAGTCTCGTGCCCGTGCTCACGCTTACAGAGAGCTCTGTCACCCAGAGCACGGCTCGCGCATCAAAATGTGGTAAAAGTGTGTTCCCCATCCCCTATGATCGGGACATCTCACATAAATCAGCCGGTTTCGGCTGTCAGCGAGCCGCCATTGCCGGTTCAGTTTCACAAGCCAGCAAATGGTGGTCTGAATACGGAGGCCATTCGCCCCCTAGCGGCTCGCATAGCCGCGGGGGAAAAAATCCCAGGGATTTCAGAATGGGTGCTGAGCACAATAAAGCAGGGCTATACACTACAATTCATTCGCCGTCCCCCGCGCTTTCGAGCCCGGACCGCGACAATAGTGAATGCGGAAGTAGCACACCTACTTCACGCAGAAATAGCAAAGCTGCTGTGCAAATGGGCTATAGAAATGGTACCGCCTTCTCTAAGCGAGTCAGGCTTTTACAGCCGTTATTTTCTCGTGCCCAAGAAGGACGGAGCCTTCAGACCCATCCTAGATCTGAGACATTTGAACAAAGTGCAAAATGCTTACGACCAGGAAAATCCTCGCGCACGTTCGCCCGAGGGACTGGTTTATCTCTCTAGATCTGAAGGATGCATATTTTCAGATTCAGATAGTACCCCGTCACAGGCAATTTTTGAGATTCGCCTTCGACGGTCAGGTATATCAATACACCGTCCTGCCGTTCGGCCTGTCCCTGGCACCCCGTACATTTACTATCTGGACGATTGGCTGATATTGGCACAGTCAGAGACAGAACTTCTATCTCACAGAACAGTGCTACTCAGTCATCTGGAAAGCTTGGGTCTCACGGTCAACTGGACCAAGAGCTCACTACTGCCCAGCCAGTCAATTTCCTTCTTAGGAATAGAACTAGACTCGGTAACCATGACGGCTCGTTTTTCGACACAGTGCGCGCGCGCCGTGTTCGCCACTTAGCCGCTTCTTTCCAGAAGGGCAGCTTCCTCCCTTTGAAAATTTTTCAGAGGATGTTGGGCTGTATGGCATCAGCTGCAGCGGTGCTCCAGCTGGGCCTACTGCGCATGTGCCCGCTCCAACGCTGGCTGAATGCTCGCGTGCCCCCCCGAGCCTGGGTATCTGGCGGTCGGAAAATCAGAGTGACTCAGACCTGCATAGCAGCTCTGCAGCCCTGGTTAGCGGCCAGCTGGTTCCAGCAGGGAGTAACGATGGGAACCGTCTCTTACCGGAAAGTCATCTCAACAGACGCGTCCAACTCAGGTTGGGGAGCGCTGTTCGAGGGCAGACCGGCCTTTGGCCAGTGGTCAGACCGGGAGAAGGAGTTTCACATAAACTGTCTGGAAATGATGGCGGTCGAGAACGCACTGCAGTGCTTCCTCCCGTTCATACAGGGCCAGCATGTTCTTGTCCGTTCGGACAACACATCTGTGGTTTCCTATATAAACCGTCAGGGCGGTGTCAGATCCAGAAAACTCTGCAATCTGACGGAACGCTTCCTTATTTGGTCTCAGACACACCTGCGCTCGCTGAGGGCGACGCATGTGCCTGGCCATCTGAACGACGGCCCAGACAGACTCTCCAGAGACAATGTTCCCCCAGGGGAGTGGTCCTTACACCCCCAAACGGTCCAGAAACTGTGGCGCCTATTCGGCAGAGCGGAAGTCGACCTATTTGCGTCAAAAGACAACGCTCAATGCCCGATGTTCTTCTCGAAGGACAAGGACGCGCTGGCCCAAGTTTGGCCCAGCCTCCCGCTATATGCTTTCCCTCCGGTCTCTATGTTACCACAGGTGATCAAGAGAATCAGGGAAACGCGCCACTCGGTGCTCCTCATAGCCCCGCGTTGGGAGAATAAGATTTGGTTCCCGGAACTAGCACAGCTGTCGCTTACAGCTCCGTGGCCGATTCCGGTGAGGGCAGATCTCCTATCTCAAGCTCGCGGCACGATCTGGCATCCCCATCCAGAGCGCTGGTCGCTGCATGCATGGCTGATCAACGGGTACTCGTTACCCTGCCAGAAGGAGTGATGAACACGATCACACAGTCTAGAGCCACTTCCACGAGAAGGCTCTACGCGTCTAAATGGTCGGTGTTCTCTGGCTGGTGCACCGACAGAGGTCTGGACCCGCGGACATGCGGGGTGGCGCATCTGCTCACTTTCCTACAAGAGCTGTTGGATAAGGGAAGGTCCCCTTCCACGCTCAAAGTGTACGTGGCGGCCGTAGCAGCGTTTGCAGAACCAACGCACGGCCAGCCGCTGGGGAAACATGAGTTGGTCATCCGCTTCCTTAGAGGAGCTAGAAGGATGAATCCGCCGCGCCCCCCGTCGGTTCCTATGTGGGATCTTTCAATGGTCCTCGAGACCCTGAAAGCTTTTCCCTTCGAACCACTGGACTCCGTGGGGTTGAAATATCTATCACTGAAAACGTTTTTTCTGACTGCGCTGTCATCAGTAAAACGCGTAGGGGATATACACGCACTGTCTGTCAGCGCGTCGTGTCTTGAGTTTGGACCAAATGACTCTAAAGTTATTCTCAGACCTAGACACGGCTATGTCCCTAAAGTGATTGGCACTCAATTTAGAGCGCAAGTTATTTCACTTTCTGCTCTCGCAGTGTCTGACAGTGAAAGCGATGTAAACCTCCTCTGCCCCGTCAGAGCGCTGAGGAGCTACATTACGCGCACCGCCTCCTTCAGGCGCTCGGAACAGCTTTTTGTTTCGTTTGGAGGGCGCACCAAGGGTTTCGCCTCCTCGAAAAAGAGCCTGTCCAGATGGATAGTAGACGCTATAGCGACCGCTTATGTGTCAAAGGATCTGCAATGCCCTCTAGGCATCAGGGCTCATTCCACGAGAGGCGTCGCCTCTTCGTGGGCATGGTCCAGCAGGATTTCTATCCACGACATATGTGTAGCGGCGGGCTGGAGCTCCCCGTCTACTTTTGTCAGGTTCTATAACCTAGAAGTTCCCGCCTTGCAGGCTAAACTACTGTCAGTCTAAACGAGAGATGTATTCTGCCCAGATCCCCTGCTCAGATCACTCTCACATGACTCAGCTCTCCTGGTTGAGCTGCACTAAAGGGGTTATGCCATGTGCCTATACAGACCCGCGCCCGCGCTGCTCTGTATTCCCTATGTGTGCTTATGTACAAGTGATGGCCTGCGAAACGGCCGGCCACCTTATTTTTTCCACTTATGGGGCCCCCCCCTAAGTTCGGGGTCTCATGTGGATGCTTGGCGCGCACGGCGTTGACAAAGTGTTCTCGTAGCGTAAGCTAAACTTACGCAATACGAGAGAACCTCTCGTAAGAGAACGATACTCGGTTACTAACGTAACTTCGGTTCTCTCTAGAAGAGGGAACGAGTATTGCGTAACCGGCCGTGCTCGCGCCACGAGCGACTTCGCTTCAGTCGACAAAAACCAGGGAAGCAGCCTACAGCCCATTCCTTCATAGGCTGAAGCCACGTCCATTCTGGCGGGCTGTGACGCCATGAAGGCGCGGGCGCCCTTCATTGGGCGTGATGTCACGCCCTGCTCACTGGTAGGCTGCAGCAGTTGCCTGCAGAGCAGCCAATGAGCACGCAAGATAGCCTGCTCTAGGTCTGCTAGTTGCTGCACTGCGTTGACAAGGTATACAAAAATTAAGGATAATTTTTTGGCTTCAGTATCTCGAGAAGATGAATCTTTCCCGTAGCGTAAGCTAAACTTACGCAATACTCGTTCCCTCTTCTAGAGAGAACCGAGGTTACGTCAGTAACCGAGTATCGTTTTTAAAGTTACTGACTGTGTTAGCTTGGTGGCTGTCTGAGACACTTGTAGTAAGCTAGATCTACGTTAGAATTTATAAATAAAAGCTGTAACTGATGTTGCTAAATGGCATGCAATTAATTTTAAAATATATAACGTTAGTCAATCAAAGTCCTGCGAAGGGTCAGGCGATTTTTATAGACACAGGTTGATTAATGATAAGCATTCCAGTATAATTTTTGGAAAAACACAGCGATGGTGAAGGGGTTGCTATAGTTACATCATTTTCCACAGTAAACTAAACTTATTCGACATTTAAGTAGTAAAACTAGACAGCTGTACAACGACGTTTCAGTTATGGAGCAGCTTGAACACCGGAGGATTCTGATAATTCACGCAATTGACCCAATTCTCACGCTCTCACGCCACACCCCCGATTTCTCACGCTGAAGTGTTTACCCGGTCGTTCAAATGCCTGAAAGATGAGTTTATCTATTTATCTACATGTTTAGCCCCCCGTGAACGACTAGTTATAACGCAAATGAGTTAAAATCTCCTGGAATCTAGAGCGAGCGTGCATGCGAGACTGAGATCGCGCGCGCGTGTGCACACGGCAGAGGGGGAAAGCGAGCGAGAGACTCCACATTTTCCACAGACTCCATATTTTTTATGCCACAAATTTCCCGCTCAGTGTCTGTCACACACAACTGCACAGAAACACACACACACACTGAATTCGGTGCAGATATTTCAACATTACTTTGTCTATTGTGATAAATTATATTTTAAATACGAGCAAAATATCCTGAAATGAAATTAATCTAACGTTAGCAACCATCACATTTTGTCAACTTCATGAAATAATGTAGCCTACGTTAAATAAATAAAAGAAAAATAAGTCATAGTTGGCTAGTTTTATAGATTTTTAGCTTTAAATTAGTTTGCTGACTATAAACTAGCTAGCCTACATAACTGTCCAAACTGGATTAGCAACGGTCCAATGTGATCAATAAACAATGATAGTGTAAACAAATACATGGATGATTACTTCATATATAGTTTTACAAGTCATTACACAAATATGAACGAATATTTACTTACCAGAATTGATGATGATGGAAAATAAATCTACCGAGTGACGACGACAAACTCTCCAGCTGCCGGCCAGCATTGCCTGTCACATGTCTGTCCTGTCTTGTTATGCACATGGGTGTTTTGTTATTTTGAGCCATGTGCTCTTGTCATTGTTTAATCCCTCCCCCTTGTTATCTGATTATTGGTTTAATTGCTCCACCTGTCTGTCTCGTTACCCTCCTTTGTTTGCCTCCCTATTTAGTCTTCCTGTGTTTGCTGTCCTGTGCTCGTTCGTTGTATTTGTTACGCGTTTTGTATGCTGTGCCTGTTCCTGCCTTGCCTTGTCTGTTTTTGGATTTAGTTTTGGTTTGTTTATTGTATGTTTTGTCCTATTAAAACACTTCTTCTCTGCACTTGAATCCACGGAATTATTCCCGGTCCCACCGTGACAGAACGAACGAGCCAATGTGGATTCAGCGGAGCGAACTCTCTCCTGAGGAGAGAGAGAATGGGATTTCTTTAAGTACCTCTCCATGTGCGCTCAAAGGAATGAGGATAGGAGGGCAGCAGAGTCATCATCACTGGATCCGTCAAGCGTGGGGACTTCATCGATGGTTTTAGCCAGCCCCGAGTTTCCACACATCCGTCAGAAAGGACGGAGGAGGAGAAGGAGACCTGCGCCTGCCCAGCGAGAGACTGTTCACGTCCCGTCTGCCCAGCGAGAGACTGTTCACGTCCCGTCTGCCCAGCGAGAGACTGTTCACGTCCCGTCTGCCCAGCGAGAGACTGTTCACGTCCCGTCTGCCCAGCGAGAGACTGTTCACGTCCCGTCTGCCCAGCGAGAGACTGTTCACGTCCCGTCTGCCCAGCGAGAGACTGTTCACGTCCCGTCTGCCCAGCGAGAGACTGTTCACGTCCCGTCTGCCCAGCGAGAGACTGTTCACGTCCCGTCTGCCCAGCGAGAGACTGTTCACGTCCCGTCTGCCCAGCGAGAGACTGTTCACGTCACGTCTGCCCAGCGAGAGACTGTTCACGTCCCGTCTGCCCAGTCAGAGACTGTTCACGTCCCGTCTGCCCAGCGAGAGACTGTTCACGTCCCGTCTGCCCAGCGAGAGACTGTTCACGTCCCGTCTGCCCAGCGAGAGACTGTTCACGTCACGTCTGCCCAGCGAGAGACTGTTCACGTCACGTCTGCCCAGCGAGAGACTGTTCACGTCACGTCTGCCCAGCGAGAGACTGTTCACGTCACGTCTGCCCAGCGAGAGACTGTTCACGTCACGTCTGCCCAGCGAGAGACTGTTCACGTCACGTCTGCCCAGCGAGAGACTGTTCACGTCACGTCTGCCCAGCGAGAGACGGTTCACGTTCCGTCTGCCTTCATGGACCTAGACTATCTGGAGCGTCTGGCTCGGATTCTGGACATGCCAGTGTCTCCTGTCCCAGAGCCGGAGCCAGTGTCTCCTGTCCCAGAGTCGGAGCCAGGATCTGCTGTTCCAGAGCCGGAGGCAGAGCCAATGCCTGTTCCAGAGCCGGAGGCAGAGCCAATGCCTGTTCCAGAGCCGGAGGCAGAGCCAATGCCTGTTCCAGAGCCGGAGGCAGAGCCAATGCCTGTTCCAGAGCCGGAGGCAGAGCCAATGCCTGTTCCAGAGCCGGAGGCAGAGCCAATGCCGGTTCCAGAGCCAGTGCCTGTTCCAGCGCCAGAGCCAGTGTTTGTTTCTGTGTTTGTGTCTGTTCTTGTGACTGTTACAGTTTTGGTGTCTGTTCCTGAGCCGGGGCCATTGTCTGTTCCTGAGCCGGAGCCAGTGTCTGTTGCCGAGCCGGAGCCAGTGTCTGTTGCCGAGCCGGAGCCAGTGTCTGTTGCCGAGCCGGAGCCAGTGTCTGTTGCCGAGCTGGAGCCAGTGTCTGTTGCCGAGCCGGAGCCAGTGTCTGTTGCCGAGCCGGAGCCAGTGTCTGTGGCCGAGCCAGTGTCTGTTGCCGAGCCGGAGCCAGTGTCTGTTGCCGAGCCGGAGCCAGTGTCTGTTGCCGAGCCGGAGCCAGTGTCTGTTGCCGAGCCGGAGCCAGTGTCTGTTGCCGAGCCGGAGCCAGTGTCTGTTGCCGAGCCGGAGCCAGTGTCTGTTGCCGAGCCGGAGCCAGTGTCTGTTGCCGAGCCGGAGCCAGTGTCTGTTGCCGAGCCGGAGCCAGTGTCTGTTGCTGTTCCTGAGCCGGGTTCTGTTCCTGTGCCGTGGTCGCCCGAGTGGTCGTCTTCGCCCTGGTCGTCACCGCCATGGCCACCCGAAGGGTCTTCACCGCCCTGGCCGCCCGAGGGGTCTTCACCGCCCTGGCCGCCCGAGGGGTCTTCACCGCCCTGGCCGCCCGAGGGGTCTTCACCGCCCTGGCCGCCCGAGGGGTCTTCACCGCCCTGGCCGCCCGAGGGGTCTTCACCGCCCTGGCCGCCCGAGGGGTCTTCACCGCCCTGGCCGCCCGATGGGTCGTCTGCTTCGCCCTGGCCGCCCGATGGGTCGTCTGCTTCGCCCTGGCCGCCCGAGGGGTCTTCACCGCCCTGGCCGCCCGAGGGGTCTTCACCGCCCTGGCCGCCCGAGGGGTCTTCACCGCCCTGGCCGCCCGAGGGGTTTTCACCGCCCTGGCCGCCCGAGGGGTCTTCACCGCCCTGGCCGCCCGAGGGGTCTTCACCGCCCTGGCCGCCCGAGGGGTCTTCTGCTTCGCCCTGGCCGCCCGAGGGGTCTTCTGCTTCGCCCTGGCCGCCCGAGGGGTCTTCTGCTTCGCCCTGGCCGCCCGAGGGGTCGTCTGCTTCGCCCTGGCCGCCCGAGGGGTCGTCTGCTTCGCCCTGGTCGCCCGATGGACTGTCTGCTTCGCCCTGGCCGCCCGATGGACTGTCTGCTTCGCCCTGGCCCCCGGCTAAACCATCACCCCCTGTTTCTGTTCCCTCTCATGGACCTGGCCCCCCATCCCTCCCCCTGATCCTCCACCATTCCACCTCCCTCCTGAACTCTGGTGTTGTGTGTTTTGCCCTGGTCTGTCTCTCCTGTTCCCCCCTGGCCTGTCCCTCCTGTCCCGCCCGGGTCGGATGGAGCGTCTGGTAGCCGCTCCGTAGGGAGGGGGTTATGTCACATGTCTATCCTGTCTTGTTATGCACATGGGTGTTTTGTTATTTTGAGCCATGTGCTCTTGTCATTGTTTAATCCCTCCCCCTTGTTATCTGATTATTGGTTTAATTGCTCCACCTGTCTGTCTCGTTACCCTCCTTTGTTTGCCTCCCTATTTAGTCTTCCTGTGTTTGCTGTCCTGTGCTCGTTCGTTGTATTTGTTACGCGTTTTGTATGCTGTGCCTGTTCCTGCCTTGCCTTGTCTGTTTTTGGATTTAGTTTTGGTTTGTTTATTTTATGTTTTGTCCTATTAAAACACTTCTTCTCTGCACTTGAATCCACGGAATTATTCCCGGTCCCACCGTGACATTGCCTATGAACGAGATCTGTTTCGCGCTTCACGTGATCTCGCGATAAAAAATGAGAACTTATAACTTAATGGTTCAGCACATGTTTTTAAGTTGAGACGACACATACTCTAGTTAAGTCAACTTACAGACTAGTTCAGATAGTGAAAACTTAACATGTTAAGTTGAACGAACAAATTCAGAAACTACAAGTTGTATCAACTTACAAAATTACATTGAACTAACTAAAATGCGGAATCATTTTTTACAGTGGGTTGTAATGAGTGATTATTTCAGTCAAAGTTGCTCTTCTATCAGCTTGAATCAGTCGGCCCATTCTCCTCTGACCTCTAGCATCAACAAGGCATTTTCGCCCACAGGACTGCCGCATACTGGATGTTTTTCCCTTTTCACACCATTCTTTGTAAACCCTAGAAATGGTTGTGTGCGAAAATCCCAGTAACTGAGCAGATTGTGAAATACTCAGACCGGCCCGTCTGGCACCAAAAACCATGCCACGCTCAAAATTGCTTAAATCACCTTTCTTTCCCATTCTGACATTCAGTTTGGAGTTCAGGAGATTGTCTTGACCAGGACCACACCCCTAAATGCATTGAAGCAACTGCCATGTGATTGGTTGATTAGATAATTGCATTAGTGAGAAATTGAACAGGTGTTCCTAATAATCCTTTAGGTGAGTGTATATACAGTATATATATAATATATATATATATATATGTAAAATGTGAATGTATAGGCTATTACATCCTAAGAAATATATCCATTGATTTTTAGATGCAACCCCAACTCCAAACGTTCTTGGCAGCAGATCAAGACAAGATATAAAAATATAATTCAAAGTGGTGAGTATTTTCCACAACCTTTTATTATTTTTGTGAACATTTTATCACAAACACTTGTTTGCAGCAAACCGTAGAAATCCGTAAAACTGGGAGAGGGCCACTCCTCCAGAACACACTGGCGGAGGAGTTGCTCTGAGAAACAATAAGGGACGGCCGGTTATGGATGGGATTGCAGGTGCTGTACAGTCTGACCCTGGTGCTGGCTCCTCCAAGCAAGTGACATTGGGTATGTGTGTGCAATGTATTACTAATTTTTATAAAGTGTTAAATATGGCTGTATTTTCTGCAGTAGAGGGAAATACAGTGTCCCTGTTGAAGCGTTATGGCACACATGCACACAGAGGTCAGTATGCAGCAGACAGAACACCATGAACATAACCTGCTTTATAATGGTTATGCTTTACATTGGCCTACTTTTATTTATTAGGGTGAAGCAAATGATGAAGACACTTTGTCTGTGTGTTCAGAGACTGTTACTGAGGTAAATGCACTGGGCTTTTTATTATAGCACACATTTGAATGTCATTATTAAGTGACTGGCCCTTACACATCTCTTTTATTGTAGGATTTTTCACAACCTGCCCCAGAAACTGAAGCCTCTGCCTCAATGGACAACAGAAGGAATGTGAACAAGGCAATTCTTTAAACCATTGACATCAATTACAGTCAGACATACAGGTCCTTCTCAAAAAATTAGCATATTGTGATAAAGTTAATTATTTTCCATAATGTAATGATAAAAAATAAACTTTCATATATTTTAGATTCATTGCACACCAACTGAAATATTTCAGGTCTTTTATTGTTTTAATACTGATGATTTTGGCATACAGCTCATGAAAACCCAAAATTCCTGTCTCAAAAAATTAGCATATTTCATCCGACCAATAAAATAAGTGTTTTTAATACAAAAAAAAAAAGTCAACCTTCAAATAATTGTGTTCAGTTATGCACTCAATAGTCAATACTTGGTCGGGAATCCTTTTGCAGAAATGACTGCTTCAATGCGGCGTGGCATGGAGGCAATCAGCCTGTGGCACTGCTGAGGTGTTATGGAGGCCCAGGATGCTTTGATAGCGGCCTTAAGCTCATCCAGAGTGTTGGGTCTTGCGTCTATCAACTTTCTCTTCACAATATCCCACAGATTCTCTATGGGGTTCAGGTCAGGAGAGTTGGCAGGCCAATTGAGCACAGTAATACCATGGTCAGTAAACCATTTACCAGTGGTTTTGGCACTGTGAGCAGGTGCCAGGTCGTGCTGAAAAATGAAATCTTCATCTCCATAAAGCTTTTCAGCAGATGGAAGCATGAAGTGCTCCAAAATCTCCTGATAGCTAGCTGCATTGACCCTGCCCTTGATAAAACACAGTGGACCAACACCAGCAGCTGACATGGCACCCCAGACCATCACTGACTGTGGGTACTTGACACTGGACTTCAGACATTTTAGCATTTCCTTCTCCCCAGTCTTCCTCCAGACTCTGGCACCTTGATTTCCGAATGACATGCAAAACTGAGCAACAGTCCAGTGCTGCTTCTCTGTAGCCCAGGTCAGGCGCTTCTGCCGCTGTTTCTGGTTCAAAAGTGGCTTGACCTGGGGAATGCGGCACCTGTAGCCCATTTCCTGCACACGCCTGTGCACGGTGGCTCTGGATGTTTCTACTCCAGACTCAGTCCACTGCTTCCGCAGGTCCCCCAAGGTCTGGAATCGGTCCTTCTCCACAATCTTCCTCAGGGTCCGGTCACCTCTTCTCGTTGTGCAGCGTTTTTTGCCACACTTTTTACTTCCCACAGACTTCCCACTGAGGTGCCTTGATACAGCACTCTGGGAACAGCCTATTTGTTCAGAAATTTCCCTCTTGCTTGAGGCTGTCAATGATGGCCTTCTTGACAGCAGTCAGGTCGGCAGTCTTACCCATGATTGCGGTTTTGAGTAATGAAACAGGCTGGGAGTTTTTAAAAGCCTCAGGAATCTTTTGCAGATGTTTAGAGTTAATTAGTTGATTCAGATGATTAGGTTAATAGACCCTTTTCATGATATGCTGATTTTTTGAGACAGGAATTTTGGGTTTTCATGAGCTGTATGCCAAAATCATCAGTATTAAAACAATAAAAGACCTAAAATATTTCAGTTGGTGTGCAATGCATCTAAAATATATGAAAGTTTAATTTTTATCATTACATTATGGAAAATAATTAACTTTATCACAATATGTTAATTTTTTGAGAAGGACCTGTATGTTTGTAGAAAGTCATGCCACTTTTTGTGATTTGATTAACCTCCAGAAAACTTGTTCTGATTGTTTGTGGTGGACTTGTTTCAGGTGGAAACGGACTCAGTCAGGGCCTAGAACTGGACTGTTCACTACAGGAGCTGGACTGTGAGCTGAGGAGGCTCCAAATTACAACTATTACATTGGAGATCTCAGATCTCAGTTTGTGAACTTATTTAACCAAGTAACCCTTTAGTATGAACACTATGAATATCTATTAATGTAAATTTCTCTTGCTCTTCCTTCCTCCCTAGCCACATGACCAATACAACAGTTGGAGACCTATCTGCGGTGAGCCCTCCTGATGGTTTAGTCTGGAAAAGCGGGGGGTTTAAGTACTTAGGAGTGTATTTGAGAGATGAAATGAACATACAGAAAAATTGGGAAGGAGTCACTGATAAAGTGAAAGGTAGGCTTAAAAAAATGTAAGTGGTTAACACCAACAATGTCATAGAGAGGGAGAAACGAGGGTTTAAAAAGGGTTTTGCTTGGTAAAAACTTTATTTTTTCATGCTAAGGTTGACATTTGCATGGATCTGCTCTAATGCATATGCAGAGATCTGGCTATAATTTGACTGTAACCTGTCTATAAAGAACTTGATAATGTTACTTACACCGTTTCTGGGTAAATGAAGCAACGTTTACCTTACACTACCAACAAGCAACCAATTCTATATTGCTTAGTATTATAAAGTTTTTACATTTATTTAAAAGTAATAACTATAGTAATACAGTAACTATATTTGTATGTCTATTTTCTATTAACTGAAGCTTTAAATGTTCTGGAAGAGCATCTCATCTCATCTCATCACATCACAAGGGATTTTAAACAGCTGCTTATCTCAGCATGCCTCCATCACCTTAATACTACCTCAGTTTTTATTCACTTCAAATATGCATTACATTTATGTACTGAACAGATGGCTGCAGCTTCTAAATATTTCTTTAGCTTTGAAAAGAAAAATTGGCAAAAAAAGAGTCCCAATTTGATTAGTCATGTCAAGTTGATAGTCAACTTGATTAGATAAGAATGATTAGATAATCTACTCGAGTCTCAAGTCCTCCATCATGGACCTCAGTAAAGTATTATATGAGAGTGTGAACTAATGCACTGTTATTTGACAATCTTCTGATGTTTAAAGAGGATTTATTGTCTAATGTTTCAAAAAGAAGTAATCACAGGCAATGAAGTACATCAATTCATTGAACTGAGATGAATGGTTGCTAAAACGTGTTCAAACATTTTATGTTCCCAGTTTATTTTGATTTGTACAAGAGGCCAATCACAGCACAGTAGAGGCGTTGCTTCCTCTCCAGTGACTTCTCTTTTTTCCCTCATATTCAAATCACACTTTAACGACTTCTGAGAAGACAATAATCTCTACAATTGTATTCACCAGTGTAGCTGATGGACTGTCATTTTAGAAAAATGTGTTATGTTGTAATATTTTATTAGTTTTCATTTTGTTTTGTTAATTATTTTCCCTTTTATTTTTCACTTGCCTCCTCGAGAAAATGTCACTGCAGTCCATATTACTATGAGTTATGGTCTGACCAATGACAATATATGTTATTATATGTAAATATGTACACCTTTCAATAATGCTTACAATGGTAAATACAATATTACAATTTATGTACAATTTAAAGATTTATAGGCAAACCAACTATCACTAGATGTGACTCATTTTACATCACCTGAGAAGTCGAGGGGCAGCACATACTGTCTGTAGGAAGTGCTGGTAAATGTTAATGTTGTGTTCGGACTTAATGTTTAAAGTATAAGTCCATGTCCTATACATCTGTGCCCTGCATCGTCCAGTGTTTACATTACCCCATAATGCAGTATTATAAGGGATAGAAGGAAATGCATGACATAATATAAATGAGGCAGAGACAAGATGTAATATTGCATGTCAGCCTATGTCATATTTCCCTCTATAAAGTTGACAAAATTAGCAACATTAGTGTACACGGTGTAAAGCTCTGGGTTGCAGTTTGAAGAATCATATCCGAAACTGACCAATCCTAAAAGTTTCCACTCTTGTGAAGCCTGTCCATATGGAGGTGTGAGACTGGAGACGGAGGAGACCGCTGGGAAGATGAGAATACCTCCGGTGTCGGCAGGGCAAATGTTGGACTGATCAGCGCCCGCTCCCTGTCGCCCACACAGCATGTTCTCAGACACACTAATAGGAACACCATAATTGGCATATTGCTGCTCACAGTGAACAATATCCCCCAGAATCACACGGCCCACGCGTGCTTTCTCAACATTTCCAGCCTCTTGGTCTGGTAAGAGGGACCAGCCTGTCACCATCCCTTGCCTGGAGTCTTCTACTGTATCCTGAGCGTTTGGAAGGCAGATCGGTTTCACATGTTCTCCAATACGAGCCTTGTCCAAGAGCTTCAGTACGGCCACATCTGAGTCCAGCACCAGGGGATCATAGTTTGGATGGAGAGTGATGGAGGAAACCTGGCCAATCAGAGATGAGACGTGGAGTGAATAACAGAATATACACAAATATTTGGCAGCATATGATAATTACACAGAGTGCTGTATTCTAGGCCAGGGTATCCTAGAGGCCCCCAGCAGTGTTTGGGATATTTCATAGTTTAAATTGTGACTATGATTTTATAATTATTATTTTAAATATAATTTTTTTGTATAAAATGTGGAATGTAGTATTAATAAACAATGAGTAGGTGTGTCCAAACTTCTAGCTGTTGGTGTTCTTACAAACTGACCCGTAGTCGCTGCAGTCCCTTGGTCTCTCTCAGATCACTGCGATACTGTTTGCCAAGCATTACTCTGATTTTGGCCGTGTCGATTGGATATAATTTCCCCAGCTCTGTGACACAGTGGGCAGCTACAACCACGCTGCGCTGGTTCACCAGGGCTCCGCTGCAAACAAGCTGCCAACCATCCATGTCACTCTCTTCTTCCGTCGGATCAATGCTTTTCCCCATTGTCCTCGTCACACTTAACTTCCCTAGTTTACTTGCAACAGGCAAACGATAGATGGCAGCCAGCCAGGGCCATTTACTTTCTGCTGGGTTCTGAGGGTCAAAGTTCGTCAGCTTCCCACACACTGGCATAGAGAGAGAGAAAAGAAACTAAGAGAACAAACAAAAGCAAGGAATACTTGACAGATTATGGAATATAACAATAAAAGAGCACTTTGAGGATTTGGATTGTTATGGATAACACGGAGAGCTCAATTTAGTATTTTATTGCTTCCTCACTACCTCATGCATTTTCCTGTGTTAACACTCTGTGATAGGTGTGTGTGTGTGTGTGTGTGTGTGTGTTTGGTCCATGCATTCCCCACATTGTGTACCAAATGTTCCCACAAGGATAGTTATACTAGAAATGTTCAATGTTGGGGCGACAAAATTTCAGTCCCCATGTGGAAAACAGCTTATAAATCATACTAAATTTAAGGGGAAGGGTTTTTCTGTAAGGGTTGATTTAGGAGTTAAGGGATAGAATGTAAAGTTTGTACAGTTTAACAATAATTATATCTATAGAGAGTCCTCATAAAGCACAAAAATCCAAGATGTGGATGTGATACTTTCATTCTGTAACTTTTGCACTTGACAAGAGCATCTAGGTCTATTTTCAGAGGCTCACCTTAAAATATCAGTAGATTACAAAAGAACTGGAATATAAATCCGTGTGACTTTGTTGACATTTACTATAAGACAGCAAATTGAAAATGCTTTTAGAACTCACTATCCCTCATTTTGTTACACCCCCCTAAAAACAAAATATGTTTGCATAATGCTCGCCTATGATGTACGTTGTCCGCCCGCGAACAACTCGACCTGCCCTCAAACGTCCTTTTAGCAGAGTAGACCAATCACAACAGACTGGGCCATTTGGCCAATCATAGCAGAGCAGGCTCGCGGAAAGAAGGGAATTTAGAGAGACTGATTCATCCGATGAGTCGTTTGAGAATCATTGAAAAATGTGGTGATGTGAAATGTATATTATGAGAGCATGAAAGTGTTTTTTAACCTTTGATGCATGTAAACCTGTTGCAGGAGACCTTGCGCATTAAGACTTTGAATATGTGCAATCATGAAGAAAGACTTGGAATATAATGCACAAGTTATATCTGGACTACTTTTATGTTGCCTTTAGGCTGCTCTAAGTCATACAGGATTGGAAGGACGTGAGGATGATTAAATGAATAAAGATTTTTTGAATGAGTTATTCTTTTAACGAAGCCCGCAACACCTCCAGCAGTGCTGTTTATTATGGGTCATGTGTGCCCTCACCTGGTGAACAAGAGACATGACGTCCACTCCACTTTCCCATCTTCAGACAGGTTCTGCGTGCACTTCCAGAGTGCTGGTAGTACGGTGACATACACTCGTACTCAATGTGTGTGTAGAGATGGTGAAACCCCTGTGGGAGCGGGGGGAGGCTGAAAGGGGTCTGGGTGGGCCACACTTCCCTTAAGAAATTGGTTGCCCCAGAAGAAGAATAAAATTTATGCACAGGTGTTTTCCTGAAGAAAAACATACAGAATAAATGAAATACAGTTTACAGTTCACATATTACATAAACTGTGTTACTTGAAAATTTTGCTTTGGAAGGAATGGGAAAATTATATCAAAACGAGTAAAACAAAATTTGCATATGTGTTGATGTAACAGGTTTTGCCGTGTGGAGTGAAATAGTACCTGGAAGGAATGTGGGGAGGAAGAACTCTCTGTTTGACCAGCACAGACACTTTGGGCTCTCGACAGGCTGCGAATAAGAATATAAACAAAACACAGCTAAGTTTTCATAAATACTGATGTCAGCACAGTATTTATGAAAACACTTTGAGTTTTAGTATTCTAAATATCTTGGGTGTCTAAAATGTGTGTTGTTAATGCAGTAACATTTGCCAGCAGCTCTGTAACGCTCTGTAACTCTCGCTTGTTTCCCATCGAAGCGAAGCATGGTTGAGCCTGGTCAGTATCTGGATTGGAAACTGCCTGGGAAAACTAATGTGCTAGTTAGGCCAACAGGAGGCGTCACCCTGTATGTCCTCATGCCTCAGTATAGTAACACTGTACACTATACTGCAAAAAAGCATCATCTCCCTTACGAAAAAGAAGTTTATTCAAGTGTTCTATTAGTATACTTCTTTTAAACTAAAAATAAGAAAGTATACTTTGTCTACATTTTATATACTATATTTTATATATATTTTGTATCCAGCCTCTCGCGGAGACTTCAGAGTCCCCAACACCTGCGATGAGACGACTCGACGCCTGTGAAGAGACGACTCAACGCCGGCGATATGTTATGCCATAAATTAATACATGATGATTAACTAACTGTATTTTTTACGTACATTTCTGAAATGCACTTTCTGTAAAGCTGCTTTGAAACAATATGTATTGTGAAAAGCGCTATACAAATAAATTTGAATTGAATTGAATTGAATATACTTCTCAAAAACATACTTTATGTACTTCTCAGAATTATACTTAAAATTACACTTAAGTGTACTTAAGTCCAAGAATATTTGGCCTGTACTTGTAGTCAATCTTTCAATCGAGATATACTTAAAAGTATAATTAAGTATTCAAAGTATACTTGGCTTGTAGTTATGTTAACTCTTTTTGATCGAGTAGCCTATTAAATACACTTTTTTTACATAGTTTTTCACACAGTCTTACAGAACTTACATTGTTTGAAAATATTGATTAGAATATTGATATAAAACAGATGTGTTTCTAATTCTGTCAGGTTTCTGTGCAGGATGCTGAAGACGAGGACACGGTAGCTACAGTTTAGGATATTTATTTCACAAACTTAAACTTCCATAAATAAACAAGAACAAAAGAACAAACTCCAGGACTTCAGGGATAACACAACCATACACGAACGACGACCAACAAACACTGAAGGAAAACACAAGGCTTAAATGAACAGGGACTAATAGGATAATAAACTGAACACAGGTGACGGGAATAACTAATTAGACAGAGCGGGAAAACTAACAGGACTAAACCAAAATCACAAAGACAGTGGGGAAACAAGATCACAGAACATAACTAAACACATAGAAAACGTGACAAATTCTGCGTATCTGAATTTTTGTGTAGGCTAGTCCACTGAAAGTGTACATAGGAATTTATTTTAATTCTACTTTACTCTTTCCTCACCATTGACTGTATTTTCCAGCTATCCATGTTTTCACTGTTATACGGTAGGGGGCGCTATGACACATCTTCTAGTACAGAATCTTCGGATCAAAACACAGGAGAAGAAATAGCTGAAACAAGTGGTTGCTCACTCAAATGTAAAATAACGTGATCATCAAACATTAAACAGCATGTAAATCAAAACTGCATAATGTTACCAAATGAAATGAAGCGTCACACATGAAGAGAAAACGACTGTGAAGCTTTGGTGGTGTTGGACTCGATCTACTCAATCTGTGCTTTGATCATTGTTCTGAATCTGATCATCAAGGCATAGTCTTTGACAAAAATGTGATTTTCTCAAAGTTTTTGTTTAAAATGTTGCCTTTCTTTATGAAACTCACTGACATTCAAGTGTTGATAAAAAGTATGCATGAAGCTGATAAAATGTTTTTAAAATTAGTTAAAAGTACAGTTAAAGGTATTTTTCAAGTATAAAAAATATCTACATTTGAACATAGTAGTATACTGGAAGTGCAAAAATAACATAAATAGTAAACTATAAGTATAATGTTATGTTCACTTACAAGTATACTTGCAGTAAACTACTAAACTAGTAGTTTACTGAGAGTACACTTCAGTGTGTACTTTCATAAACTAAAAAATGTACTACTTGTATTAAAATAGTAAACTACTAGTATACTTATAAGTTCGCTTGTAGTACAGATGTATTACAAATGAGAAATCTAGTTGTGTACTTAAAGTGTACTACTGTTACACTTATAATACACTTAAAAGTATACTTTTATATACTAAACTAAAGTGGGCCAATGTGGTCCCAAGCAGTATTGAAATAGTACACTTACAAGTTTACTTCAAGTACACATTGATATTAGTATACTTACTACGTAAAGTATACTTAAAATATACTTGAACATTACTTAAGTATACTTCATAAAATGAACTTTAAGTATACTTCTTTTTCGTAAGGGCTTTCAGGTTAGAAATTTTACTGAGGTCCTGATTGGTCTGTGGTCATACAAAAATCTCAGGATTACTTTTGAAAAGTGTAGTAACCTTGGAATCTGGGCCACATTTGCCCACAGGTCTCTGTCTATAATAACCTCCTAATCACCCCCATATCTACACCACTTTATCAGTTATTTAATGTGAAACTCCGTATTTTAGTCTGTTATCACACTTGGGTGCACATTGCAAGTTTCAGTGTGAAAGTCTAACTTAACCAGACACTAAAGTAGTTGGTACAGAGCAGCACCATGTGAAGCGACAACGGACCATGATGCCCGGTAAACATTGTATGATTTTGGCTGTCCTAGATGAAAGATGAGCAATCGTTGTGATTTCTGTATCTGTGGCTCATAAATGGTGTGCTACGTCGTACAGTGAGTGAGGTTCTTGCGACCAAAGATAGCCTGCAATATTTTTCTGACAGTGTCAGAAATTCAGCACGATCACCTCACAGTGTGTTAGCTGTTTCGAGCTATGTTTACTGACCAGCCAATAAAAATGCAACATGAAATGGCGTATCAATCAACGCGATATGGCGCTAAAAACTACTTAGCATGCCTTAGCTTTGCAAATGGAGTTCCAGGTAACTTTGCCTCTTTTCCCTAGTCCATATTCTAATTTTTTTATTTCTCCTCTTTTTTTCAGCGCACATAAAAACCACAATTGCCGGAGTGCAATTCATCTTGTTCTATTTGTTTACCACTAGCGCATGCTGATGACGTTTTATTCTTTTATAATAACTTGCGTCGTAGCCTACGATTCATGTGTCATCATCGTACAGTCTACATACGTCATACCCAAGTTTATTAAATCCATGTCTTGCAGAGATATTTGTAATGATCTTATAGGTTTGCCGAAATAGCACAGTCTATAGCAGGCATTAGAGGTGTTGAAAAGGGTTGTTTCTGATGTGTGAGATTGAACAAGACACACTTCCAGTCCAGTACTGAGTTTATCGAATTTATTTATAACAAAGCTCGAAGATGTCATTTTAAACTCACAGTTCCAGTACACAAACACATCGTAATCCCACAAGCACATGTCCTGACATGGTCAAAAATGGTTGTGCTTCCCTCCATACACATGACTTCTCTTACTCTCTGGCAATTGACATAAAGTTATCAAGTCATCATCATTAGTGGTGGAAATGGAATTCCACTTGAGCTTGAGGCGCCTAAAGAGGCGCTAATAGTGAGCTGTGGCGAGGTCGTCGATGCTATTGCAGGTCATCTAGAATGGCAAGGTACTTTCCGTAAGTATTCAAGTTCCTCATGTATATAGATCATAGCATTTCCAAGTGAGATCTGTCTGACCTCTGTACCTCTGATCATACTGTATCTGTCTGACCTCTGATCATATCAAGTAGAAGTCTGATGTATGGACCCTCCCTGAAGGGCCATATATCAGACTCCTACTTGATATTATCACTGGGTGGTGTTTGATCAGGGCGGTGGTTCCAGTCCATGACTTAATTGCAGCAACATTGTCTGGGGAGCCGTATTTTCCAATCCTCGACTTATAACTTAGCCTAGAAATCTAGACGCACCTTAGCGGCAGCAAAATTTATTTTGCAGCCAGTGTAGTCTAGCAACTCTCCGTTGGCTTTTGAGCTGGAAAAACCAAACTCTAGTCAGGCTAATCACATTGTGTATAGAGTTGGTGGGCGGGCTTAACATAATGACAGCAGAGTTGTGACGGTTCCACGTGAATTCCCTGCTACTTGAAAACAAACAACATGACCGCTGCTGCTGGCGAACAGCAGTCTTTCGAATCGGCTTTGGCCGCGACTCTGGAGGACTTGGAGTTAAGCTTTTCTTTGAGAAAAGAACAAAGAATGGCACTTAAGTCATTCTTAAAAAAGGAAGAAGTGTTCGGAGTTTTGCCGACCAGATACGGAAAAAAAAGTTTAATATATCAACTAGCTCCGCTTGTGGGAAAACGCATGGGACTCACTCAGCCACAACCGTTCGTTGCTCTGGTTGGTTGTAGCGCTATCCTATTGCGTGCAGAGAGAATTTGAAAGACAACCGTTTATCCCGCCCCTCGGATTGAGGCATGCCAATGGTGAGTTCCCAGACCTAACATCTTGATGTGGGTCTGGCTTGCCAGGCTACTTATAACTCTTTTCCATACGAAAACCTGCTACTATGGATACATCAAGGGTGGTAATCTTACAGCCGTCATCTACCATTATGTCAGGTTTTATGAAGCTCGTTTTCATAGTTATTATAGGTTCTACCCACATCTGGACTGCACTTTTTCTTAGAATTTTCTCCGTTTGTTTTGGTACCCGTTTATGTCGGGTCCATCTTGCATCGTGGGTTACTTCACACACCTGGAGAATGTGATTTAATGTCTCCTTTGTGTGACAGGCCCCTCGACATCTTGTATCTTCCAACATCTTATTCCTCCCTCTGGCAGCCCTTGCTTTTATATTCAGGACACCCCGCGAAGTTAAATGCTCTGTAAATGAAGACGGTAGAAGACATTGCTAAGTTTTTCGAGCCAGTGATAACTTATCCTATCCACATCTTTATTCACAGTTTTCCCGTCCACAGAAACTTGCAGCTGTTTCGTCCACTCTGTCTTTGCTTCCTCTGCAGTTTCTTTACCAACCAACCAAGATTAATCTTGCGCAGAATTGTCTTAAAAGATGGTTGTTCAGTCAGGGCTCTTTCGATGGAATTATTACTCGAGAGTAGTTTGCCAAATCAAGTTTTCTGTAGCAATGGGATTGAGGTCCCCAAATTTGGAATTCCCAAGACACCAGTTTCTATTGGTGCATACAGAAAGCCCAGTGGCATGTCCTTAGGCCTAGAGTGTTTCAATGGGCACATCCCAACACCAGCTCGTGTGTCAATTTCAGGACTAGGAATGTTTTGAGAATGTCCATCCGCTTGTGGGGTTTCAACAAGGCTATTGTGACTTCATTTAGCATTTATACTTATTCATTTACAGTATATACTAAGTAGACCCACAGTGTCAAACAATGGAATCACAACAAACATTCAATACAACATAATGGCTCTAAAATAATGTGTTTTTAAATTAAGCTATTCTCAATCTAATTCATTCTTAGTGAATTTCCTCCTTTTATATATTTGTAAGAGAGAAATTCTAAGACTGCACTGACCTCTAATGCAGATGGGCTGGGTGCCAGACCAGGTGCCATTAGTCTGACACGTCCTGCGATAGCTGCCACTCAGACCATACGACTGGTTACAGAAGAACTCCACTGTTTCAGGAATGAGGCCAGGTACTGACTCATAGTAACCATGATACAATGGTGCCAGTCGAGGACACAGTCTCCCTTCACCCTCTGAGACAGAGAAGAGAAAGTGTGAGAATGTGAGTGAAAGAAAGAAAACTTCGATGTAAACATTGCAATAGTTTCAATGGTTATTGTTATCTGGGTTTGGATGATTACACCCTATCTGAGTACAGTAACAGTGCTCAAAGTAGGTGTATTACTTATGTGTGGCCTATGCATGTTTTTAGTCCCATAAGAACGTTCAGAGGCTACTATTTGTCCAGTTAAGAGTTTTAAACAAAATCCCCTTGAATAACGGCCAACATTTTCATCCACGTAATTACAACTGCTTGGGGCAAAAACCTCAACAACAAAAAACCTGTGTAAAAAGACTTTTGAGAAATGAGAGGTTGGGGTGGGGGGAAGAAATGCAATTCCAATGCTATTTTGTCAGGGCTGCAATTCTCAAAAGCATCGTAAGCCTAAGTTGATTGTAGAAAGATTGCCACCAATTGTCTCTACAATCAATTTAGTCTTACAATGCTTTTGGGATCATTTAATTTAATTTGGGAATCGGACAAAACTGGTTGTGTTCAGGTCTAAAAAACACCAATGTCAGGTTTATGTTCAGTTTTGGTTTAGTTTTATGTGTTCACAGCTCCTGTGTTTATTTCCTGTCTTCTTTACTAGACCTAGTTTCCTAGTGTGTGCCTATTGAGTTCACCTGTCCGTCACTCATTCAGTCAGTGTATGCTGTATATACTCCCTGTTTAGTCTACTCTTACATCTATCGCTACGTCTTTGGTTAGTGGTTATTTCGCTCCTGCGTTTATATATTCTCCTGATATGCTGAGTGTTTGTTATTTTGAATTACTGCTAATTAAAGGTGCAATATGTGATTCTCTACAGAAACCTTTTTTGTTATGCTGGTTGAAAGTCTCCTCATATCCTGATAGCAATCACCATGTTGATCGGTCTAAATGTATTTTTATATATAAAAATATATATATATTAAATATTAGGTGTGTGATGAGACACTTATCTCACGAGATGGGACACGAGATTGGGTTCACGAGAACAAGATTTTTGCACAATATTTAATAGAAATCCTCAATGACAAAAATCATGACTGAAAAAAAAAGTCTGCAGGTGCATTTTTTAAATGTTTTAACAAATAATCTTGTAATTAATGTAATTCCAGTTCTACTTTATAAGTGTGAATTATCAAATGTATTAAAAGACAACAATATAAAAGCACTGTAAAAGGTTCTGCCTCAAACTCAACTGACTGGCTTCTCTCAAGCATGATTTCACATGAGTCTCTTCAGACCTTACTGTTCATGAATTCCGAGCTTCCAGAACTTCTGATTGAGGCTGTGTTGAACCTCCTAATTGAACTCCTTTTCACAAATTGAACAAATAAATACAAACAGTGTAAATAACAAAAAATAAATTACAGTTTTTTTTAGTCTTATTAGGTGCAAACCATAATCAAAGTACTCTCTCAATATTAAAAGTGCAAACAGAGACCAAAACAGAGACCAGAGCCACAACTACACAGTCCAGAGATAGGTTTGATATTGGGAGACAGGCTATTATATGCAGCCTAATTTACTGTCTACCTCTGTCGTAATGAATTAATAAGAGAGGGAGTGCCCTTTAATTGCGTTCATTTGGTAGTATATACGTGTGTCGCTATGTGTGTGTGTCCTCTCTGCAGGATGTGTGAATGTTTGCAAGGGTGGACTGAGGAGCTTTGCGGGATGCCTTCAATTATATCCGTTTCCATGGATATCCGTTTAATTAGCAACAGTTTCGGTGCCATTTCACATTGGCATTAGTCGCATTACTGGTGCGGGCCAACGTGCAAGAGATGTTCCAGTGGGCTTTGGGTCTCATCTAAACTTTAGTTTGGATGCTCGTTTTGCTGTCTGCTTCGTTTATTTCGTCTGCTTCGATATCATCGGACTTGCTACCGTGACTGTATCCCGTGCCTGGGATCTGAGGGAGACAGGACTGCACGATTTCCCTGCTCGATTGGACCGGCAGACAGGCAATATTAACCTGTTTGTTGCAGCTCGTGTGGAGGCGCCTGTTCACTTCCTAACTGTTTGCGTTCGCAGTGTTTAACACGGAGGATCAGCTGGACCGTTGATTTGGGCCTGTGGCGTGGTGCCTTCACCATCGATTATGTGCTGTGAGTAACCAATTTGAGTCAAAGCCTTAAGCGGTGTGCAATACTAGACCAGCCACCTAGCTGTCACCAGTCATTCCTGCGAGTTTATTTCTTTATTTAATATTATCTGATTTTCAAGTGAGTTGATTGTTGTTGTGGTTCATATTTTTCTTATTTTTGATTTGAGTTTCTGCTGGGTATTGTATTCATTTATACATCTTATTTGTGAATAAGTTATTTTATTTTTTTATTTTATTTGTGGTCGACTTAAGGTTGATCTATTGAATGTGTCTCTTTGTAACATTATTGGCTGCTTCTGCCTGTTTCCGTCCGTTTTGGTTGTTGTGGTGGCCTGACGCGCACCTCGATCAGATGGGCCGAACTGACCTGGTGAACTCTTTTAAAACGGTGTTGTAAAACGCATGTATATTTTTTTTTTAATAATTGGTTTAGTGTGTGTTTTGTGTCATTCTGTCTTACTTTTCCTCAAGAATTGTTGGCGGCCAGATGCAGAGGATAAGCGTCTCCCTGTGTTGTGGTGCTGGGTTCTTCGCTTGAATGCTGTGCTCACAGTGAGTGTGCTGTGAGTGTGCACGTAAGATTTCTGTGTCCTTTCTGTCAAGGAGTGCCAGTATCTAATTCTGAAGTGGTAATGTCTGTGTCATTTGTGTGGATTTGATTTGATTTCTTTGATTTGTTGGTGTTTTTGTGTTAAAGGCCCCGGGGTGGCGTAGTCGGTAACTTTGTAGCAGCCCACCTTATTCTGTTGTCTGTTTATACAAACGTGTCTAGCGGACATCTCGGCATGGATAAAAGAACATCACCTGCAGCTCAACCTGGCAAAGACTGACCAATCCGTCTCTACAGCACGACTTCCCTATCCAGCTAGATTCTTCCTCAATCACCCCATCAAGGTCGGTCAGAAATCTGGGAGTAATATTTGATGACCAGCTGTCCTTCACAGACCACATTACAAAGACAGCTCGATCATGCAGGTTTGCAATGCACAACATCAGGAAGATCAGGCCTTTCCTAACGGAGCATGCAACACAACTTCTCGTCCAGGCCCTGGTTATTTCTAGGCTTGATTACTGCAATGCTCTTCTAGCTGGACTTCCATCATGTGCAACTAAACCTCTACAAATTATCCAGAATGCTGCAGCCCGTCTTGTCTTCAACGAGCCCAAAAGGGCCCACGTCACTCCTCTGTTCATCTCCCTGCACTGGCTACCACTCGCTGCTCGCATCAAATTCAAGGCATTGATGCTTGCTTACAGATCGACCACAGGCTCAGCTCCGTCCTACTTTCACCCGCTCCTGCGAGTCTACATCCCTACCAGAAGCCTTTGATCGGTCAATGAGCAACGGCTTGTGGTACCATCACAGCGAGGCACTAAATCACTCTTGCTTTGTTTTTGCCTCTTCACAATGACTTGACTTATCTTTAGTCCTCTGTTGTAAGTCGCATTGGATAAAAGCGTCGGTAACACTTTACAATACGGGTGCACTAATAAGCATTAATTCATACTTAACTAATGCACAGATAATCATGAGTTAATGTATGACTCATGAAGAACTAAACCATTAATTAACAATTACTGTATCAGCAACTAATAAAGAGTCTATATGATTAATAGATTAAGTAATAAATAAAAACTGAAATCAGCTAAACCTGTAATAAGGACTGTAAAAAGATGGACTAATGTATAACCAGGCCAGAAACAGATTGACAAAGGAGATCAGAGTTGCTAAAAGGAACTACTCTGAAAAACTGAAAAAACAGTTTTCATCCAACGACCCATCATCAGTCTGGAATGGCCTGAGGAACATCACCAACTACAAGTCACCATCCCCCCGATCTGTGGACAATCAACACCTGGCTGACAATTTAAATTAATTTTACTGTAGGTTTGAAAAGCCCTCATTCACACCACACACCCGGTCTGATCTGCACTTCACACATTCACCATCACCTCCTGCACTCCCACTCCCCCCTCCTGCCATCCAACCTGAGCTTCAGGTCTGTGTGGAGGACATGAGCAGAGTCTTCAAAAAACAGAAGACTAGGAAAGCCTCAGGCCCAGACGGCATCTCATCTGCTTGTTTAAAAGCCTGCACTGACCAACTGGCCCCGGTCTTCACGCAGATCTTCAATAGATCATTGGAGCAGTGTGAAGTTCCCTGCTGCTTCAAACGCTCCACTATCATTCCTGTCCCCCTAAAACCCAAAATCACTGGACTTAATGACTACAGACCTGTCGCTCTCACGTCTGTGGTCATGAAGTCGTTTGAAAGACTGGTGTTGGCCCACCTGAAGGACATCACTGGACCCCTGCTGGATCCCTTTCAGTTTGCTTACAGAGCAAACAGGTCTGTGGATGATGCAGTCAACATGGGACTGCATTATATCCTGCAACATCTCAACAGACCAGGGAATTATGCAAGGATCCTCTTTGTGGACTTCAGTTCGGCCTTCAATACCATCATGCCTGATCTTCTCACAGCCAAACTGACCCAGCTCTCCATACCATCCTCAATCTGTCAGCGAGTGAGACTGGGGAAACACACATCCAAGACTCTCACAATCAGCACTGGTGCCCCCCAAGGGTGTGTTCTCTCCCCATTGCTCTTCTCCCTGTACACTAATGACTGCACTTCTAAAGACCCCACTGTCAAGCTCCTGAAATTTGCAGACGACACCACTGTCATCGGTCTCATCCAAAACGGTGACGAGTCTGCTTACAGACTGAAGGTTGAACAGCTGGCTGTCTGGTGCAGTTATAACAACCTTGAGCTGAACACGCTCAAAACAGTGGAGATGATCGTGGACTTCAGGAGGAACAGCCCAGCACTCCCCCCACTCATCATCATGAACAGCACTGTGGAAGCAGTGGAGTCATTCAGGTTCCTGGGCACTACCATCTCTCAGGACCTGAAGTGGGACAATCACATTGACTCCACTGTGAAAAAGGCCCAGCAGAGACTGTACTTCCTTCGCCAGCTGAGGAAGTTCAACCTGCCACAGGAGCTGCTGATTCAGTTCTACTCAGCCGTCATTGAGTCTGTTTTATGCACTTCCATCACTGTCTGGTTTGGTTCAGCTACCAAATCAGACATCAGGAGACTACAACGGACAGTCCGGACTGCGGAGAGGATTATTGGTGCCCCCCTGCCATCCCTCCAGGACCTGTACTCTTCCAGAGTGAGGAAGAGAGCAGGTAAAATCATCACAGACTCCACTCACCCTGGACACCTCCTGTTTGAACTGTTACCGTCAAGACGGAGACTCAGATCACTGGCCACAAGAACATCTCGGCACAGGAACAGTTTCTTCCCACAAGCCATTTCCCTTCTGAACAGTTAACATATCTCCCAAGGCATATGCCTGTAAGTGCAATACTCCCACTGTTTAGTGCAATATCTTAAAAATTCAGGTGATATTTATATTTATTCATACTACACAAAATACTGTAAATATGTTCATAATCTGTAAATGTTTATTCTGACAAAACCCAACTGTGACCATATATTTTTATAGTATTTTCATATTTTTTATAATTTTATTTGTAGAATTTGTATTACTATTTGTATTACTATTACTTGTTGTATCTGTATTTGTATATGTGGACTGGAAGCTTCAGTACCAAGGAAAATTTCTTGTGTGTGCAAGCACACTTGGCAATAAAGCTCTTTCTGATTTCTGATTTTTCTTATTTCTGAACTAAACCATTAATTAATTATTACTGTATCAGCAACTAATAAAGAGTCTATATGATTAATAGATTATGTAATAAATTAATTGCTATTAATTAAACGTGGCATCATGTATTAATTCCTTAATAACATTTTATCAACTAATAGTGTAAATTAATGTGTTAATTACCACAATTAGTCAACGCTATGCACTTCAACTTCCAGTTGTCTGCTTTAATTAATCATTAGCTAATGATTTGCAAATCTATCATTATGTTATAACTTTTTCTTGTTGAGGCACATGACTATTAACTAATTGTTAAGTAATATGTCATTATGGTTATGGGTTTTGTCATCCCCACTAAAGGTCTGTGGGGCAGTTACACATGCAGTGAATGTACTGTCAGAGAGTGTTTGAAGGATGGGTAAGTTGGGCCGCACACAAATATCAGCACACCAGAATCTGAAATACTGACGCTGTTACACCATGTTTAAACTGGACGAGACCATTACAGCTGTCTACACTGGACATGACAGACCATTACAGCTGTCTACACTGGACATGACAGACCATTACAGCTGTCTACACTGGACATGACAGACCATTACAGCTGTCTACACTGGACATGACAGACCATTACAGCTGTTTACACTGGACATGACAGACCATTACAGCTGTTTACACTGGACATGACTGACCATTACAGCTGTTTACACTGGACATGACAGACCATTACAGCTGTCTACACTGGACATGACTGACCATTACAGCTGTCTACACTGGACATGACAGACCATTACAGCTGTCTACACTGGACATGACAGACCATTACAGCCGTCTACACTGGACATGACAGACCATTACAGCTGTTTACACAGGACATGACAGACCATTACAGCTGTTTACACTGGACATGACAGACCATTACAGCTGTTTACACTGGACATGACAGACCATTACAGCTGTTTACACTGGACATGACTGACCATTACAGCTGTTTACACTGGACATGACAGACCATTACAGCTGTTTACACTGGACATGACTGACCATTACAGCTGTTTACACTGGACATGACTGACCATTACAGCTGTCTACACTGGACATGACAGACCATTACAGCTGTTTACACTGGACATGACAGACCATTACAGCTGTCTACACTGGACATGACAGATCATTACAGCCGTTTACACTGGACATGACAGACCATGACAGCTGTCTACACTGGACATGACAGACCATTACAGCTGTTTACACTGGACATGACTGACCATTACAGCTGTTTACACTGGACATGACAGACCATTACAGCTGTCTACACAGGACATGACAGACCATTACAGCTGTTTACACTGGACATGACAGACCATTACAGCTGTTTACACTGGACATGACAGATCATTACAGCTGTTTACACTGGACATGACAGATCATTACAGCTGTTTACACTGGACATGACAGACCATTACAGCTGTCTACACTGGACATGACAGACCATTACAGCTGTCTACACTGGACATGACAGACCATTACAGCTGTTTACACTGGACATGACAGACCATTACAGCCGTCTACACTGGACATGACAGACCATTACAAATGTCTACACTGGACATGACAGACCATTACAGCTGTTTACACTGGACATGACAGACGATTACAGCTGTTTACACTGGACATGACAGACCATTACAGCTGTCTACACTGGACATGACAGACCATTACAGCTGTTTACACTGGACATGACTGACCATTACAGCTGTCTACACTGGACATGACAGACGATTACAGCTGTTTACACTGGACATGACAGACCATTACAGCTGTCTACACTGGACATGACAGACCATTACAGCTGTCTACACTGGACATGACAGACCATTACAGCTGTTTACACTGGACATGACAGACCATTACAGCTGTCTACACTGGACATGACAGACCATTACAGCTGTTTACACTGGACATGACAGACCATTACAGCTGTCTACACTTGACATGACAGACCATTACAGCTGTTTACACCTGACATGACAGACCATTACAGCTGTTTACACTGGACATGACAGACCATTACAGCTGTTTACACTGGACATGACAGACCATTACAGCTGTCTACACTGGACATGACAGACCATTACAGCTGTTTACACTGGACATGACTGACCATTACAGCTGTCTACACTGGACATGACAGACCATTACAGCTGTTTACACTGGACATGACAGACCATTACAGCTGTCTACACTGGACATGACAGATCATTACAGCCGTTTACACTGGACATGACAGACCATGACAGCTGTCTACACTGGACATGACAGACCATTACAGCTGTTTACACTGGACATGACTGACCATTACAGCTGTTTACACTGGACATGACAGACCATTACAGCTGTCTACACAGGACATGACAGACCATTACAGCTGTTTACACTGGACATGACTGACCATTACAGCTGTTTACACTGGACATGACAGACCATTACAGCTGTCTACACAGGACATGACAGACCATTACAGCTGTTTACACTGGACATGACAGACCATTACAGCTGTCTACACTGGACATGACAGACCATTACAGCTGTTTACACTGGACATGACAGACCATTACAGCTGTCTACACTGGACATGACAGATCATTACAGCCGTTTACACTGGACATGACAGACCATGACAGCTGTCTACACTGGACATGACAGACCATTACAGCTGTTTACACTGGACATGACTGACCATTACAGCTGTTTACACTGGACATGACAGACCATTACAGCTGTCTACACAGGACATGACAGACCATTACAGCTGTTTACACTGGACATGACAGACCATTACAGCTGTTTACACTGGACATGACAGATCATTACAGCTGTTTACACTGGACATGACAGATCATTACAGCTGTTTACACTGGACATGACAGACCATTACAGCTGTCTACACTGGACATGACAGACCATTACAGCTGTCTACACTGGACATGACAGACCATTACAGCTGTTTACACTGGACATGACAGACCATTACAGCCGTCTACACTGGACATGACAGACCATTACAAATGTCTACACTGGACATGACAGACCATTACAGCTGTTTACACTGGACATGACTGACCATTACAGCTGTCTACACTGGACATGACAGACGATTACAGCTGTTTACACTGGACATGACAGACCATTACAGCTGTCTACACTGGACATGACAGACCATTACAGCTGTCTACACTGGACATGACAGACCATTACAGCTGTCTACACTGGACATGACAGACCATTACAGCTGTCTACACTGGACATGACAGACCATTACAGCTGTTTACACTGGACATGACAGACCATTACAGCTGTCTACACTGGACATGACAGACCATTACAGCTGTTTACACTGGACATGACGGACCATTACAGCTGTCTACACTTGACATGACAGACCATTACAGCTGTTTACACCTGACATGACAGACCATTACAGCTGTTTACACTGGACATGACAGACCATTACAGCTGTTTACACTGGACATGACAGACCATTACAGCTGTCTACACTGGACATGACAGACCATTACAGCTGTTTACACTGGACATGACAGACCATTACAGCTGTCTACACTGGACATGACAGATCATTACAGCCGTTTACACTGGACATGACAGACCATGACAGCTGTCTACACTGGACATGACAGACCATTACAGCTGTTCACACTGGACATGACTGACCATTACAGCTGTTTACACTGGACATGACAGACCATTACAGCTGTCTACACAGGACATGAAAGACCATTACAGCTGTTTACACTGGACATGACAGACCATTACAGCTGTTTACACTGGACATGACAGATCATTACAGCTGTTTACACTGGACATGACAGATCATTACAGCTGTTTACACTGGACATGACAGACCATTACAGCTGTCTACACTGGACATGACAGACCATTACAGCTGTCTACACTGGACATGACAGACCATTACAGCTGTTTACACTGGACATGACAGACCATTACAGCCGTCTACACTGGACATGACAGACCATTACAAATGTCTACACTGGACATGACAGACCATTACAGCTGTTTACACTGGACATGACTGACCATTACAGCTGTCTACACTGGACATGACAGACGATTACAGCTGTTTACACTGGACATGACAGACCATTACAGCTGTCTACACTGGACATGACAGACCATTACAGCTGTCTACACTGGACATGACAGACCATTACAGCTGTTTACACTGGACATGACAGACCATTACAGCTGTCTACACTGGACATGACAGACCATTACAGCTGTCTACACTGGACATGACAGACCATTACAGCTGTCTACACTGGACATGACAGACCATTACAGCTGTCTACACTGGACATGACAGACCATTACAGCTGTCTACACTGGACATGACAGACCATTACAGCTGTTTACACTGGACATGACAGACCATTACAGCTGTTTACACTGGACATGACAGACCATTACAGCTGTCTACACTGGACATGACAGACCATTACAGCTGTTTACACTGGACATGACAGACCATTACAGCTGTCTACACTGGACATGACAGACCATTACAGCTGTTTACACTGGACATGACAGACCATTACAGCTGTTTACACTGGACATGACAGACCATTACAGCTGTTTACACTGGACATGACAGACCATTACAGCTGTTTACACTGGACATGACAGACCATTACAGCCGTCTACACTGGACATGACAGACCATTACAGCTGTCTACACTGGACATGACAGACCATTACAGCTGTTTACACTGGACATGACAGACCATTACAGCTGTCTACACTGGACATGACAGACCATTACAGCTGTTTACACTGGACATGACAGATCATTACAGCTGTTTACACTGGACATGACAGACCATTACAGCTGTTTACACTGGACATGACAGATCATTACAGCTGTTTACACTGGACATGACAGATCATTACAGCTGTTTACACTGGACATGACAGATCATTACAGCTGTTTACACTGGACATGACAGACCATTACAGCTGTCTACACTGGACATGACAGACCATTACAGCTGTCTACACTGGACATGACAGACCATTACAGCTGTTTACACTGGACATGACAGACCATTACAGCCGTCTACACTGGACATGACAGACCATTACAAATGTCTACACTGGACATGACAGACCATTACAGCCGTCTACACTGGACATGACAGACCATTACAGCTGTTTACACTGGACATGACAGACCATTACAGCTGTTTACACTGGACATGACTGACCATTACAGCTGTTTACACTGGACATGACAGACCATTACAGCTGTCTACACTGGACATGACAGACCATTACAGCTGTTTACACTGGACATGACAGACCATTACAGCCGTCTACACTGGACATGACAGACCATTACAGCTGTTTACACTGGACATGACAGACCATTACAGCTGTTTACACTGGACATGACAGATCATTACAGCTGTTTACACTGGACATGACAGACCATTACAGCTGTCTACACTGGACATGACTGACCATTACAGCTGTCTACACTGGACATGACAGACCATTACAGCTGTTTACACTGGACATGACAGACCATTACAGCTGTCTACACTGGACATGACAGACCATTACAGCTGTTTACACTGGACATGACAGACCATTACAGCTGTTTACACTGGACATGACAGACGATTACAGCTGTCTACACTGGACATGACAGACCATTACAGCTGTTTACACTGGACATGACAGACCATTACAGCTGTTTACACTGGACATGACAGACCATTACAGCCGTTTACACTGGACATGACAGACCATTACAGCTGTTTACACTGGACATGACAGACCATTGCAAGTCCATTTGTCCTTCATAACAGAAGTAGCGCAAGAGCTCGGCGTACGTCAGAAATAGAGTAAGGCATCAGTTTACTGTCAGGGTTTTGTTGTGTCGTGTAGCATTGTGTCGCATTCAGTGTTGTATCACTGATTATAATGGGTTCTAGTTTCTTTGTCCGGTCTAGACACAGTGTTATGAAATAGCAGAGCCCGGCCACATGTTCTCAGTGTTCTTCCTTTAAATCCTAGAGCTCAAGCTTAACCTGACACACTCCTGTGCCATGAACTGTTGGATGCGGCAGTTCATCTGGCACAGTGGAATCCCGGTTGTAAAAGGCGGGAAATTGAAATCCATAGTGTGGATGTCAAAACCAAAATGACATATTACTTAACAATTAGTTAATAGTCATGTGCCTCAACAAGTAAAGTCATAACATAATGATAGATTTGCAAATCATTAGCTAATGATTAATTAAAGCAGACAACTGGAAGTTGAAGTGCATAGCTTTGACTAATTGTGGTAATTAACACATTAATTTACACTATTAGTTAATAAAATATGTTATTAAGGAATTAATACATGATGACACGTTTAATTAATAGCAATTCATGTATTACTTAATCTATTAATCATATTGACTCTTTATTAGTTGCTGATGCAGTAATCATTAATTAATGGTTTAGTTATTCATGAGTCATACATTAACTCATGATTATCTGTGCATTAGTTAAGTATGAATTAATGCTTATTAGTGCACCCGTATTGTAAAGTGTTACCAAAGCGTCTGCTAAATGACTACATGTAAATGTGTTTATCCATGCTAATGTGTAGGTTAAGAAGAATTTACTAAACCTTTTAGTGCACCTCCAGTTAAAGCTGCCACACGCGCATCAGGGAGCTCGCGTTTCACTTTCACTTAGGGATTCACGATCGCACGTACTCCATGTATCTAGGAGCAGCCGTGCTGAGCGCGCATTCTACAAGATAAGGCATTCATCAGATGTTGAGGCTCTGTTGAGCAACGAATCCTCCGCCATCGTCATGCGATCAGTGAACTGTGATTCCTACTGCACTGTGTGCGACTGCAACTCTGGCTGGATGAGCAGAGTAGACGTTTACAATAGTTTACAATGGTTTTTATTTTTATAAAAACAGCAAAACGACAGTGTAGGCGGTGGCATATTTTCAATGCTAATTTCACCCTTACGCTCCGTCATGGCCATATCGCGAGACAGTTTTCACTCGACAAGAAATCTCGTCACACCCCTATCAAATATATATATATATATCTGTGGATGTAGGACCATAAAATATTTGTTCAATCATTGCATTCAGTCCGAATTAAATGATAACGTGTTCCCTGTCAGTCAGCGTGTGTTTGCATATCACTGCGTAGACATCATACGTCATCTGCGCGTTCATGTACGCTGTGCAGACAGAGCGAGAATGGCAGGCAAAGAGTTGTTTACGTTGGTTGTTGTAGTACTATTACTCACTTTACTGTAAGGCTTTCTCACTGTATGAGAATAACACACGATGTAATCCAATAACATTGTCTGTGGTCGTCTCGCTTCTGGTCTGTGCGCATTCATGTGTTTTGGAGGAGATGTGGCTTTGGACGGCGATTTGAAGGCTGGGTGGGATCAATGCTAGCAGGCTAAAGTTAGCATTTCCCAGATCATCTTCTGCACATTTAAAGTTGACTGCTGCATCTAGGGGCTTAATTTAAATCTCTGTATCAGATGTCACATCAGCCCTGTCCTCAATGCTACCCACAGCTCCTACGGTCATCCTCTGAAGATTATACTTTGGTGACATAATACCCCATATAATGTTGGGTAGTTGTGAAGTCTGCATCTTTACAGCTTCTTAAAAAGGTAGGCATTAGCCAAAAGAGTTCTGAAACATAAAATAGGGCATCCAAGTCCACACCAATTGTCAAATTTAGGACGGCGCCATTATAGACTATCCTTTGACAAGCTGAAGACTCTAAAGGAAGAGAGTACTTCTGAACAACACTTGAGGAGAATGCAGCTAGATTCTCAAACATGTTCAACCAGCACTTCACTATAAAATATAATTAATTGAATACATTTCTCTGTATAAATATTGTTTGTTTTCATTCTAACCCAAAGAAACAGTCTAATGAATGTGTATCATTGTAGAGATGTTCATAGAGTTTCAATAAGATGCTTGTGGATATTCACCTTCATTTTTTAGGTTTGATTGAGATTCTCTATTTGTTTCTTGTTGCAAAACTTCCTCTTCTGTCTTTTCATTGACTGTATCCACTTTGACCTTTTCCATAGGTTTAACCCTTGTTGTCACTCTTTCATTTGCTGTGCTCACTGTTGGTATGATCGCTGTGCTGTTATTGCCAGTAGTAGCTGTTGGGAGTTCTTCTGTTTCTTTTTGAGGCAGTGTCCCCAAATTGTCTTCTATGTCATTCCTATTTAAAAATTCAGTGTTATTCCCTCTGTGTATGATATCTATTTCATAAAGAATGTTTTCTTTCTCATCCTCGGTCAGGCTTAATATGGTGTATTGGGGTCCATCGGTTATTTTTTGTCCTTTGTCCATGCTGCCATCTTTGGATTTGTCCTTTGCTGTCTGATTATTGTCTATCAACACAATATCTATGAAATCCATGCCCAAATCTTTTGTTGGACTTCCATCTTTTTCTCTAATATCTAGATGTCTATCTTTGTCAAAGATTTTAAAATGATCCTTATCCCCTCCAGTTTCTTTCTTTCCAATTGTGTTAATGCTGCTGTCAGTATCCTTATTTTCAACTTTAGGCTTTTCTTGTACAAAATTACTCCCAACATCTTTGCCTATATCTTTTCCCAACTCTAAATCTAGTCCCCCATCATCATTTCCAGCTGTAGGTTTTTTTGGTCTATCTTTGTCTGGTTTTGACTCATTTTCTTCTTCTTCTTCTGAAGTTTTGTTCTTGAAATGGCCCACTTCCTCTTGTCCAGTATGTTTGTGTTTGCCTTTGTTTTGTCCATTATCTGCTCCAGAAACGATGTCCAGCTCTGTAAGTAGAAGAAATTCAAAGGTTTAATTAAAACACTGCACTACCAACAAAAAGTGCACATGAAAATAAATAAATAAAATAGCAACCAGACCTAACATACACGCCAATGATAAATAGCAATAATGATTTTATGTAAAATACACTAGCTACATATGTTTCCATCCAAATTTGCATATTTATTTCCATCCAGCGAGATGAAAGGAAGAAAATCGCCACTTCCTGATAAACTGGCTCCAAATATCACTAAGAAAATGTTAATTTGCTGCAGTAGGAGAAGCCACTGTAAGTCTTTTTTCATATATAATAAATTACTTGAGTCTCAGATTACGCAGATGAAATGGAATAAACTCGTCATGTTATCTTGCTTTCAGATGCCTGATGTTTGGGAACGCTGCGTTGTGAGTCAGTTCTGGGAGATCATTATACTAAACCACTTTGATGACAGACTTTGCTCAGACATTTCAGAACGACCAAAACAGCATTTCAGATGCGGTGGAACGAGATAACCGCTGGTTAGTCCAGTTATGTCATACCATCGCGCAAACTCACATGACTTTTTTGATACGCATCGAGGAATTTATTAGGTGAATGTGTTTCCATCGTAGTTTATGGACATGTTTTCTTATCGGATAAAAAAAATGATCTTCCTCAATTGAGTGCAAAGGTTTTTAACGTGCATTTTTTGAATTTCCATTCAGTGTTTTTTTATGCTATATCCCAATGCATAAAAGTAAGTGGATGGAAACATAGCTATTGAAGATCTTGTATCCTTGAGAGCATAAGTAGTGTTAATAAGCAGGTAATAAGCAGTGACTAATGGCCATCTAGTCACCCACGGATTTGCCAAAAAATGTCCAAAGAAATGGTTTTAATTTCAGTCAAAAAGATAAATTAAAGCAAGATTTAGTAGTTCAGTGCCGCCAGAAGAAGACTTTAAAGAACTTCTTTTTGTCTTTGAACATCTCAGGGCCTAGAACTACTGAAGAAACAACAGCAATAACAACTTAATTGACAATATTATTTAACATACAATAAATACATTTCAAGCTAAATTCTAAGGTCCAGGTACCTTTGACACAGGTTGGTGCCGTCCCACTCCAAGTGTTGTTGCCCAGGCAGGTTCTCTGAGGGGCTCCATTCAGTTTGTATTGCTTAAAGCAAAAATACTGTATAGCAATAAGTACATCATTTGGTCCGTAAACAAGGAAGTGATCACCATGCTCTGGCTTTGGAGGAATGCCGCAGTTGTGGTCAGGCACTGGTGAAAAGATAGTCATGCTTCAACTATTAGCAAACACATTTTTAAACATATTGATTAGAGGCTGCATATGATGACACTTTAAAAAAAAAATAATTAAAACATATTTAAATTGAATTATCATCATTATTATTATTGCCTTGCAGCCCGATCTATACCTTATAATGAGTTTTCAGTTGCTCACCACACTGTGGAGTTGGTGTACTCCATGACCCATCCAGCAGACAGGCGGCCATCTGGAAACCATTTAATGTGTATCCAGGGTCACACTGGAACAGAACATGTCCTCCAACCCTTACATCCAGATGCACTGCAGTCCCGTGGGCTGGAATCAAAGGCCTTCTGCATTCAAGCACTGAGAGATCATGCACATACAAACGTTACATGTTAAAATACATGGTATCAATTTGTCCTGTAAGGGTAGGGGTTGAAAAAATTAACACAGAGAGTTAATACATTTTAAACATACATTTTTAAAAAAAAATGTAAAAATGTAAAAAAAAAAAAAAAATGTAAACAAAACAACAACAACAAATCATCTGCAATCTGAGTCTAATCCTAAACCCTGTTACATATGAATAAGCATCCTCTTAAATGTTACATTTCTCTTTTGAAAAGATTGTTCTCACCATGTTCACATCTCGTTCCAGTATATCCAGCCAGACAGGCGCAGTGGAAGGAATGAGAGGAGTGTAAGATGCAGGTGCCATCATGCATACATGGAGAGGAAGAGCATTCTACACAAATAGATACAGTTACATGTCAGTCATTCTGTTCCATCATTAATACACTGTATACTGTAGAAACACCTAAACATACACAACAGTATATACATTAATTATCAAAATAAGTTTTCTTGAAAGACAAAATTGCAATGATCATTAGCAAGAAAAGTGCTATTCAGATGTTACGTAGTCGTCTGAAATATGAGGGTGCCAACAAGCACCATGCTTTCCTGTTTATAATCGGCTGCATGCTTTCATGTTGTCTTGTGCTGTGTAGCACACAGGTCGGGTTTTTCATCGGGCCGTTTGCTTACATGTTGTCGAGTTTAGTGTGGACTTCCAGTCGGTGAGAGCTCTCATTGGCTGCGTGTTTGTGTTGTTTTGTGTATCATTAAGAAACAAACAAAACAAAGCCATGTACTCCACTGTTTATTATCTTAAACACGCCTTTCTTGTTACTATTGCTTTATTTGCCCCACCTGCTCTCCCCTACTGATTTACTCCCCTATTTTCTGTGTTTACATGCTCCCTGTTGTATCCTGCTTAGTCTTGTCTAGTTCAGCTGCCACATTTTTTTTCCTATAGGCTGGTTTATGTTATTATTTTGTTTATCTTGCTATTTAATAAAGCCCATTACTCCGCATCCTTGAGTCCTTGCTCTTCATTCAACCCAAATTCCTGACAAACTGGGCCATGTGGTTCTGTACGACACAACAATTTATTTCGTAATATTGACTTTTTTAATGTTTTTTTTTTTATTTATTTTTTATCAACTGCAGTATATTTGTATCTACTCCATTCAAAAAGTTGATTAGGTGGACAAAAATGTGTGTACTGGGAAAATTAACTTGGAAGGTTTTCAGAAGCTGTTGCTGCTGCTTCCAGTTGTTTAACCCCACTGATAAAACTACAATCTCTGTGAAAGGATTAGAGTTTTTTTTATTCTAGCACCCTTTTATGATAAACGTCTGTAAGCCATGTTGCCTGAGAAGGGAACGAGACACTGCGTCGATGACGACACTTTGGGGAACGCCCCCCAGCATGGCGCCTCTGAAGCATGAATGAAACTAGGGATGGCCCTATACCGATACTGGCATCGGGGATCGGGTCGATACTGTCCTCATATACTCGTACTCATAAAAATTCGCCAATACCATGCCCCGATACCACGTACATTTTGCAAAACGAAACTGGCCGCCGCGAGTGCTTTGTCGAGGTGAACTGAGGCATAGGGACGTGCACTCCCATCGCAATAGAGTGCGGCGCGGCACTAGATTTGATGGCCGAGTGCGAGCGCGGGCGGTAATGCACTCACTCTGTGTGTGCAGGTTGCGGGAGAATAAAACGATTCGCGGGACTCACGCAAACTAGAAATATCTATGAATAAAACATATGAAAACTAATAGATTTTTATTCATCTGTTGCAGAAAAGCAAGAAGAACAACTAAAACAAAATAGAAACGATTTACAGGCCAGAGTTTCTATTCATAACATGTTTGCAGCGTTGAGCGATGTAGCCAATCACAGTCATATATGTGTTGATTTCTTGAACGCAATGGCCAATCAGAAGCATTTAAGATAGACTCCCCTCACCGCTCAAAACTTTTTTGTTCAGTGCTGAATTCTGTATGCTGGCAAATCCTCTAATTATAACAGTGTGTGGATATTATGAAAGATTCATTGTGCAGTCAGCTTAATTGATAATAACAGAGATGTGTGAGATCGCTATGAACTGTCAGCTTTTTAGGAATTAGGCCATTAAGGGAGCGCACTTTGCGCGCATTCAGTCATTCCAGACCATGCACGCAGTAGCCTGCTTGCTTTATGTTAAATTAACAGTGGTTTGTGTGTTTATACATTTATTATTTTACACATTATTATTTATTTTTAGACTTGTTAAAACAAGCAGAGAAGAAAATAAAAACAGTCTTCTAACCTGTGTTCTAAAATAGTCTTCTGTCTTCTTTTCTGGGAGCCTAAAGTTACTTTTCCGGTAGAAATATCGGTATCGGTACTCGGTATCGGCAAGTACACAAATGTAAATACTCGTACTCGTTTCGGTTTGAAAAAAAAATGGTATCGGGCCATCCCTAAATGAAACTAAGCCAATCTTGATTGGTGTTGCGTCATGACGTAACGTGTAACGTGGAAGCTACAACAGCGTCATGTTCTGTGATGAAGCTTGCAGGCAGGGGAGGCTTGGCAAAGGGATGCAGTGTCTCATTCCCTTCTCAGGAAACATGGGTTAGAGTCATAACCCGAGACGTTTCCTTTCGAGGGACTCGAACTGCGCCGATTACGACACTTTGGGGAACGTGTACCCACTGTGCCACATCGAGCCCTGCTTGTCCCAGTGTGAAGCTGCGCACAGGCACACTTAGGACGAGAGCACTAGAGTGCCTGGCGTAGAAGGGATGTCCAGATTGTAAAATCTAATGAAAGTGTGAGGGGGGGCCCATCCCGCTGCATCGCACACTTCCTGGATCGGGGCCCCTGAAAGGATGGCTCAAGAGGACGCCATCCCTCTGGTTATATGAGCCCTCACGGCCAAAGGTAAAGGTAAACTGTGCACCTAATAAGCCATAGAGAGAGCCTGAACGATCCTGTTGTTGATGGTCTGTTTAGATGCGGGAAGCCCCTTCTTGGGCGACCCGAAACACACCAGCAACTGATCTGACTTCCACCATGAAGAAGACCTCTGAATATAAATCTTGAGAGCTCTGACAGGGCAGAGCAAATAAAGTCTCTCTTCATCCGCCGTCGCATGAGCTGGAGGATTAAAAGCCTGTAGAACCGTAGGCCGTGCCACATTAGATGCCACTTTAGGCACATAGCCCGGCCTGGGATGCAAGATAGCCTTAATGCATCTAACCACTTTGATCAACTCCTAGCGAGTGCTGAGTAGTCCCTCTAAACCGGAGTGTACCGCCCGCGGGCGCCACCTAGCTGCGAAAACATTCATAATCATATTTTTTAAAACAGCTGCCTAGATTAACACAAAATAGGTGTCATTTGAAAGCTTAGAGTCTGAACTTTACAACGAATGTACCCAATTTGATTAACTTGAGTCATTTGCTGATAAATAGAATTTCTTTTTTTTATAATCTATAAAATACTTTTTTGTACAATGTAATGCAATGTGACAAAAACATCATACAGCTCACGAAACATTCACAGATCGTTGAAAATGGCACATCATTTTACACAGCATATTATTACTAGTGCTGTCAAACGATTAAAATATTTAATCGCGATTAATCGCATTAATGTCATAGTTAACTCGCGATTAATCGCACATTTTTATCTATTCTAAATGTCTCTTGATTTCTTTTTGTTCATTATTTTTTCTCATTTTAATGCTCTTATCAACATGAAAAAAGTGGATTGCTTGCTTTGTGCACATTTGCTTTTATTGAAAACAACATTGGCAATACTGTGTTCAATTTCACACTAACATTCTCACTTGGAGCAAATAATTTCTTTGTAACACAATGTAACACTGTCCATCAATAAAAGGGTGAAAGAAATACTGACGAGATACTGATATTGACGAGGGGGCGGAGAATTCGCATTAGCTGTGTGTGTGCTTGGCCATCATGAAGTGGTATTTCAGACTGGACATGCTGCGATGATGATAGCTCAGTTCATAACGACAAAACACACAGATCACTTTGGTCTAGTCAATGGAACCATTTGGCAACTTTTTAAAAGTAAACTTTCCATTCAGAATCTTATTGGCATCCATTTCGGCGTCTCGCGCGCGTCACTCAAAACATAACGTTAACCTATTTGGCCGGCTTGCAAGCCCAAACAAGTGTGTGCGCGTGCCTGTTGTTTTGTTTCCGGTCTAGCTAGATCCATTTGCGCTTTGGTCGACGAAGCAACAAAACGTCCTCGCATGGCGCAAGCCCTTGAAATGAATGGGTTTCATAGCGCAGCTCCGCGCATGCCGCGTCCTGTTGCAAAAGCATGTGAAAAAAAACTACAAAGTTTGCTAGGCCAAAAAGACCGTTAATCTCGCGATAAAAAAATGAATCGCGTTAAAATGGTTTTGCGTTAACACCGTTAATAACGCGTTTAACTGACAGCCCTAATTATTACAATTAAAATGATCCCAAAATGAACATAATTCCTTTCTAAATTATTCCATGTCAAATAAGAAAGATATGCAAAATCAAAAAAAATATTTATATATATGTTGTCTTTTATTAGCAGTTTCTCGGCATGAGAATGTCCAAATGTAATGTAATTTACATTTTCTAAAAATCTGAAAAGTGTTCTATCAGACGATACCTACCTTTTGACTCTCCTTGCTATAGTTTGAGTTATGAGTCTTTAGTTTTGTGTGACTCTAAAAATGCCCTCAGGGCTTCAGGGGTTAATGCAACAAAGTTTGTTTTGGCTGAACAGCAGCTCTAGAAGAAAGTTACTGTCTAGTTTTTAATTGATTAAATGACATCACAAGAAAAAAATCTCAAATGCAGTCATATTTCTCGATGTCATTCCCTCTGAAGTAGTGACTGAAATGTTAATTGTGTGAGGTGAGTGTTAATAGTGTCGAGCATGAAGTCCACTCGCATTACGTTTGTGTCCAAAAATGATGATGGATTTGGAAACTCCTGAATGCATTTATTTTGTCACTTTCCTCCAATTTTGGAAAATAAGACTGCTGAATACAGACTTAGTCCACTGAGACTACTAAAAATGCCTGTAAATAGGCCAGTATTTGCCAGTTTCCACTGTTAGTCGGAAAAAAACAGTTCCAGGTCAGTTCCAGGTTTATGAGCTGCTCCAGTAAAAATGCATGACAATGGAACAGTTCCCCATCGACTGTTTTGCTATGAGACGTGAATTAAGGAGTCTTGGCTTAATGAAGTTCACATCTGCAACTACTGCTTACAACACATCATGCAGGTTCTTGACAACAGAGCTTACAACGAGTGGCTATGATCTTTAGATTCAAGGCTTGTGTTCGGGTGACGACTCTACTGTTGTACAGTCACCGCTAAATAGTGTTGCTTTCATCAACGAGAATTATGACTAAATATCGTCGTCAACGAACCTTTATCACGTGACGAAAACGAGACGAGACGCAACGTAAATACTGGTCATGTGACGATGATTATAATTAAATAAATAATGCAATATTGTAGACGAATAAAAACGAGACTAAATGTGGTTTACAAAATAAAAACGCAACGTAAACTTGGCTCTAATGATGCTCTTGGCAAGAGCATCATCCCTTCGAGTCACATTCCCAGGACATTTATGAATGGGGGCTTCAGATTGGGGATAACTCAGAGATTTATCTGCTTTTCTAGTGCCAGCCATCATCATGTGACGCTCCGCCTGCCTAGGGTGACCAGACATCTCATTTTTACCGGGACAGTCCCTTATTTCAGCTCTATTTTTAGACTAATTATGAAAAAACGTTTTCATCTTTGCTAAGATGTCTTTATTGCTGAGTGATAGAGCGAGTAGTAGTATACTTCTGTCACGTGAGAATAGCCTATCAAAGGTAGCCAATTACGTCATAGTAGCCTATATTTTGGAGGGCAAAATTACCATTCAATCACAATTAGTGAATTGGCACCAGTGTCAGTGATTAGTGAGTGCAGAGGAGATCGAGTCAGGCGTGAAAATGTCAAAGAAGCGTGTGTGTACATTTAATGATGACCTTCAAAAACAGTATAAGTTACTAAAAAGTGAGTCACTGTCAGAGCCAAGTAAATTAAGATGTGATATTTGTGGTCACACAAATGAGCCTTTAGAGCTCGTTTTTCTATTGCTCACCGAGGCGACATTATGCAGCATATGCACACAAAAAAAGCACGTGGACGCTGCTAAAAGTGTTCTAATCTAAGTGTCAGTGATTTTTTGTTTTGTTTTTGCTAAGTAAACTTGCGAATCTGAAGTTCAGTGTGATTTGGACAAGTGCTCCTTTCATTAACTGTGGATGTGTCCAACCACGAAGACATTCAATTCTTCCCCGTGCTTGAGCGATACTTCCACTAGAGGGTGTAAAAGTCAAGATAATTTAATTCTTATCTCTGCCAGGTGAGACATACAAATATATTTCCCACGTCATTGAAAAAATGGCCTTGATCAAAAAGTAGTTGCTCTCTGTGCTGATAACACTAACAAAACCATTGGTGGTGTTAGGAGAGCTTGTAAAGGCAAGACTTGGAGAAATCTGCAGCTGAAGCTAGGAAGGGAGATTTTGGGCATTGGCTGTAATCATCCACAATACTTTCATATCAGTGTGTGTACAGGAGCTCAAAGGCTTTCGTGACTTCGTACAGCTGGACTATCGCTGCAGCACGGTAACAAGCGTTTCTTCTCTCTTGAATTAATTCTGCACCTTTTTGATGGTCTGTGTGCATTCTTTCTTTCTCAAGAAAATACCCAAAGTTTCTAAGAGACACTTCCAGCAACCCTTGAACAAAACTTTGGCTTGGATTTGCACTTAAGCAAACAGGAACTTTTCACTTCACTATCAGTGTTGGGAGAAATACGTTACAAAAGTAATGCATTACAGTAACATATTACTTTTTGCTGTAACGCAGTAGTGTAAGGCATTACTAATCAATTTTCAGTAATATTTTACTATATTACATGTTCAGTTACGCTTGCGTTACAACACACTTTTAGTTTTGATTGTAAAAAACAACAGGCTAAGTTACCTGTTCGTGGTCAGTCAACAGCCGCGTGTGGTGTCCAAGTTTGTAAATAAAGACTAAATGGCAGCGTCTGATATATTTTTTATAGCGATTTATATTTTACAGGAGTGCCGTGAGGCATGATTTCGGCCTCTGTGCTCGCGTTGGCCAGTGGAAAAGAAGAAGACTGTACATTCGCGAGATGGACGTATGCGCATTAGGCTACTCCATTTGTTCTGTGTTTTCTTTCTAAACAGTTAGGCTATGTTTAGGTGGTATTTTTCTTGTTTTCATCACGCAATCATTTTTGATGCGGTGGTGACGCGTTCACGTAACATTATGTAAGGAAAGCATCTAAAAGCTGTCACAAAGAACCGGCAAAACGCTCAATCTGTTCATTTGGAGTCAAAACCCGGTAAAATTATTGACCAGATACTCTTTAAGTTTTTGTGGAAAAACTCAATTCATCATATTAGAAAATCTGTTGTAATGAATATTAGTGAAAAGGGTGGTCTTAATATTTTGGATTTTAGTACTTTAAATTATACCTTTAAAATTAATTGGATAAAACAGTTTAAAAAGAACCCAGTGTCTTTATGTAACTTTATTCCTAATTATGTTTTTTCTCAATTTGGTGGTCTGGATTTTCTTCTGTTATGTAACTACAAAATTGAAAAATTACCAGCAATATTATCTGCTTTTCATAAGCAGGCACTTTTGGCTTGGTCTTTGATATTTAAGCACAACTTTTCACCTCATAAATATTTTATTTGGAATAACTGTAATATTTTATACAAGAATAAATCTATATTTTTTCAGAATTGGTTTGATAAAGATATCTTGTTAGTCAGTCAATTAATTAATTCTCAAGGGCTGTTGTTTTCATATAAGGAATTTCTAGATCATTTTCAATTTCCTGTTTCTCCCAAAGAATTTTCAATAGTTATGGGTTCAATCCCATCAGGTGCTCTTGCTTTATTGAGAGGAACTCATTCTCTTCTTCCAGTCTCTCTGAGTTTGGTCAATACTCCTGTTGGCAAATTGTGCTTTGCTTCTCCCAATAAAAACAATAATAGATCAGTCCGTTCACTATTTCAGCAAGACATTGTTACTTTATCGCCTGTGACTGCTTATTGGAGTAATGTAGTTGGTAATATCTGTTGGAAAAAAGTGTGGATGCTTCCACAACTCTTTTTTTTAACCAATAAAGTAAAAGAGATTTCTTTTAAAATAATTAATAAATGCTACCCTGCAAATCACTATCTAAAAAAGTTCAAAAAGGATATTTCCTCCAGTTGCTCTTTCTGTGACAACTCTGACGAAACTGTAGTTCATCTTTTCTGGTATTGTCCATTTACGAAAATGTTTTGGCAAGATGTTTTAGGATTTATTAGGTCTGAAATCTATAAAGAATGTGTGTTGTATTGGAAGGATGTGGTCCTAGGCTTTGTTGATTATGATAAATCTAAAAAAAGTATTTTTTACGTAATTAATATGATCTTATTACTAGCAAAATTCCATATTCATAAATCGAAATATCTAAATGCCAAACCTCTCTTTCTTATATTTGTTAAAGAACTTGAAAAATATATTTTGGTGTTGTTTTTGTATTCTCTTATCTGTTATTATTTGTGTTTTGTGTTAAGAATTAATAAAAAAATAAAAAAAAATTAAAAAAGAACTGGCAAAAGCAATGATTATGAATATGTCAAATATAGCAAGGAGACATTTTAATTGTTTATTAATAAAGATGAAGTTGACGTTGGCGCCAGAGAGAAATGCACATTTCATACAGATAAGCAGAGAGCAGTCCGTTTTCTTTCGTTTTGAATTGTTCTGTTTATAAGTAGACATTTCAATATATATATATTTTTCAGGTCTGTGAAGTAGGCTAGGCTACCTTATAGCCTACGCTGAGTTTCGGTTAATTTATGAGACGAGCTCCAGTTCACGCGCAGGCGCCTCCGTGTCGTGATTATCTATTGTCTGCTATATTTACTTCTTATTTATTAAATCCAGGCAATTGGTTGATAAAACATTGATTCAAATTAAGATACAATTAGTACAAATCGAAATTCACTTTAAAGAAATGTGTGTCTTCTGTTTGAGGTCTCTGTGAAAGTTTTAAAACAGTCTTTTAGTTCCGCTTCAGCGCGGTCGCGTCCGTAACGGAGAACTGTCACGTAGCCTACATTGTTTTTTCCTCATAAATGCGAGCACGAAAAATAAAATAAAATGAATATTTTATGTTCTGTGGAGAGCCAACCCTTCTTCATCCGGTGGGTAGTATTAGGCTACTTTTGATTTGCGCAGTGTAATTCACAGAATTACAAAAAAAATATTTTGCCTCCTAAAAGTTAAAAAAAATTTTGTCGTGCATGAATGCGTGTGTATTTCCCTCATATTAAATATAAAACGCATGTGTAGACTGATATTTTTCTAATGTCTGGACTCTTTTAAGGGGGTATCCTATGGATAAACAGATGTTTCAATAATTGGTATTAAATGCATTTTCTGAGAATTTATATTTCAAGTTTTGATTGCAAATGTCACGTCCAAAACGCTGGAATGCCCCAATTTTAAATAATTTATCCTCAACTAGTTTTGTGGTGTAGGTCTACGTATTTTATAATGTTAACTTCAAAATTCAAATAATACTAATAGTAATTTAAAGATGTGGTAGCATTGGATCTGGACGGGAAGGATAACTCTTGGAGTTGGAAGGGGTGTGTCTCGATTCTGCAGGTTCGTGGATCTGAGTGTTTCATATCGCATATCGTTACAGCCTTAGAATGTTAAGCTCTACTACTGTATATCTATTTTGGTGAAAGTAACTCAAAAGTAATACAGGAGTAATGTAACGCATTACAATTCTGAGACAGTAATATTGTAAGGTAATGAATTACTTTTAAATTACAGTAACAAGTAATGTATAATGTATTACAGTTTGGAAGTAACTTGCACAACACTGTTCACTATGTAGACAGTACAGCAAGACTATATATCTGCCACAGAAGAGGCTTTGCACATTCATGACCTGAAAAAAATCTTGCAGGCCAGGCTGGATGAATCATTTATTCCCCCTGACATTAAACATCAGTTGAACACCCTCGCTGAAGCTGGTGGCATGTGAGCTGATGATTTCCTTTGTGCTCCTTTGGAGTCTTATCTCTGGCCGTGGAGATTCATTTTGGACTGGACTGCTCTGCGTTTTACGATAAACTGTTGAAAGACAATAGCACACTGGCATAATTGCTTTCAACGAAAAGTACAAAACTGAGCAAAAGTGTGTAGCCTACATTGTTTAACAGATCTAGACAGCGGACTAGTATTATAGGCATGTTGTTCAGAAAACCAGTTTCCTAAATGCAAGAGGGGACAAGAGCATTTACACTGGTGAAGGTTAGATAAGGTAGCCTGGCTCCGCCCTCCTACGTACTTCCGCTCAATTTAAATTTTCCTTCATTACTACGTCTGGGATTGTGCTGTAGTCTTTGGTTTTCTCCGATCAATTTTTTACCGGGCCAATCAGTGAACAGAGGGAGTGGCTGAGAACGATGACGTTTATGTTGTGCGTTATTTTGAGATGTAGTTCAGTAATGGCAGCAGAGAAAGATGCGAGCGAAGCCATTCGGTCCGTTGTGGCAACGCTGCCGAATATCAAGAAGTTAAAGCCGGAGCAAGAACCTCCCCACCGGGGTTCGGGAAAAGTTTGATTTTCCAGCTCGCTGCGTTAGTGGTGAATGAGTTGGCTAAGGCGAACGCTAGGCATACGTCATGACCAAACATTAGCGATTGGTTATGGCAGATCCAGAGGGACTCTGGGCAGATCCAATAGTTTTAGACTTCAATAGAGTACTCGTCTACAAGGAAGTTAACGCTTGTCAATGGAGTGGTGCCAGACTTTATGTACAAATGAAATGAAATGTACTAGAGTCTGGTGGGACCAGGCTATAGATAGGGTTGAGCAGAAGAAAATAATAATAAAAAATCAATAAAACAATCTAAAATAAAATTGCTTTTTCAAAACAGTGACATTTTGAATGTCTACTGATGCAATTCAAAGAAACCTTAAAAACAATTTAAGATTTCTACCTGTTTAAAATGTAGACTTAAACCTTACTTCCATCTAGTGGTTAAAGCATGGAATTATCCCTTTAAAGGCTCTATAGAAGTTTAAGACAATTAAAGCTTAACTTTTTTTCTTTCTTTTCCCCCCCAGGAATATATCATGGAAATGTGGATTTTTGATCTTGTGATCATCCTTTTCATCCACATCTTCAGTGTGCACACACAATTTTTTCTCTCTCTTTTAATTTTATATTTATTTTTAGGAAAGATATCACGGCATCATTGACTTACAGCCAACACATTAACCTAAAATCACCTGATTTTCAGCATCAGTATTAGTTTAGGATTAGTAAGCCAAAAAAACTTTTCATATTCAAATGTATTGACATAAAAACGAGCAAAGATTTGGCTGTGCGTTTAGCGTGTGCTTGCGGTTCATTGGGTGTTCACAACAGCGGAGATCCTCATTGGCTTTCACCGCTGTTGTACATACAGTGCACGTGCCAGTACGGCTGCGACTGCAGGGCCAAATCAAAAGCAAAACGAACACTTTGACAACTAAGTTGCTCCAGGGACCAGAAATAATATTATTTAATTTATATTCTTTTTAAGATAATATAATTGTATTTTAACTCAAATTATAATATACATTGTATTGTAATCGCCAAGCAGGGCATTAATTGGAGAAAGTGACATTAATCCTTACAATTCGATTTCATTGGCCTGCTACCCAGTGCCAAAAGGGGAGGGGATGTGCTTTTATTTTTTGCCTTTACAAAAACACTGCAAGAAGTGTGGCACAGGTAATAGCAAACCAAACCATCCTTGACTGGGACGCACCAACTAAAATTTAATCTGATCAGAAAAATACATTTACAAGGAGGGTGTGAACAGAAGTACCACAGCCTTTTGCAGGTCACAAGAGATCTGCACTAACCAAATGTGTGAATGACACCACAAAACAGCAAATGCTAAGCAGGCAACACCGAAACAGGTGAACTCATTCTACCCACAGATCTGACTGTAAAGAGAGCATGACACAGCAGACTGTGAAGGCTCAACTGCAAGAGCAGCTTTAGGTGTCACACACTGCACTGAAACAACAGCAATAATTCAGACCTGGTCAATGAAACTCGATTTCATGTGACAACTGGAATTAAAATTGTAATGGACATGAGAATGGAACAAGTAGAAGAATTCCACATGTTTGAATTTGAAGCTGTTGCAAACAGAATTAACTGTGGTTCTCTCTGCATTTGTTTCTGTCTCAGGTTTACTTCTGCAAATCCTTGGAGGACGGATGCCAGGACGGGCCGGACCCCACCTGGATCAGAGCCAGGACAGCGGGATTGTTAGAACATAACCTGAGACTCGGGAGATGGGTGAAAAGACACTTCAAGAGGCCATTAACATCTCACAGTAGCACATCACTATATACGCATGGCCTCCCAGTATAGAACTGGAACTAAATTTGCAACACAATTGTTATAGATTAGATTCCACCCGTCTCCTAGACATGAACACTGAACACACTCCTCCATCACTACACCCTCACCTCAAAATCACCTAGAATAGATCAAGTCTATCCAGGCTGAACACTACACATCATAAGAAGATAAAGATGACATAGAGTCCGAAAGTGTCACTTCACTAAAGATCTATTGTACATCTTCACACTAACAGATCCGGATAGCTTCACACACATAGGATGGTAAAGCTACGGTGGCCGAGAGGTGCAAAACAAATCAAAATTCAGAAAACAAAATAACAAGTCAGAAAACACAATGACAATTCAGAAAACAAAATAACAATTCAGAAAACACAACGACAAATCTGAAAACAAATTAACAAATCAGAAAACACAACGACAAATCTGAAAACAAATGAACAAGTCAGAAAACACAACGACAAGTCAGACAAAACGTAAAAGGTAGGTATATGTGGCGAATGTAATACTGATCGCTGATTGGACGAGACATCTGTCAATCAAGACATGCAGAAAGTACAGCAGACTGCGGCAGAAGAAAGATCGATTCGCGTGTGCATGTGTAACTATTAGAACTGTCTATTTAACCGGCTAATTTAGTGAGATTATTAAAATAAATTCTTCCTACCACTATCTGGTTTGGTCAGACAAAATTATAAAAGAACTCGATCTGGTGAAGTGGGAGAGTGGCGTATTGGAAGAACAGCAGATTTAGCTTTTGAGTTCGAGTCTCCCTCGAGCGACAAGTTGTAATTCACAATATTAACTTCTTGTTTATTGATCTGTATAAAACCACATGTAGAAAAATCAAAAGCTCATGCAGGGGCATTGCCCCTATATTTGGAATTTTTAGGGCATTATAACTGCATTCTAATAGTGTTTATGTTTGTTTTTTGCAAAGTGAGGGACCTATTCGATAATGTCAGCTCACAGCCTCGCACATAATTAAAAAATTATCGTAGACGATACAGCTAATATTTACACATGCACACGCGAATCGATCTTTCTTCTGCCTGTATTATCTGCATGTTTTGATTGACAGATGTCTCGTCCAATCAGCGATCAGTATTACATTCGCCACATATACCTACCTTTTCCGTTTTGTCCGACTTGTCGTTGTGTTTTCTGACTTGTTCATTTGTTTTTAGATTTGTCGTTGTGTTTTCTGATTTGTTAATTTGTTTTCAGATTTGTCATTGTGTTTTCTGAACTGTTATTTTGTTTTCTGAATTGTCATTGTGTTTTCTGACTTGTAATTTTGTTTTTATAATTGTGATTTGTTTTGCACCTCTCGGCCACCGTATAAAGCTGATCCAATGATGACAGTCTAACACGACGCACATAGCATACGCTATTCACAACACTCTGCCAACTCATGGAAAAACACTGTAATATAGATATGAATGGCTACAGTCACAAATCGATGATGCAAATTATAAAGCAGAGACAGAGCAGTTATTAAATTTCAAAATGTTCAAACTTTCTGATTGTTTTTAGGGTGGTTGGAAAACCAGAGGGCCCCTGATTTCTCAACATACCACTAATAACAGAAACATCATAAAAAACGGATAGATCTGAAGTGTGAGCACTTCAATCAATTACAAAATTTACAATTTAACCCTGTCATCGACTGTGACTTAGCCAGCAAACACACACACACACACACACACACACACACACACACACACACACACACACACACACACACACACACACACTGTTCCAAGGAATGAACAATCTCCATTCTTGTATGAATAACCATGTTCCAATGCACTTATATTTGCATGGTGGCTTGCATTTGGAAGATTCCTGAACAAACACAGTGATTATATATATATATATATATATATATATATATATTAGTGCTGTCAAACGATTAAAATATTTAATCGCGATTAATTGCATTAATGTCATAGTTAACTCGTGATTAATCACACAGTTTTATCTATTCTAAATGTCCCTTGATTTCTTTTTGTCCCATTATTTTTTCTCATTTTAATGCTCTTATCAACATGGAAAAGTGGATTGGCAGTAAGTTTGTTCTTAGTTGTGGTATCTATGTGCAGTGCTTCTGTCTGAAGTCATCCATTGTCGCCTGTCTTTGACTCGGGGGGCATCAGCTGTGCTTGGCCATCAAGAGGTATTTCAGACTGGACGTGCTGCGAAGCAGGGCTCTCAAGTGTCACTCATTTCGGTCTTTTGTCACGCACTCCCGCCACACATTGTATTTCTCACGCAGAAAAACTATTTATAATATATTTAATATGCCGCAGCGCCCAAAATGTCTCTGTCCGCGCCGCGCTCACTATGGAACCGGCAGGAATCAAGCGCGTCTGCTCTGGTGTTGTTAGTCGAGCTACACAATAGCCAATCAGAAAATATCACTATTGTATCTGAGTAAGATTTAACGAAACAACCAATGAAAAAAATTAAAATTGTCATGAAACAACCCACTCAACCCAACTCTTTGGCCGGCTCGCAAGCCCAAACAAGTGTGTGCGACGTGCCTGTTGTTTTTTTTCCGGTCTAGCTAGATCCGGTGTGGTGTTATAGTTTTTCTAACATTACTAGTTGTATTTATTGTGTAAATAATTATACAACAGCATGTGAAAAAAAAACTACAAAGTTTGCTAGGCCAAAAAGAGTGTTAATCGCACGATAAAAAAATTGACGCTGTTAAAATGGGTTTGCGTTAACGCCATTAATATTGCGTTTAATTGACAGCACTAATATATATATATATATATATATATATATATATATATATATATATTTATATATATTTATATATATGAATTTCTTCATAATTGTGATTGAATATTATTACTATTACATGATGTATTGATGCGTATCATTTAGTTGATTGTTTAGATTACACTGACCTCTTGCTGCATTTCGTTTGAGTAATTCAGACCAAGAATATTTAAATTCCACTACCATTTAACTTCATCACATTGGTAGTGAAGAAATTGGTGTTTAAAATGGGACCACCCTACCATCCATGACCTCGAGAAACACTTGAGACCAGATGTACCAATCGCACTTGCTGACATGAACCCAATTTATTGTTTTTTGTTATTGTTTTGTTGCATTATGTGTTCCTATGCATTTCCTTACGGCTTTAAGTTCACCAGTGTTCAATCATTTAATGGACGTTTAAGATGCTTTTCAGGTGTCTCACACAAAGCAGTGTGGAACCAAGGAGAACCCCTTCATCCATCGAGGTCTGCCCAGACAACCACACCGCTGAAGGTGACAGGATTGGTCAAGAGGGGACAGATTATCATCATGGGGAAGGAGCCAGGAAAGCAGAAGTTTCTCCATGAAGGAATGACATGTCGACGGAACAAGTCACAAAGGTCCAGATTGACTCTATGAATTTTGCTCACATTCTAAGCTGAACCACAGGAAGAAAACCTGAGCGCATTCATCCACCTGCTGAACTCAAGTTACATACACCTGGTGAGACCAGGTGTTCTGCAGGTTAACACAGCCCTCTGAAAGCTTCTACAGATGCTAACATTGCAAAGACAATTTTTGAGTTACATCACAAGGATTACAACAAACGTCTTACTGTCACCCCATAAGCGTTCATCTGAATTTGATCCACGAGGTCAAGGAGGGAAAGCTGTAAGACAGGAAAACTGGAAGAGAGCGCAACTCTCTAAGAGAACAAATGAAATCAACATTTGAACTAATCTAGCATCCCGAGTCAGTCACAGGTGTTGTCCCTCTCTCATGCTGAGATCACCTGAAATTCACCCAATAATCTATATAGTTTAATGTGAATAGTTATCATACAGTATTACACATGTTTGATATCATTTGAAATGTCCCAGTGCGACTGGTACAAAGGTCTCATTCCCAAAGAAGTAAACCAAAAGGTAATAAGGTATTTAAGAGTTTAGAGATAATTCACACACAAAGCAGGCAAATGGTCTCCTGCTCTCAGTAGGTGTAAACTCAAACCAAATTCCCATTGTTAGCAAATGGTTCCATGTAAATCAACTTCTGCCCCCACTAAGTCTGGGACGGTGATTAATGTAAATTCCCACAGTGAACTCATGTTTACATTTGAAAAGAGGTTTCTGCCTTGGTCTGTCTATATAATGAAATGCAACGAGAGACTCAGGGCGATTCTGTGACCCAGACTAGCCCGTGATGCGAAGTGAAAGGAAAACACTTTGCATCATGTATTTTATAATCTTGCATATTCTCTCTTTATTCCAGAACATTTGATGTTTGTATCTATTATCTTTGAACTGATTATGCAATTGGCGTGATACATTTACCTGACATAATAAATTGTAAACATTTGATTTTATTCTAATCGACTATGACATTATTTTCAGTAAAGAGTTAAAAAGAGTAGTCAAACATTCACTCACACTTAATGATGCCCACATATCATTAATGATGCCCACATATCATTAAAACCTTTTTCATTTACAGGCCTGATAGCGCTCCGGCTTCACGCCGGATTTACGACGTACAGACGTGTCTGCAAAAAAATAAAATAATAATCAGGTTTGCGTTTGCGTGATCTGACAATTCCCAAGATCTGAGAGGCGCTTTCACTGAACCACACCAGTAAGCCTACTTCAGCCAATCGGTAATAGGGTAGAGGCTGGTTTTGGGTTTTGGCCAATCAGATTGATTCAGCAGTCACTCCAAGTACGAATTTGTTTTGTGTTTCCCATACACTATGAATGTGTTTCCCACACTGGCAGCACGAAACGTAGCCAAAGTCATGGAGTGCAACTTTATGAAGCCAGGGGAAGACACCAAACTTGTCGATAAAGGCATAAAGAATAAATGGCGCTGGTCTTGGATAGAGGAGGTGGGTAGAGACGAAAAGCCCTTTGGAAGCTGGTGTCAAAAACTCCGGCAACCAGGAGCATGTTTCTGCACTTTGTGCGCAAGGAAATTATTATATGGAACTAGCGGGAAAAAAGTGCTGCCACGGCACGAGTTAGACCCTAGTCATCAAGCAGCTGTCCGAGCAATTCAACACACCTCAGTTTGCCGTGGGCAACAGCCACAGCAGATATCCGACCCTCAATGACCGATCGCGTGGCTGATTTAAAAAATTCGCTTGTGCTCTTTCATTGCCGAGTTTGATCTGTCGTTTACAATCGCTCATCCACCTGTCACTTTGTGTCAGAAATTAGCGGAGGATAAACTCGCCCTTACGCATTTGTCTGTCTCGAGGCAGAATGCGGGCTATCTTATTACACACGGCATCTCGCCAGAATTTAAAAGAAATCTGTCCGACAAGCTTAAGAATAAGATGTTTTCACTAAACATTCATGAGGCCATGGACAAATATTGTTCTCTTAATAGCAAATGGTTTTGAATAAACAAATTGAGTGTTGTATTACTTACAGTTTTGTTGCACTGTAACTGTTTCAAAAAAATATTTAAAATAAATGGTGCATATTTTGCAGAAAAATGAATATCTCCTTGTCCATGCCCTTAAGTCAATGGTTAGGCTACTAATCAATTCCTAGTTTACTTTGGAGTATTATAATTGCCACCCACTGACCTTTCTTGGTATGGCTGTAGTATCTGTAGTCTCAGTATGCTATACAAGCAATAAGTATGCAGGTAAGTGACTAGTTAAAAGCAGGGATGGATTTAATGAACAGGCCTACCAGGCCCAAGGTCCCAGGAGCTCTGGTGCTCTACACAAAGATGCTACTGTAATATACACTCACCTAAAGGATTATTAGGAACACCATACTAATACTGTGTTTGACCCCCTTTCGCCTTCAGAACTGTCTTAATTCTACGTGGCATTGATTCAACAAGGTGCTGAAAGCATTCTTTAGAAATGTTGGCCCATATTGATAGGATAGCATCTTGCAGTTGATGGAGATTTGTGGGATGCACATCCAGGGCACGAAGCTCCCGTTCCACCACATCCCAAAGATGCTCTATTGGGTTGAGATCTGGTGACTGTGGGGGCCATTTTAGTACAGTGAACTCATTGTCATGTTCAAGAAACCAATTTGAAATGATTCGAGCTTTGTGACATGGTGCATTATCCTGCTGGAAGTAGCCATCAGAGGATGGGTACATGGTGGCCATAAAAGGATGGACATGGTCAGAAACAATGCTCAGGTAGGCCGTGGCCTAAAGTGTGCCAAGAAAACATCCCCCACACCATTACACCACCAACACCAACCTGCACAGTGGTAACAAGGCTTGATGGATCCATGTTCTCATTCTGTTTACACCAAATTCTGACTCTACCATCTGAATGTCTCAACAGAAATCGAGACTCATCAGACCAGGCAACATTTTTCCAGTCTTCAATTGTCCAATTTTGGTGAGTTCTTGCAAATTGTAGCCTCTTTTTCCTATTTGTAGTGGGGATGAATGGTACCCGGTGGGGTCTTCTGCTGTTGTAGCTCATCCACCTCAAGGTTGTGCGTGTTGTGGCTTCACAAATGCTTTTCTGCATACCTCGGTTGTAACGAGTGGTTATTTCAGTCAAAGTTGCTCTTCTATCAGCTTGAATCAGTCGGCCCATTTTCCTCTGACCTCTAGCATCAACAAGGCATTTTCGCCCACAGGACTGCCGCATACTGGATGTTTTTCCCTTTTCACACCATTCTTTGTAAACCCTAGAAATGGTTGTGTGTGAAAATCCCAGTAACTGAGCAGATTGTGAAATACTCAGACCGGCCCGTCTGGCACCAACAACCATGTCATGCTCAAAATTGCTTAAATCACCTTTCTTTCCCATTCTGACATTCAGTTTGGAGTTCAGGAGATTGTCTTGACCAGGACCACACCCCCAAAATGCATTGAAGCAACTGCCATGTGATTGGTTGATTAGATAATTTCATTAATGAGAAATAGAACAGGTGTTCCTAATAATCTTTTAGGTGAGTGTACGCTTGTATTGGTTTTGTTCATCTCATGTCTGAATGATGTCCATTTATATCCACAAAAGTCACCAGAATCTATCATTTAAGGGACTATTTATCAAAATGTTCTCCCTGGGGAGCACACCCCTGGATCCCGCTTGACAATTATGTTGATCAGGGCATATATCTTGGCTTAGGGGCCCGCTTAACTCCCAGGGAATTTTTTTTCTACTATCACCCCTGCATTTATGGAGTCAGATGAAATAAGGAGTTAAAACATATGAGAAAATGTATTTCATTTAATCAAATCACTTTGCCACGTGGAAAGACAGTAACGCACAAAGATCTTCACCCGCTGATCGGAAGACCTTCATTGGGCCGATTGAGCCGGGCTTACAAGACCACAACTCGTGTCATGTGTAGCCTGGTCAACGTATTCACATATTGATCAATAATATAAAATATACAAGTATGTGATCATAATTAATAATTGAAAATAGTTAAAAAACTATTTTGGGTGTTCTGTTTTTTTATAGGGAATTATAGGTCTGTAGGTGTTAAATTATTTAAATAAATAATGCTTCCTCGATAGTCATTTCCCTTTTATGCATCAGGTGGGGTCGTGAAGTGTACATTTTTTTAAACAGCTGTTCCGACCTTCGGATACTGCATGACGTTTGAAGCTTCAAACGTCATTAATCATGTGGTATTGTCATTTATATACAAGCATCGGTACAGTGTGTGATACAATAGTGCTTTGAAAACTGCGTCGAGCATCAGTCCTGTCCCATCACTACCTGTACTACTTACCCTTGATCGCCATCTTCAGTCTTCAGTCGTCAGTGTCCATCCTCCGGTTCCCCTGGAACTGCAATATTCTCCACCTGCATCTGCAATATTAAGATCCCCATTATTATTCAGATAAGTCATCAAACTATCAGACTGCTGTTATACTCACCCATGATTCTCTCCTACTACTTACTATCGAGTTCCTGCAAATAAAATATAAGTACGTTGCTACTTATCTGTGTTGTCTCCTTCTATTTTGTGAAAGAAGACCAGACCACAATGAACTCAACAACCATGAGCCTAATTTTTTGCCCAATTGATTTGTTGTTCATGCTAGCTCAAGATGTCCGTCCCATTGAGGAATACACTGAGGAATTCCAGGAGCTGGCTTCAACCATATATACAGGCGTGAAATCGGTGCACATTAGAACAATATATTCTCTACACCCTTCTACTCACCCGAGCTTGTCCCGAAACACCACTCATTATTCCTGTGATTTCCCAGTCTGTTCCTGTGAGATGTTCACCAGTCTGTTCCAATGAGATAAATGTACCAGTCTGTTCCTGTGAGAGCAGTTCCTCACTCTGTCCCTGTGAGAGAAATTCACCAGTCTGTTCCTGAGAAGGAAATTCCACAGCCCTTTCCAGTCCGTGAGTCCACGCCTGAGTCTAAAACCAAGATGGCCACCACTCCTCAGTCTTCAGCCCAAAGCCCAGTGAAGGCTTCAGCCCCATTTCCAGAGCCTAGTGAAGGCTCCAACCCCGTTTTCAGAGCCCAGTGAAGGCTCCAGCCCCGTTTCCAGAGCCCAGTGAAGGCTCCAGCCCTGTTTCTAGAGTCCAGTGTAGGCTCCAGCCCCTGTTCAGAGCCCAGTGAAGGCTCCAGCCCCTTCACAGAGTCCAGTGAAGGCTCCAGCCCCTTTCCAAAATCCAGTGAAGGCTCCAGCCCCTTCCCAGAGTCCATTGAAGGCTCAAGCTCCTTTCCAGAGTCCAGTAAAGGCTCCAGCCCCGGTCCAGAGCCCAATGAAGGCTCCAGTCCCTGGCTAAAGCCCAGTGAAGGGTCCAGTCCCTGTTCAGTGAAGGCTCCAGCTCCTGACCAGAGTCTAGTTAAGGCTCCAGCCCCTTCCGAGAGTCCATTGAAGGCTCAGACCCCTTTCCAGAGTCCAGTAAAGGCTTCAGCCCCGGTCCAGAGCCCAATGAAGGCTCCAGTCCCTGTCTAAAGCCCAGTGAAGGGTCCAGTCCCTGTTCAGTAAAGGCTCCAGCCCCTGACCAGAGTCTAGTTAAGGCTCCAGCCCCTTTCCAGAGTCCAGTGAAGGCTCTAGCCCCTGTCCAGTGAAGGCTCTAGCCCCTGTCCAGTGAAGGCTCCAGCCCCTTCCCAGACTCCAGTGAAGGCTCCAGACCCTGTCCAGAGCCCTGTGAAGGCTCTAGCCCCTGTCCAGTGAAGGCTCCAGATATGTTTCCAGCCATCGTGGCCGAGCCAGGAGTCAAGGCCACGGAGGTTAAACTGCCATGACCCACTAAGCTGTCTGCACCACCATGGCTTTCTGAGCTGTCTGCACCTCCATGGTCCCCTGAGCTGCCTACGCCGCCTTAGCTTTCTGAGCTATCTGCATCGCCAATGGCCCCTTAGCTACTTGTACCGCCATGGCTTTCTGAGCTACGTGCATCGTCATGGTCCTCTGAGCTACTTGTACCGCCATGGCTTTCTGAGCTACGTGCATCGTCATGGGCCTCTGAGCTACTTGCACCGCCATGGCTTTCTGAGCTACGTGCATCATCATGGGCCCCTGAGCTACTTGTACCGCCATGGCTTTCTGAGCTACGTGCATTGTCATGGGCCTCTGAGCTACTTGTACCGCCATGGCTTTCTGAGCTACCTGCATCGCCATGGGCCCCTGAGCTACCTGTTCCGCCATGGCTTCCTGAGCTTTCGGCACCTCCCTGGGTTAGCTGTGCTGTCCTGGAGGTATCCAAAGTCACCTGCCTATCACCTGACACAGCTCCAGGACACATACCCTACCACCCTGGCTGGAATCCATTTTTTGTATGAGATCGCACCTTCCAGGAGGGGAGAGTACTCTCACCAGTTCCATTCACCATGCCCAGAATACTCCCTGCTCACCACCTGCACACACTCCACCATCAACCGAACCTTCCAGCAATTACCCTCATTACATCACCCTATATCAGCAGTCACCATCCATACCACACTTGTCTGGTCTCGTTGTTGCATACATTGCATACATTCACAAGCATGACTTCCTACCTGAATTACCTGTACTACTTACCCGTGATCGCCATCTTCAGTCGTCAATGTCCATCCTCTGGTTCCCCTGGGACTCCGTTATCCATCTGCATCTCCAATATTAAGATCCCCATTATCATCCAGCTAAGTCATCATCAAACTATTAGACTGCTGTAATACTCACACATGATTCTCTCCTACTACTTCTACCGGTTCATGCAAAAAAATAATAAAATCTGTACTTTGCTACTTACCTGTGTTGTCTCCTTCGGTTTCGTGACACATACCTCCATATCCCGGACCTTTTCTTTAAAAAGTGGTATGTGTCTTTTAAATAGCTCTTGTGTCTTGTGAAAAGTGGTTTCAAATAAAAATTAATCCATTCAGCCACTCCATGTCTTTTGCTTCCACAGTCCGAGACAATGAGCCTTACATGAGGGAACATCTGGGAAAGGCCATGATGACTTGTCTTTGTGTATTTTTGGTAGTATGCAAAATTTCCTAGCTCTTGGCGTATCCTGACCTCTCACATACTGTGCGTGCCTTCCAGTTGCTGGCTCAATCTATCCAGTTCCTCTAATTTCTCTAGACTCATTGAATATTGATTTATCCAGCGGTCTATAAAATTCCTCATTCTGTTACTTTCGATCAACTTCCCTATTGTATTGCAGCATTAGGGTTAGGGTTCAGTCTGCTAATTTATCAACACCTGTGTTATAGTTGTTGTCTTGGTGACATGGTGACACGCTGGACCGTGACTGAAAGAATTTAGCCTTCTTGAAATTCATTCAGTGCACAGCTGCAACCACGACTGCACAAACAAGCAACTTATACAACTTATATTTGCAGAGTGGCACATTGTTAGTTGCAGTGTTGGGGGTACTTTTCTGAAGTAACGAGTAAAGTAACGCATTACTTTATAAATGTATACATTAATATGCGAGTTAATTTTCAGTTTAATTAATTTGAATAAAAAAAATTAAAGTACTGCATTAAAATGAACGTAGTCACATAGAATCACGCACTCAATGGGTGTGCGGGAACAGATGTTAGTCAGAAATGGAGATGGCAGGCCGTAGCTTTACATTTCTGCGATGGAAGTATTCTCATTATTTTGAAATCATTGAAGAAAAGGAGAAGGGAATTGTCGTTAAGTGTAGATTATTTATAGGTGAAAAACTCTTGTCAACTGCAAAAAAACACCACTTCAAATTTAAAAAAAATCTACATACAAAACACAGCACTATAGAGTTGGATGAGAAGGAGCCGAATGATACCTGCATCCCGCCTCAAGCTAAACAACAAAGGCTTGATTTCAGTTCACGTGAACCAGGTAAAACAATTAGTTTGACTGAACTCAACAAATTGGTTGCTGCGTTTATTGTTGAGGAGATGCAGCCACTGTCCACTGTGGAGGTGCCTACATTTCGTAATATCATCAGCAAAATCTCAGTGACAGGCAAAATGACGGGTGGCGTGCTGCCCGATCGCAAAACCTTTTCAGGCTTTTTGGACAATGCATGTATGGAAATGGAGACAGACCTGAAGAAAAGTTTTGCCGACCTGGAATATGTTTCCACCAATGCAGATCTATGGACTGCTCAGAATAAAAGTTTTCTGGGAATTACTGTACACTGGATCGATCATGCTACTCTTCATCACCAAAAATCTGCAATCGCCTGCAGGCGATTTTGTGGGAGACATACGTACGATGCCATCGCAGCGGAGTTTGAGCAAATTCACAGCTCATTTGCTCTCTGTGGTAAGATAACTGCCACTGTCACGGACAATGGCGCAAATTTTGTAAAAGTATTAAGAATGTTTCAAGCTGATGATGATGATGAAGCAGAGAATAATGAAGACGATGTCATCTTTACGGACTTCCACAAAGTTTTACGGGATGACTATGAGACCAGCGAAAGGTATGTTCTCCCTCCACATCACCGATGTGCATCCTACACCCTTAGCCTTATATGCACAAACGATGTAGTTCAATTTGTGACAGCAAAGGCAGATTGCAAAACAACGTACAGAAGTGCAACTGGAAAGTGTTCAGCCTTGTGGTCAAAAGTTAGTCGATCAACTGTGGCATCAGAGATCCTGGGGGAATTCAGCAAAATAAAGGTTTTTTACTGTGGACATGGAGATATATGAATACCTGAAATCAGCTGATATGGGAAATTTACATGATTTTGATTTTGAAGATCTTCTTAAAGGCCAAGACAGCAACACCTTCCAGTTTGCCGGTTGAGAGGCTGTTTAGTATTGGAAATCTCATCCTCACCCCAGTAAGAAACAGACCAGCATTTTGAGAGTCTTCTCCTGCTGCGCTTCAATCATTACTTTGAAAGTAAAACCCAGATGAAATAGTGAACTCTTAGTATTAAGATAAGAATTCTCTAACACACACACACACAAATGTGTGTTTTTTTTTTGTGTTTTTTTTTTCATTGCATTGCAGAAGTGACTTTTTTTTTTTGCATAGAACTAATTTTGGTTTGAAGACACTTAGTAGAAAACTCAAGAGTTTTGGTCTATTGAAAACAACTTGTTTATGCCACGTGAAGCAATTTTTTTAATTTTAAAGCTGAAAGTTTTGTTTAATTAGGGATGTTGTTTGTTCTCTAAAATGTTATTAAATGTTTAAAATGTTTAGGATATGTCTTTTGTCCAAATACAGGTATAACATTTCATAATGGCATTTATATATCTAGACTATATTACACTCTTTATTATCACAATGGACAGTGAATTTTTCTTTATTTAGGCCATTTAGCCTACCCAGTCAAAAATTACAAAAGTAACAAACATATTACTTTCCACTTTCAATAATCTGTAATGTTAAGATATACAACGTAATATTATACTATATTATTATTCTATTTATGTGTTTTTATAAGAAAATGAAGCTGTAGGTTATATAGGCTGTGGTTGAATGCATTACTGCGTTAAACACTAGTACAAGAACTTCTCAGTCAAAAACAACAGGAAACTGCAAGGCCTGAAAGAGATTAAGCCTCAGCCAGGTAAGAAAAAGTAAAGCAAAAGTAATGTTACGCATTACTTTCCATAAAAAGTAACTAAGTAACGCACGTAGTTACTTTTTTTGGGAGTAACTCAATATTGTAATGCATTACTTTTAAAAGTAGCTTTCCCCAACACTGGTTAGTTGTAATGCAACGACACATGCTTCGTAGTGAAAAAACAAACAAAATATGAGATGACTCCATCCATGTATATGCATATCAGGACGCAGCAGCATGTCTGGTTTTCAGCGGGCCCTAGAGAGCACGTCACACACTGTCGCTCGCATCAAACTCAAGACATTGATGCTTCGCTACAGGACAGCCATGTGCTCCAAACACTCCTACCTCCGCTCACCATTATGAAATCAAAATCACTTTAAGGAGTGTTCTCGATCAATCTTCTTTGCTGGTGGAATAATCTGTTCAACCCTATCCGCACAGAATCCCTGGCAATATACAAGAAACAGCTGAAAACTCAACACTCATCCCTTCCGCAAACATTTAACTGCATCCTGCTGAAATCTTATATAGTCTCACTATTCCTTAATCCCTCCCTGTTCCAGTTTATACTGTCAATACAAAGTTTCAAACATCGTTCAGAATAGTATTTCTTGTGTTAATTTCCTCTTTCAGATGAATCGCTTATCGTATTCTTCAATAGTAAATCACTTCAGATAAAAGCATCTGCTAAATGATTGAATGTAAATGTAATAAGCTATATTTTTAAAGAGCGTACGTTTAATCTGTCTTACCTGAGCTCTCCTGGTAGGTGGCAAAAAACCCATCAAAGGTCTTGTAACCATCTGAGATGAAAAGAATGTGCAGGGAACTGCCAGTGCTTTTGATTGGAGGAGGTCGTTCATTTCCACAATAACGACCAATCACATGCGAGTTCAAGCTGTCTCCATCCCTCACTTCAACATAGTCATACTGACAGCTGTGCTCAAACTCCAAGCTGAGCATCATGAACCTGAGATACAGAGAATCAAATGTTCAGGTGATTAGGACATGATTCAGGTGCCTGGATATACAGTGATTGTGTGACTATGTACAGGTATAGTAACGTATTACAGACTGGAGAAGACTGTTGCATTCTCTACAACCGAGCTTTCAGAATGACCTGCAAGTTCAGTAACACAGATTTTGAGGGAAGGTTTGCAAAGGTTTTGAAAATTTCCATCAATAAATCAGGTGCAAAAACATATACACTACCGTTCAAAAGTTTGGGGTCGGTAAGATTTTACATGTTTTTAAAAGAAGTCTCTTCTGCTCACCAAGGCTGCATTTATTTGATTAAAAATACAAAACAAACCCAGTAATATTGTGAAATATTATTTCAATGTAAATCAGCTGTTTTCAATGTGAATATATAGTAAAGTGTAATTTATTCCTGTGATCATTACTCCAGTCTTCAGTGTCACATGATCCTTCAGAAATCAGTATAATATGATTATTTGATGCTCAAGAAACATTTATGATTATTATCACAGTTGAAAACTGTTGTGCTGCTTCATATTTTTGTGCAAACCAAGATTCATTTTTTTCAGGATTTTTCGAAAGTTAAAGAGAAAAGCTTTTAATTAAAAAATAATTATTTTGCATTATTATAAATGTCTTTACTGTCACTTTTGATCAATTTAATGCGTCCTTTCTGAAGAAAACTATTAATTTCTTTAAAAAAAAAAAATCGTATTGACCCCAAACTTTTGAACGGTAGTGTATATCCCTAGCTCCCTTAGAGGGAATAAACGTTTCCTCAAATAAATGATGGATGCGGATGGTCCTGGGTGTTATCAGTAATCAATAAATGCTTATATGCAACATGTCTTAAAACTGAATCTTTATACTTCATATTTTTCAAATTTTCAGCCTTTTTTAAACCTGCCTTTTTATTTCAAAAGTCATGGAGAAAGTTGTACTGTCTCAATTACAATCTTTATTGTCAGACAATTCTATAAATTAAGTTTTTCAATCAGGTTTTAATGCTTTACACAGCATCGAATCTATTAAGAGTCTCAACTGACATCTTTCTCACGACTGATTCAAGGAAATAAAAGTTTCTAGTCCTTTTAGATGTAAGTGTTGCATTTGATTGGTTGACTACGACATACTCCTATGAAGCTTAGAGACTTCTGTGGGACTGGCTCTTATTTTTTCAAATAGGTGGTTTACTCTTCGTCTGGGGCATCACTCATCTTGCAACGTACCCCTTGGTTGTGGTGCTCCATATCTTATAATATGTCAGTGTCATTGTTTTGTGTCAAGATGCAAACCAGTAATTACATTAGGCATGCCCCTTATATCACTGCTTTTAATTCCTATCTTATAAGTTATAACATATCTCCCCGGCTTTTAACATTCCTTGTGTATGGTATTTTGGGTCTCTCTTGTATAGTGTTGATTGCCTATTGTTTTAGTAGCTTATTTTATTATTATTTGCTTGTATTTCTCTATTTTGTTATTGTTTATTTTAAAATCCAAGTGAAGCAAAACACAAACACAAAGACAATTAAAACAGATAGAAAAGTTATCCAATCAATAACAGTTACAATATCCAGGTGCAAAGTAAAAAAGTATAAATTTCTATAGATATATATTAAAATTTTACTTTGTACTGTATAATATTATTACTAAATTTGAATAGCATAATTTTTAAATAAACAAATTACACTGAAAAAAATTATAAACGCAACACTTTTGTTTTTGCCCCCATTTTTCATGAGCTGAACTCAAAGATCTTAGACTTTTTCTATGTACACAAATGTTGTACACTAAATACACTATTTCTCTCAAATATTGTTCACAAATCTGTCTAAATCTGTGTAAGTGAGCACTTCTCCTTTGCCGAGATAATCCATCCACCTCATAGGTTTGGCATATCAAGATGCTGATTAGACAGCATGATTATTGCACAGGTGTGCCTTAGGCTGGCCACAATAAAAGGCCAGATCCAGAGCATCCCAAACATGCTCAATAGGTGACATGTCCGGTGAGTATGCTCGCCATGCAATAACTGGGATGTTTTCAGCTTCCAGGAATTGTGTACACATCCTCCAACATGGGGCTGTGCATTATCATGCTGCAACATGAGGTGATGGTCATGGATGAATGGCACAACAATGGGCCTCAGGATCTCGTCACGGTATCTCTGTGCATTCAAAATGCCATCAATAAAATGCACCTGTGTTCATTGTCCATAACATACGCCTGCCCATACTATAACCCCACCGCCACCATGGGCCACTCGATCCACAACGTTGACTTCAGCAAACCGCTCACCCACACAACGCCATACACTCTGTCTGCCATCTGCCCTGTACAGTGAAAACCGGGATTCATCCGTGAAGAGAAAACCTCTCCAAAGTGCCAGATGCCATCGAATGTGAGCATTTGCCCACTCAAGACGAACTGCAGTCAGGTCGAGACCCCGATGAGGACAACAAGCATGCAGATGAGCTTCCCTGAGACGGTTTCTGACAGTTTGTGCAAAAATTTTTTGGTTATGCAAACCAATTGTTGCAGCAGCTGTCCGGGTGGCTGGTCTCAGACGATCTTGGAGGTGAAGATGCTGGATGTGGAGGTCCTGGCCTGGTGTGGTTACACGTGGTCTGCGGTTGTGAGGCCAGTTTGATGTACTGCCAAATTCTCTGAAACACCTTTGGAAATGGCTTATGGTAGAGAAATGAACATTCAATTCACTGGGAAACAGCTCTGGTGGACATTCCTGCAGTCAGCATGCCAATTGCACGCTTCCTCAAAACTTGCGAGATCTGTGGCATTGTGCTGTGTGATAAAACTGCACATTTAAGAGTGGCCTTTTATTATGGCCAGCCTAAGGCACACCTGTGCAATAATCATGCTGTCTAACCAGCATCTTGATACGCCACACCTGTGAGGTGTATGGATTATCTCGGCAAAGGAAAAGTGCTCACTAACACAGATTTAGACAGATTTGTGAACAATATTTGAGAGAAATAGGCCTTTTGTGTACATAGAAAAATTCTTAGATCTTTGAGTTCAGCTCATAAAAAATGGGGGCAAAAACAAAAGTGTTGCATTTTATAATTTTGGGGGCAAAAACAAAAGTGTTGCATTTTATAATTTTGTTCAGTGTATTTTATGATTACAGGCTATTTGTTGTTATTCAAGCATTGAGAATTGAGTCCATTTTATTGGAACTGTGAAGTTTTTTCTTTCATCAAGTTTAGGTTATCTTGGAACATCTGGAATATGACCACATTAGATGCTACTACACATATATTACTACACATTACCTGCATTGGTTACCAGTTTGCTTCAGAATTCATTTTAAGATTTTAATGTATGTTTTTACATTTTTTGCATGGTATAGGCTCTATTGCTGACTTGATAGAAGTTCAAAAGTCAAAGAGATCTCTGTTATCTCATTTGCAAAATCTCATATTTGTTCCTAGGATTAAATCAAAATCTAGAGGTGATCGTGTATTTGCGGTAGCCACCCCAAAGTCTACCGGATTATATTAAACAATCCTCAACCTTGGGTGAATTCAAAAGACATTTAAAACATATTTGTTTACGCTAACTTTCGATCATATATGAGTGAAGAGGCATTGTCGCCGAAGGTACAGATCTTATATTTTCTTGTATGTTAGTAGATGTTTTAATTTGTGTTTATTCTTTTTTGTAATAATTGTATTGTTTTATTTATTATATAGTACAGCACTGTGGTCAACATTGCTGTTTTTAAATGTGCTTTTTGAAATTTGGAATTGGTATACTCTCTAAGAGAGATGTCACCAACCCAACAGTAAGATAATTCAAAATACCGATACCCTGAAGCTTCAGGAGGGGGTTGCACACTGGACGAGAAAGGCAGCACCACACTGCGTCTATGACAATTCACTAGTATCACACACCGGACACACACAGTTTATATGCTCAAGCTAGAATTTAAAGTTTACATTCATTTTCTTTCTCAATGTATGCAGTATTATATTTAACCCTCTGAGGTCGCTATCGCGCCGGCGCGATAGTCTCGCTTCTTTTTCTTAGTTCAGGTAGCCAGGGTGGACCAGACAGTTCTGGTGGCCAGGGTGGACCAGGCAGTTCAGGTGGCCAGGGCGGATCAGGCCATGCAGGCGGTCAGGGCGAAGCAGGGCGAAGCAGGCCGTGCAGGCGGCCAGGGTGGATCAGGCCGTGCAGGCGGCCAGGGCGAAGCAGGCCGTGCAGGCGGCCAGGGCGGAGCAGGCAGTTCTGGTGGCCCGGGTGAACCAGGAAGTTCATGTGCAGACACCGGCTCAGGAACAGACACCGAATGACCATCCTGTCCTGGGACACTGGCTCGGCGGCGGCCATCTTGTCCAGAGACACTGGCTCGGTGGCGGCCATCCTGTCCGGAGACAATAGCTAGGCAGACGTGAAGTGAACAGTCTCAGCAAATGTGACGTGAACAGTCTCTTGTGCGGCAGGCACAACGTGAGCAGATTCGGGCTTGACTGGTAGCATGGGCGGCGCTGGCAGGGCCAGGAGCTTGGGAGGCGCAGGCAGGGCCAGGAGCTTGGGCGGCTCGGCTGCAGGCCTCACTGTAGGCTTCAGGGGTTCGGCTGCAGGCTTCACTGGAGGCTTTGGAGGTTCGGCTGCAGGCTTCGGAACCACCTCCGGGTCCTGTGGTTGGCCGGAAGCTCTCCTCCTCCTCCGTCTACGTGAGCGAGTAGGTGCTACGAGCTCCTCGGCCACTTCTGAGAGTGCTGCAGGGAGAGAGGACAGCTCTGGGACCACCGGGCCTGGGACCACCGAAGTCGGATCCTTCTGGACCACCGGGCTTGGGACCACCGAAGCCGGGTCCTCCTGGACCACCGGACTTGGGACCACTGAAGTCGGGTCCTCCTGGACCACCGGGCTTGGGACCACTGAAGTTGGGTCCTTTTGGACCACCAGGCTTGGGACCGCCGAAGTCGGGTCCTCCTGGACCACCGGCCGAAGGGAAGCGACAGGAGCCCTCCTCCTCCTGCGCTGGCGAGGCAGTGTGGAAGTAACTGCCTCTGGGGGTGCTGCAGCTCCTTCAGCCTCCACTGGATAGGATGCTGATGGGTCGTACCCTTTCTTCCTCCTCCCTCTCCCCAAAGGGGTCATCAGAGGACCGGGGACTTGGCAGTTTGTGAGGTTGGTGGGAGGTGGGCCAAGAGGCGCAAGACCACCCTCCCAGTCTGCACTGGATCCCCGATGGTAAACGTACCCCACAAACTGCCAGAATGATAGTATCCCCAGCATTCCCATCTCCCAGGCAGGCACAGGCTCATTGAGGCTGGTGTTGAATCTGTCCTTGAGCACTGCGTCGCTGATGTTGAGCCCCTCCACAAAATACAGGAACTGGTAGGCAAGCTCCTTCACACTGTTTTCCCCTTGTCAAAGCGAAAGGAGCTTGTCAAGTCTTTCCACCATCAGATAAGCGGAGCGACAGGGAGATGGGAAAAGGAAGATACCCGGTTACACTTTATTTCGATAGTCACTTTAGACATTCTACTAACTATAAGTAACTTTTCAACTACATGTCAACTAACTGTCATTAGAGTATTAGTAGGCTGTAGTAGACTGTCAGTAGACTGTTATTTTAGGGTTAGGTGTTAGGGTTCGGGTTAGGACAACAAGTTGACTTGTATTTGCTAAGTTACTTATAGTCAGTCGAATGTCTGTTGGGGGACCAACAAAATAAAGTGTTAGCAGATATTAAGTAGACAGTCTACAAATACTCTTATGACAGTTAGTTGACATGTAGCTGCAAAGTTACTTATAGTTAGTTGAATGTCTAAAGTGGACTATCGAAATAAAGTGTTACCAGATACCCATTGCTTGCTGAGTCCTCAGTTGGCTGGTTCGTTCTGTCACGGAATGGGTAGGATGAAAAAGGTGCGAGGACTCAAGTGCAGAAACAATGGGTAAGTTTCGGAATCGGAAACACAAGGAACATGGACAACATTGACAACGAACCAGCACAGGACTGCAAACACAGGGAGATTAAATAGGGGAACAAACATAAGAGGGTAACGAGGCAGGCAGGTGGGGAAAATTAAACAATAACGAGATAAGATGGGTGGGGTTTGACAACTGACAGGAGAGCACATGGCACAAGGAAATAACATGACAGCCATGTGCTGTCACTAAACACAAACACATGACAAACCGGGAGTGTCACAGCTCTGTCACTAAACCAAGAGAAAACCCAGACAAGGGTGACAGAAGACACACATGATAAGTGTAATGAGTGCTTGGGTGTTCAACACGCTCAGGCCACTCTTAATAGTGTAGGCTATCATACTGTCTGATAATTTCAGGATGAAAGAACAGCTGTCGAGACACCACATGGGTTTGGATTTTGGGGATCTGATGTTGGAACATGAAGCTATGATAAGCAAGCCTACAGATGTATCTTGCTCTCTTCCAATCTCTCCTGGCTGCCTCTAACTTCTCCACTGTAACAGTTGGATATCTTATGTTAATTGTATCCAAAGTTAGTTGGAAATGTAGTAAAACATGGGACCGACAGCAATTTTTTGCTCTCTTTCAGTACATTATGTTCAGGATGCTTAAAAGTCTTAACTTGAGTAGTTCACATTTCATGTAACTTTACCTTCAGTGTATGAGAGTCAGGCCACAACTTGGGTGTTTATGGCCCTGTAATTATGACAGGTGGGGCTCATGTTGCTCACATCGGCCCCTTGTGTTAGATCAGACCATGTGTCGGATATCCCCTACTGTTGTGTCATTTCAGGGCTCCGTTCCAGATGGTCAGCCTCCAGTAGAGGCACAGATATGGATCTCGAGGACCAGAGTTGCCAAGCCTGGTTTAGAAAATTGGAGATTTACAGGCTTTATCCGTGAGCTCCTCCTGTATGGATTTTGCTCCCAATGTAGTCAAGGTTTGCTCAAGTTGTTGAAAAACCACACTGCAGTTATTCTCCTCCAACCTTTGTGTCACATAAGAGTGAAAAATTTCCCAAGTTTTGCTAATTGTTTCTTTGTTTTGGTGGTTGTAGCAAAGATTTTGTGTCTACCAAGCAAAGAATGTTACATTGGGTAAGAGATACTATTTCGAAGGTCTCTGAGGTGCCCTTCGAGGTTCCTCTAAGGCTTTGGCTCGAGTGTCTTCAGAAGATATTTTGTATGTAACTTTGTTTCCATGAGTAAGGAACGATAAGTTGTGTAGCTTGCCATTCTCCTCTGAGTGGAGACTTACGAGAAACTGTGACACATCATATTTCGGGTGATATATGCTCAAAGAGATATGAGTGGATCAGGATAAGACTTTCATATTGTAAAAAATAAAATGGTTAGGGTTGGGTTTAGAGATAGGGGAGGGATAAGGGGCTCAAAAATATCTATATACAGGTGTGTTGTATTTAAAGTTATTTATTTCAGTATTTGTAAATTTTTTCACTATTACAGCTGTAAACACATCAAACTTTTTATGTTTTCGATGCTGTCAATAGTCCAAATTGTACATTTCTACATCTGTCTAAACTTACAAATATGTACGTTTTTGTAAATTCTTTGTTCATTTGCATTATACACAGATGCTGGTTTGGTTCAGTAAGAGCTATAGGCTCCAAGTGCTGAATCCGAGATAATCATTAGGATTGTAAACTGTCATTTGCACTGAAAACACAAGGTTGCGAAGTCTTGTCTGAGCATGTCAGAGGCTGCTGTGTTCCATAAGTCTGTCAAAGAGAATTAATTTATGGCATAATGTTTTGAACTTAAAGAGAGTTATTTTGTTTAATAAAAAAAAAACACCGATAACACTTTAATTTAAAGTTCCGTAGTTACAGGTTACTACATGTACTTATTATAGTAATAACAGTAAATTATGCACAATTACAAGTAACTAACCTTAAACCAAACCCTAACTCTATAGTAAATACATGTAGTTAATTAATATTACTCTGTACTTATCTGATTAAGTACAATGTAAGTACGTCACCATAAAACAAAGTGTAACCAAAACAGCTCTCTCTGTGTTTCTCTATATTTAACTCACTAGAAAGATAATGTCACGTGTCAGTGTTTGTTTGGACTTTAAGTTTGTATTTTGATTGGTTCCTATTCTCCTTTGTTCTTTTCCCACCATTCCTTCGTATCCATGGTTACAGACATTATCAGTTCAGTATGTCACCTGTTTAGTCATCATCATCATCTGTATCACCTGTGTTCTATTAATCAGTGTCATCTGTGTTTGTATTTAAGTTCCATCTGTTCAATCAGTGTTTGTCCTGTTTGTCCGATCTCTGTCTTATTTAGTGTGTGTGTTGCTACCTATTCTGCCGTCCTGTGTTTAATTACAAATAAACCTTCGTTTAGGAAATATATCCTCGTCTCCGTCTGCCTTCCTGCAACCCACCGTGACAGATAGGAGCAAGACCAAGTAAATTGTTCCCTGAATGTCTCGCCAGCGGGCACGACCTCCCATGGCTAACCTGGAAGACCCTCAACAGATTACGAGTGGAACAGGGGAGGTGCAATGCACTTATGAAAACATGGAACCACCAGACAGACGACACATGTAGCTGCGGAGCAGTACAGAGTGTAAAAACGCCCCTAAGTGCAGCGCCCAGAACCTGGCTGAACCGACTACATCAGCTGTGATCTGCGCCAGATATTGGCAGAACGACATTTGAGATTGCAACGGACTCGAAGAAGAAGAAGAATTGTTTCCCCATGTTTTTGGTGTGTGTGTGTGTGTACCCACTTACCTAAAAAACATATTTAGGGGACAAATTTGTACTTGGGAATGAGCTAAAAAGACTCGTTTTGGGAGTGTTCTTATTTGTAAAAATACAATCCATACAAATTTTTTTTATTGTAAAAATGCAGAACGTTTTCTGTTCGGGTTAAGTAAAAATATTTATAATTTAGCTGTATATAAATAGAAGTCTTGATAATGTTCCCATAGTTAAGTTAACGTCTGTGTGTTTGTGCGTGTGTGTGTGTGTGTGTGGTGGGGGGGATGGGGGGGGGGGTTCAGGTGTCCTTTACTGTAAGTTGTGGACAAAATGTCCCAACAAGTATACTATGATGGGTAGGTTTAGGGTTAAAATATATATAGCCCCCTGGTCCTCTTCGCGAGGCGGTCAAAAATGACATTTTTTTTGTTTTTTTTTTCAATGAAATGAGTGTACTATATTTTAGTTTGCTAATGTTTTTTATTAAATATTTTGTATTTTTAGTCGATTTTGTGGTACCAAATGATATTTTCGCTGTATTTCTAATCCATTTATTCACTTTTTGAGCATAGACCCGAAAATTTAATTTCCAACTGAAGCTGTCGTAAATCTTGAATTCCTTAGAGCACAGACGTTTGATTTCTAAGTTTGATCTCTTTTCAAAGATGACCCTTGGAAAATTATTGCTGAAGTGAAAAAAGTTTTAAAAATTGAATTTAAAAAAAGTTACGGAATTTTACGTTTATTATTATGAAAAAAAATTAGATATACAGTATATTTTCAAAAACATGTTTTACTCTAAAACTGTGAGAAAATCAAAGACATAAATCTAAACAAGTTGTGTTCAAAATTTGAGCCTGATATATCAAACAATTAGCTTTAAGTAAGATTTTATTTGGCCGCAGTACCAAAGTTTTTCACTAGGTGAAATTCTTCTCCCATTAATTTCCTATGCGGTCATTTTTGACCGCGAAGAGAACAAGTCTGACCATTTAACCTGTTTGAATCATGTCCATGATTATTTATTTTTTCACACAGCAAGTGCCAAAACCTCTACCAAGTTTCGTACCATTCTGATGAAGAAAAAAATTCTAAACAAAAAACAAATGTAAAATCTTTCGGTCAAATGACCGAAGAGTACCAGAGGGATAGTTTGTACAGTATAAAAATCATTATGTCTATGGAAAGTCCCATAAAACATGGAAAAACAGCGTGTGTGTGTAATATTAGTTTTCCTCTCACCTCAGATCAATGGTATAAGGCCGGTCCACTTTTAGCGTCCACTCACAGCGGGCATTGTTTGGGTAACTCTCCAGCACCAGGTGACCCTGCCTCTTATGAATCATCCCTCCACATGCTCAAAAAGGAGACATAGTCAGTCAAATTGATGTCAAATGTGCACATTAAAAGCAAAATACCCAACTTTATGAACTGTCCAGGTACAAAAACATTTCACGTTTAAAACTCTGCTCTGATTGGTCAGCTGCCCCCAGTCTGTTGCGATTGGTCTACTGCTTAAAGCGTGTGTCGGAAACATAACACCCCTCACCAGTGAGTATCCGGAGGCATTGTAAACACTACTGTAACTAAGATAACTATGACGTCAGTTTTGCCGTTACAGTTTGAGCCACAGTCCGATATCGACAGTCAAGAAGAACAAGCTGATCGACTCGAACCCCCTTCACAACCACGACTTGTACAGGACTTTTCACAGTGCTCATTTATTATTTTTTACCTCTCTTACATTTCAGAAGTGATGTTATAACCGTGTCCTTTCTCTACATCACTGTAAAAACTGTGTGTTGATCAACACAGTGCCCTGCATCGAACTGCAGGGTTCAGAAAGCAGTAGTTCAGTAGTTAGACAATTTATGAGAACACAACAAAAGGTTGTAGTGCTGAAGAATAGTGTTAAACATACATTAACCACTGATTCTTCAACTCCTCATGCCCATGTAATAATGTTTTGCCCTGACAGTGAAAAACAAAACAGAACTGCGTTTACCTGACATAGTGATAAACTCTTCCCAGATATATAACTACCTTTGTTTGATGACGAGGCAAAGTAGCCAGCAGATGACATTATGTAAATGTGGTGAAATTTATTCTGTTACAGAAATAATGGCAGGACTACAAACAAGGTGTTTTTGGAGAGATTGACTCCCTTTGGAGGGGATGTTTGTCAAGTTTTGTCAAATCAATGTGTTGCTCCTGTCGGCATTGCTCGGCGCTTGTTTTTCACCAACTGAACATGTTCAGTCTGTGTTTGTTAGGTTGTGGAATGTCTGAGAAGTGACATACTAATCTGGTGATTGGCAGCGTTGGTCGGCTTCTTTCGGTGCGTGTGAATCAGCCTTAAAGCTGCTCCATATGGAAGATTTGTATGTTTTTACATCTCAGCCAGTGAGTGTGAATATGAGCTAAGAGATTAAGAATAATGATTCTTATTTCATGGCTCTTTGGAATACTTGATTCTGATTGGTCAATAGTGCTATCCAGCGGTATACTACTCCCAGATAACAACCGCTGAAAACAGAAACGCAGGGTCATCTGGGTTCCTGAAGTTAGCAGCTATTATATTCATAAGTTATTCCTAGCGCTTGCTCTCCCTTGTTTTATACAAACAAAGCTGCTGCCATTTTGTGACTATTGTTTTGTGCACTGTTGGATTATAAGATACAAACAGGTACGATTTTAAAACAGCTTAATCTGAAATCTATATCTCTTATCTCCATAATTATTTATGTGGCAAAATGCTGTGTAATAAGTGGTATGACTGTATAACATCTCTCTTAAATATCCGTCTAGTTTGAACTTGCGGCGCTGCAACGACTCTCTCCGTGAAGCTTTGAGTTTAAAGAACTAATAAAATATCTCAACTCAGATCAATATTTCATGTCTAATTGTTAACTTACGTGGCAAGTATTCGTGTAATAAGCGGGATAATTAGTGTTGCTTTCGTCAGCGAAAATCAAGACTAAATATCGTTGTCAACGAACCTTTATCACGTGACAAAAACGAGACGAGACGCAATGTAAATGCTGGTCATGTGACGATGACTATAATTAAATGTATAATGCAATATTGTTGACGAATAAAAACAAGACTAAATGTGGTTTACAAAATAAAAAGTATGCTAAAATGTCTCTTCATTTTCGTTGACCGAAACAAGACGAGACGAAATGTTATAACGTTATTTCGTCTCGTTTAGTCGCGTTATTATTTTGCAGTATTTCTGTTTCCTGTGTCTCACTTCAGGGGCTGCATCAGATCGCATTGCGCAGACGCAGACGACATCACTTCCTCAAGCCACACTCGCGTTATTTATTTAGAAGATGCAGCTGCGTGAGTCACTCCGTGTGTAGTGCGTATGCGGTGCGTAAGTGGCGCAGGAGCAGCACGCTCTATTGTGCTTACACATATGCTACGTTTGCAGTGCGCAACTGATCTACGGCTGTAATACAAATACAACATTTATTCTCTATTTTTTATTTCAAATCAATATTTTTATCAGCTTTTATAAAATAATTAAAAAAAGTTTCAGTATTGCGATTCTATTTGTATATAGATTATATATACAATTATTAAATCTATATAGATTTCTATATTAAGTTGCTCAAGCAAGTGGCAAAACATTTAAACATGTAGGCCTACTTATGTTAAAATTGCAAACATTTTAAACTAAAACATTCAATTGACAAAAACAGCAAGAAATGCTTTTTTACATGCAATATTGTGGGTCACAAATAACTTGTTTTCCAACTCTGCGAAGAGAGGAGTATTACATCCATTATGTTGCGTTGTTGAGGTACTGTGTAGTTTTCCTTGCTCTAATTACCACGGGCTTAAAGTTAAAAAGAAAATGACTGTGAAAAATAATAGTATAATTAATATTAATTGCATTTATCAGTTCCTCCAGAAAAACGTGATTATGCGATCGCATGATTTAGTGCATAATCAGCCAAAGTCCGCATATTTATGCAGGGGCCGCTTTTTTTTATATACGCTGCACTTTCGCCGCATAAATTGGGCTTGCATGATTTCATAATCCTCGCATTTTTGTTGCAAAAAAATGTCACATATATGTCACATATATCTTAGCAGAAAGTTGAAAAATGTTGCGTTTGCTTCACACAAGAGCAGCCATTTCCCCCTGTTGCCATGGGAACGTTATGAAGTGACGTAATTACGCGACGTGAACATCATCAAAAAGCTGTAAAACAGGAGCACACTTTATTTTTTTATATTTTATTTATTAATTTTTACAGAAGTTGTAGCATATTCCTTTTTTAAAGCTACAGAACTTGTTTGACTCATCAATGTTTTGTGAGTTTGATGTGTTTATTAAGGTCTGAAATAAAACAAGATGAACTGAAATATTCCAGCACTTACTATGATGTAGTATGCTTGCTTATCATAGGAAGTAATAAGAAATGACTCTTTACATTAAGGTAGTATCCTAGTGAGAACAGGGTGTTGGGGGAATCACTTTTTTTTCTCTTTTTCATCAAACCGCAGTTTTTGCAAGTTCCCGCAATTTTTCCAAGTTCCCGCAATTTTTGCAAGTTCCCGCAATTTGATCGCATAAAATTGCATAAATATCCCGCATATTCCATCGCATTTTTTAAGAAAACGGGCCGCATAATCAAGGATTTTTGCCCGCAACAATCACAAAAAAACTCTGCGTTTTTCTGGAAGGACTGATTTATGGTGAGATTACTATATTTTCATGCCAATCCGTTTTCATTCTGACCACGAACCATGCGCTGTCACTTTAATTCAGCGCGTGTAGCGCAACAGAAATAGACTTGATGTGGAAACGATCTCTGCACTGCTGTACACACACCGCTCCTGAAACGCATTGCCGGACCGCATCCGCGTGCAGTATGAACGCTCGAACCTGTTAACATGGGTACGGGAAAAAATGCGCACCACATACACACTGTAAACGGAGTATGTGTGAAACAGGCGTTAACATAAACGACAAAAAACAAAGTTAAGTCTGACACAGAGAAAGGGACAGATGGCTGACCAGCCGGGCTTTGTCTTTGGGAGAAAAAGAAGAAATGACATTTGGGAAAACTTTAATTTCATCATGTGTGTACTTCTAACATGTTTGGTTGGTAAAATAAATATGTTGTAAATTCAAATCAGAGCGTCTTCCGTGTCTGGAATTGATGTATTCTTGAGTCTGTAAGGTAACAATAATATAACAAGATAACCTTGTTTGAAGTGGGTTTGGCTAAAAGAAAATTTTGGTTTTGTCTATACTATTAGGTACTTATACTATATTGACTTGGTTAAATATAATTGCATTACTAAAAAGAGATTAAATTACAATTTTCATTGACTAAAACTAGACTAAATGTCATCAGTTTTCGTCGACTAAAAGTAGACGAAAATAGTCATAGATAATTCTGACTAAAATAAGACTAAAATGGTCAGACTTTTAGTCAATTGAACCTTGACTAGACTAAAAAGAGTATGAACATAACTAAAACTAATAAAAACTAAAATGACAGCTTGACACAAAGATTAGACTAAAACTAAAATTAAAACAGGCCGCCAAAAACAACACTAGGGATAATGTACATCCAGCCTGTTGTTATCTCAGAATAAACCCCCTTCAGGCTGATGGAAGACCTGATCCTGATCACCCTGTCGGGGGTTTATTCTGAGATAACAACAGGCTGGATGTACATTACTGTATGCCTTACTTATCTGGGTAAGCTGGCTGATTACTGATACAGGAAAATCTGAATTAAAATACAAGCATTTCACAAGTCATCTTTAAACAAGCAAGCAAAGACTGAGCATTTCAGTCATGTTCCAGAGAAAGAAATTCCCAGATGAATTTTAAATCTGTCATTACTCTGAATGCATGAACACTGTAGATTGTAAGGAACTTACTTAAACAATCCCCACCGGACCATCCTGGGCGACACTCTGCACAGTACTGCCCTTTTACAAAGAAATCGTCCCTTGGGCCCCATGTGCCGTTGTTACAGCGCTTGCAGTTCTCAAATATGCTGCAGCCTGAAGTGGAAAAAGCAAAAGCCCTAGATTTAGAAAGAGGCATTGAAGATTGGAATTTAGTTCAAATGAACTAGCAAAGAAGATGCAAAGAGCTTGTTTGTTTTCTATGACACAAAGATGCCACCACCGTTCGTCATTTGGGAGATGGCCAGTAATATTAACAGAACATACAGAATGATGTGTTCTACATGTGGTGTGACCTTTAATACTCTCCATGGTGGAATCATAGGGTTATAGTAGCCTACTGATGTTGTATCTAGTCTTATTAGGCTGTAATGAACTGGAATTATTCTTCAAATTGGCATTATCAGCAATACTGCAAAGTTTTTCATTGAACTCGTCATAATAAATTATGAGATTTTCTTGTATGAATGATACATGTCACCATTAGGCTCTTTTGACTTTCAGGTTGTTTTGAGTTTTCGCGTGTTATTCCCTCTCTGTTTTTCCCGCCACAGTCTGTTACCTTGGACACTGATTACCTCCCTCACAGCTGCCTGTCATTCGTATCAATCATCTCTGTGTATTTAGTTCCTGTCTGTTTTCAGTTCAGTGTCCGGTATTGTTTGTGGTAAATGCTTCATGTTTGTGTGATACACTCTATGTTAAGTGTTTACACGCTGTCGCACCTGTTTGCCTGTCTCCCTGTCTTTGGATTAAAGTACGTTTTGGATTATATCTTCAGCTTCTGTCTTCCCTGAACCACCCCGTGACAACATGTACTGCTGCCTCACATTTTAGCCAAGACATTTCAGAATACAGCAAAATCTGACACTTAGGAGTGCCTATGATACCTACTGATACAGTGTGGGTAAATTCTGAGACAGAGCCTGAATCCACATTTTTGACTGTAAACAGCAGCTCAGGCATTTTTTTTTTAGATTACAAACATATGGCTGTTCACATGTACAGACATTTTTCAACACCAGACCATTGATTTTCCTGTTGCTGTAAAATCCTTTATAGACATCACACAGTCAAGAATGTGACAAACATTATTGCTCAAGGAAAAAAAAATCCTTTAACCATTAAATCCAAATGGAAGGAATGCACTCCAGACTCTTTTCTTTATTTACAAGGTTCCAGAGAAAAATGTTAGCAAAATCAACAAATCATAAACCAGGATGGACTGAAAAACATATATGACATTTATATTTCTGCCAGGTGTTTGATTGCATTTGAGCTGCAGAATTATTAAAAATATAGGATCAACTGAAGCGATTAGGAAGTGAAAAACCAAGAACAAACCAACACATGCATCACAAGAAGAGAAAATTGAGAAATATCTGCAAACGTGTTTGTGTGTTATCTGCTCACCTGGATGTATGATGCAGGGATCACATTCATTTACAGCATTACGACAGCATGGCACTGCGTACCCTACAGGATACCCCTGAAGAGGACATTTACAGTGGATGACATCATATTCACAGCATCCCCTGCACATCACACTCCACTCGGGCCCTGGACAGTAGCTGTACAGGAACCTGTAATCTAACAAGGAACATACAATATCATAGGCAGTACATACTGAGGACACACATTGTGTTTATCAAAGGACAGTGATGCACATTATAATCAAAATAAATATGCCCTTTTAACTTTACAATAAAGTTGTATTTGTTAATGGTAATTGTTGCATTAATTTACAAAAACTTTAACAAGGAACAAGATCTGTATACAGCATTAGTTAATCTTTGTTAATGTTAACTTTCTGTGATGTTCTGTGTGCTTAGTTCCCTATCAGGGAACTCGAGCTGCGTGACAACGCTTTGGGAATGCCCCTGCGTGAGTGCGTCATGAAGCACGTATGAAATCAGTCCAATGGCGAGACGGAACGTCATAGGCGGGTGACGTCACCGACCAGGAAACTATATAAGCACCCCAAAACACAAGCGCATCAGCTTCTGAGTCTTCAGCAAGCGCTCTGTGTATGAAAGAGTCTGAGTCTCAAGTGTTGTTGTCTGTCCTTAGAAATTGCTAGGCAGGAGTTTTTCACATATATATATATATATATTTATATAAAAAAAACTATAAAAGAGACAATATATATCAAACTGGCGAGCGAACAGCAGTTCAGAAAGTGTGTTCATCCCTGCTCACGTTATATTAGGGGTGGGGACACACACACAATCTGTGTGTTGTTTGTTTGGGAGTGCAGCATGCCCAGTCAGCTCTTGAGGGAGCTGATTGCGAGCATTGCGAGCGTTTGTCCATAAAAACGCTCTGCTCCCGCCGAGCCCTCTTCGAGGAGAGTGGTTCGGTGCGCGCTCCCCACATATGGATCTATCAGCGGGGATTGAGACGGGCTCTGCCTTTTCTCAGCCCTTACCTGGTAGATCCAGTGCCTCAGATCCGGGTTCGGAAGCACGCGCTGCGGTTTCTTCCACCCGGGCTGAGGCACCATCATTCTAATTACCCAGTTCTGAGGAGCTGGATGTTGTCAGTATTGTGCGAAGGGCTTATGGAGGTTTTCGCTCGAGCTGTGTCAATATTAAGCATTGAGTAGCCAACGGCTAGGCAGGAGTCTGTTACTGAATCTAAATTAGATGAGAGATTTCTCCCTTCCCGTGTTCAACCTCCACTGCGGTGCTTGCCGTTCTTTCATGATCTACACACTGAGGTTTCGAGATCATGGAAGAAGCCGGTTTCTTTTAGAAGAAGGGACGTGAGCGAGAGTGAGGAGGTCAGTTCTGACGTGGTTCGAGAACTGCGTCAGGCTGCTGATTTATCTCTGCGCGCAGCCTTGGTGGCCGCAGAGATTCATTTATGAAAAAAAGAAGAACTTAATTTTTCGACTATGAAGGAGAAAGAAAAAGTTTTTCCTTAAGATGCTTGTCTATCCCCTTTGGGGTTTTTCGGTGACTCAATTAATTCTGTCATTGATAAATTTTCAGGAAGAAAAGAAACAGGCAGCAGCTTTTTAAAAAGAAAAAGAAAAAAAGAAAGGTTTCTTCCATTAAAAGTTCACGTCCCCGGGGCTGCTGGGCGGGAGCAGTCCCGGCCGTCTACGAGCTCTTCGCATAGGGCAGAAGCAGTGTGTCAAGCCTGCGGGCGGTAGAACTGATCTGAGGACAGTTATATTGGCAAAGAAGGCTTCAGCCAAGAAAAAGTCCTGACGTCATAAAAGTCAGGACACTGAGGATGTTTTCCACCGAGGGAGAAAGGTGTTCACCTCGTTTTACGGTGCCTGTTCTGCCTCGGTGCCCTAAGGGGCCCGTTCTGCCAACCCCGCCTCTATGCCGGGGCGTAGACGGTCCCAGCGAGCGTTTTCCCGAGGGACGCTCGCTCCCTCTGAGGAGGGTCTCAGGGCAGTCAAACCAGTTGTTCCCTGCCGGTGCGCCGTTACAGGGCACTGTGTTTGCTGCTCAAGTTATACTAAAGGCCAGTCTCGAGAGACTGGTACCCTTGGCTTCAGCCAAGAAAAAGTCCTGACGTCATAAAAGTCAGGACACTGAGGGTGGTCCCCACCGAGGGAGAAAGGTGTTCACCTCTTTTTACGGTGCCCGTTCTGCCTCGGTGCCCTCAGGGGCCCGTTCTGCTAACCCCGCCTGCGTGCCGGGGCGTAGACGGTCCCAGCGAGCGTTTTCCCGAGGGACGCTCGCCCGTTCCGAGGAGCGGCTTAGAACGGTCAGACCAGTTGTTCCCTGCCGGTGCGCTGTTACAGGGCACTGTGTCTGCCACTCAAAATATTCCAGAGGCCAGTATCGAGAGACTGGTACCCTTAGTAGAATTTTTGGCAGAGTGGAAAAGCCTTCCAAATGTATCTCAATGGGTCCTGCAGACTATCGAATATGGGTACGCGATTCAGTTCAGATCACGCCCGCCTCGTGTCAGAGAGGTTCTGCCCACTGGGGTGGGCCCCGAGCAGGCTCTGGTTATGGAACAAGAGGTGAAAACTCTTCTGCTGAAGGAGGCTATAGAATGGGTTCTTCCTCCCAGCAGCGAGTTGGGTTATTACAGCCGATATTTCATCGTTCCAAAGAAGGATGGGGGGTTACGTCCAATTTTTAGATCTGCGAAAAAACCTATTAAATCGCTCTGAAGGGAAGCTCAAATTCAAGATGCTGACTCTCAAGCAGATCGTGTCACAGATCAGGTCCGAGGACTGGTTTGTCACGACAGATCTAAAGGACGCATACTTCCATATTTCCATCCTTCCACAACACAGGAAGTTCCTGAGGTTCGCTTTCGGGGGCAAAGCGTACCAATATCGGGTTCTTTTGTTCGGCCTAGCACTGTCTCCCCGAACTTTCACGAAATGTATGGATGCAGCTCTGGTTCCGCTGCGACTCCAGGGCATCCGCATTTTGAACTATATCGACGATTGGTTGATTCTGGCTCAATCGGAGCATCAGGCGATTCGGCATCGAGATGTCGTTCTCGCCCATATAAAAAGGTTGGGGTTGAGGCTCAACGCCAAGAAGAGTGTGCTTTCTCCAGTACGGAGGACCACTTTTCTGGGTGTGGTTTGGGATCCGACGACAATGCAGGCACGTCTGTCTCCTGCTCGTATAGCTTCGATTCTCTTAGCCATCAAACAGGCAAAGCTAGGCCAGTCACTTACTGTAAAAGAATATCAGAGAATTCTGGGTCTGATGGCAGCAGCGTCCAACGTTATACCTTGCGGCCTGCTGTACATGAGACCACTGCAGTGGTGGCTCAGGACCAAGGGGTTCTCCCCGAGGGGAAACCCGCTCCGCAAGATCAGGGTCACGCGGCGGTGTCTCCGTGCCCTGGCTATGTGGAAAGAACCTTGGTTCCTTTCCCTAGGTCCTGTGCTGGGGGCTCCGTGTCGTCGTGTAACACTAACGACGGATGCCTCTCTCACAGGCTGGGGGGGCGATCATGAGTGGTCGCTCAGCTCAGGGTCTGTGGCAGGACCATCATCTTCAATGGCATATAAATTGTCTAGAAATGCTGGCGGTGTTTCAGGCTCTGAAACACTTCCTCCCAGACCTGAGAGGCCACCATGTTCTTGTCCGGTCAGACAACACATCGGTGGTCTCCTACATAATCACCAGGAAGGTCTGCGTTCGCGCCCGTTATACAAGCCGGCTCGCCAGATCCTTCTATGGTCCCAGGGGAAGCTTCCTTTCATTGAGGGCTATTTATATCCCAGGGTATCTAGATCAGGGGGCAGACATCCTGTCGAGGCAGGGGCCGAGGCCCGGGGAATGCAGACTCCATCCCGAGGGATGGAGCTCCTATGGAAACATTTCGGTCGTGCCGAGGTAGACCTGTTTGCATCCAGGGAGACATCACACTTCCACTGTGGTTCTCTCTAAGCCATCCAGCCCCTCTGGGGTTGGACGCTACGGTACAGGCGTGGCTGAGGTCACGCCTGTAAGCATTTCCCCCGATCGCTCTGCTCCCAGGAGTTCTGAACGTTGGTTTGCGGACCTAATTTCTCTCCTCGTCGGCTCTCCTCTGGAGATTCCGATCAGGAGGGACCTTCTCTCTCAGGCGAGTGGGTTGATCCTTCACCCCCGCCCAGAACTACGGAGGTTGTGGGCTTGGCCTCTGAGGGGGCCCAGCTCATAGAATCTGGTCTCTCGACTGAGGTCGTGGAGACCATCCTCCACTCCAGAGCTCCGGCCACTAGGAAATCATATGCCTTGAGGTTGAATATTTCACCTCTTGGTGTGGGGAGCACCAGTCGGACCCAGTTAACTGCCCGGTGGGTGCAGTGCTGGAATTCCTTCGGGAGCGTTTCTTCACAGGGTTATCCCACTCCACACTGAAGGTGTACGTGGCGGCCTTATCTGCTACCACGTCCCTTTAAGTGGAGTCTCTCTCGGGAGACACCCACTTATAATTTGTTTCCTTCGTGGCACTTTGAGGCTGAGGCCAGCAGTTCGCACGAGGGTGCCGACCTGGGACCTTGCGGTTGTTCTAGAAAGTCTCTTTCTAGCACCGTTCGAGCCCTTTGAAGAAGTTTCTGAGAGGTCGTTACTCTAAAAACTATCTTTCTTCTTACTATCTCTTCTTTAAAAAGAATGGAAGATTTTCAAGCTCTATCGGTCTCTCCCTCGTGCTTGGAATTCTCGCCCGGCATGGTAGAAGTTTTTCTCCACCCTAGACCGGGCTAGGTTCCTAAGGTCCCAACTAATACTGTTAGGCCTATTTTACTGCAAGCCTTCTGTCCTCCTCCTTTGACGTCGGACCAAAAGAAACCAATCTGCTTCGCCCAGTTAGGGCTCTAGATGCTTACGTCCACAGAGCTGCCCTGTGGAGGAAATGTGAACAACTGTTCGTTTGTTTTTGGACCCCCTAGGAAGGGCTGTCCTGCATCTAAGCAGAGGTTGAGCAAGTGGGTGGTCGAGGCCATCTCACTTGCCTTCGAGTCTCCCAGTCAGCCTTCTCCTTTGGCTGTCCGGGCTCATTCAACCAGGAGTATGGCTGCCTCTAAGGCTATTTTGTCAGGAGTATCAATTCAGGACGTTTGCGATGCGGCAGGCTGGTCCTCACCGCATCCATTCGTAAAGTTTTACCATCTTGACTTCAGCTCCACTCCAGGGGCGCAGGTGCTTTCGTCCGATTGTGCGCTCTGACTTCACACGACGGACACTTGCTCGTATGGCGGCGTTGGTATTAGGGTTCCCAAAGCGTTGTCACGCAGCTCGAGTTCCCTGATAGGGAACGTCTCTGGTTACGTATGTAACCCTAGTTCCCTGAAGGGAACGAGACGCTGCGTGTCTGTGCCATACTCCCAGCATGCCCGTGAGCACTTGCTTCAGTCTTATCAGAAGTTGATGCGCTTGTGTTTTGGGGTGCTTATATAGTTTCCTGGTCGATGACGTCACCCGCCTATGACGTTCCGTCTCGCCATTGGACTGATTTCATACGTGCTTCATGACGCACTCACGCAGGGGCGTTCCCAAAGCGTTGTCACGCAGCGTCTCGTTCCCTTCAGGGAACTAGGGTTACATACGTAACCAGAGACGTTTTGTTCATGGACTTTTAGTTTGCATTTATTAGTCCTACTGTTTCCTATGTTTCCATTGTTCCTAGATTCCTGCTAATCGTTAGTTGTCATGGACACTCATTAATCATCACAGCTGTTTGTCATTGTCTCATCATTACTGTGTATTTGAGGCCTTGCCCACACGGACACGGGTATTTTTATAACAGTGACTTTTTTTTTTACACGGTTTGGCCGTTCGTCCACACGGAAACGCAGTATCAGGTCACTGAAAGCGAACATTTTTGAAAATCCCTGCCAGGGTGAGGATATTCAGAAACGCCGGTTGCAGTGTTGTTGTGTAGACAGTAAAACCGGGGGTTTTGCCTTGCGACATCAAAGTGTGCGCCATCATCCACTGTGTTTGACGTCAGATTGTGCGCCGCTGCGTTTATCTTGACAGCGCTTGATAGCGTGTTTTTGCGTTTTCATGTAGACGGAGATTTTTTTGAAACTGAGCAGGATTTTCTTTTAAAACGCAGGAAACTCCGGTTATAAAAATACCGGTGTCCGTGTGGACTAGGCCTAAGTTCCTCTTTGTGCTCACTTCAGTGTCTGGTATTATTTGTGTGTAGACACACTGTTACGCTGCCTTCTCGCATTTGGATTACCTGAGTTTGTTTTATTAAAGTTCCTTTTGTTCATAGAAACCTGTTTGCACCTTTTTCATCATCTTCATCTGAACTAACCATGACACTTATAGCACATATACTAATGCATTACTAAATATTAATATCTTTAATTTTTAGCATCTGTTAATGCATTAGTTACCATGAACTAACAATTAACAACACTTCTAGACAATGAGCAGCACTTTATTAAAGGTAACTGAAAGCAATAAAGAATTTTATGAACTTGAAGTGGAAACCATTTGAACATCAGTTAATGTGTTTCTAATGTTTGTGGGCTCTTTACAAACATTCTTTTTATTAAGTGTTTATTATTCCCTTTTGGCAGAACAGCCCATGAGGGAGTGGAGGAAGGGAGGAGACCCAGATCAGAGCCATTATGATGAAGACCCATGGCGGAACAGACGGAGAGAGGAGTCAGGAGCCCAACCGACTGAAGCCGAGGTGGGAGAGGTGGAAATCCAGGCAGAACCAAGGAGACAAAGACCCAGGATGACACCGCTGGACTGGAGGGCCAAACAGAACCCCTGGTTAATGGGATCGGGGTGAAACCAGTGGGAGTGAGGACAATGGTGGAGCTGGAGGGAAGGAGGCAGAGCTGGGCAGAACCAGAGGAGGAGTGCTTGATGGGACAAGCGAAGGCAGGGCCAATGATCTTGAAGGCGTAGTCAGAGGAGGAGGGAGCGGGAGACTGGGCAGAACCAGCAGCGACCAAGGAGACCTGGGGCTAAGCGGAACCAGAAGCAACAAAAGAGACTTGGGGCTGGGCAAATCCAGCGGCAACAAAGGAGTTAGGAGTTTGACCAACGGAGGAGGCAAGGCTTGGGAACAGGAGGTGACCAGGGAATCCTATAGTCCAACCGTGGGGAAATCAAGGAGGATTGATGGGAAACCTCTCTGTGCCATCTGGCTCCACTGAAAGTCCTATAGGAATGGACATGGGTGCCAGCTCTCACACCTGATCAGACATGCCAACAGGCTCTGGCTCGTGTCTGCAGTGGGCTTATGCTTAGTATCCGTGGGTATTAGGAAGGCCGTTTCAGGCTCAGGGACAAACAATGGCTCAGACTCCTGTGTGGACAATGGGCCGGCTCACACAACTGGTCAGACTCAGCTTTGGCTCTGGGTCTGCAGTGGGCTCTGGCTTTGGGTCCTTGGCAGGCATAGGGACAGGCTCTTAACTCGCAGTGGGCGTGAGCAGGTGTGGGGAAGGACTAAGGAGGAGTTCAGAGGCGATTGGGGAAACTAGAATGAGTATCGACGATGACAGGATGGTGGACGTGGGCTGGGCAGGTTGCAGCTGAGCACATAGCTAGCCTCAGCACATAGTCCATGTATTGTTCCATCCACTGTGCATGTGGTAGGTCCCACTGGCAGCATTTGGAATAGCTGGTCATCCCACCCAGGTCTTTAAAGGGTCATGAAACCCAAAAAAATGTTTTTGAGATGTGAACAGATATGTACAGTTTGCACATAACTGTTACAATTTTTATTATATTATAGTGATATGTGTTATTCATATACTCTAGTGCTTTAAACATGAACCAGCACAGTGTGTCCACACATGTCTTCTTTAAATTAAATATATGTGCAAATAAGGACTCTGACACTTTCATGACACTTTAAGGTGCTATTGCTCCAGGATACCAGGTGGCTGACTCGAGGAACTCCTTCTCATAAGCCGCGTTTCTACCGCAATTACCAGGAACTATTTGTCCCAGGAACTTTTTTCATAGGAACTTTTTTTTGCCCCAGACCGGTTGCTTACTGCGTTTACACCGCGGACTAAAGTACCGGGAAGGTTATGTAAATTAGTCTGGTGACGTTGAACTGCGTGCGACTGCTCCTCCCAGTCTGCGCGTTTGTTTTGAGTTTTGAGTGCGTTTTGAGTTTTAAGTATGGAGGAGATTTAAGCTGTGCTGCTTTTGTGTGCGATCTATTGGTTTACTAAAGAGGTAATTAACAAAACGGCAGAAAAGAGACGAGCACTAATACTAAAGCATATTCAGAAAGCTCGTAATGCTAGATATAAAAGTAAACAACGTTTGTTATCAGCTATAGCGGACATTGACCGTGAGATGGATGTGACGAACGTGCGCCATCGGGCAGACAGAACAAGATTGGTAAGAAATGAATCCACCAAAATTAACAAGAGTTGTGAATAATGTTATTATCGATTACATCTAAATATTTTTTGCAACTTTGGTGTGTTTTAGATATGGGAGTACGATCGAATGCGTCGTGTTTCGTGATCGGTTTATATGCACACTAGAACAACAGAATGGTGGGACAGCGTGGTTCCAACTTTCAGCGAAGCACAGTGGATAAAGAATTTCCGGATGTCTAAGGATACTTTTCTGTACCTCTGTCGTCGATTGCAACCCCAACTGGAGAGACATGACACAAACTATGAATTTTGAATTGTGTACCCATTCAAAAAAAGAATCGCCATTGCACTGTGGAAACTTGCGACCAACTTTGAGTATAGAAGCATCTCTCATTTATTTGGAGTCGGAGTTGCTACTGTGTGTCACTGTGTTCACGATTTCTGCTCATCTGTTGAGAAGGTACTCATGCAAGAAGTTATCCAGTTATCAAACAGTGAAAAGTTAAAAGAAATGGCGACGTATTTTGAGTGCAGATGGGGTTTGCCTCAGTGTGTAGGTGCAATTGATGGATCACACATCTCCATTCTTGGACCAGAGGAGTACCACACAGAGTACTTCAACCGAAAGGGCTGGCATTCGATCATTCTACAGGCTGTTGTGGATGGAAGAGGTCCCTTTTGGAATGTTTTTTTAGGAGCACCAGGGAGCCGGTATGATGCCAGAGTGCTGCGTTTGTCAGGATTGTGGGACCTAGTGGATAGGGGTTTGTTACTACCTGATGTATCCAAGAACATTTGTGGACATGATGTGGGGTACTATGTCCTTGGTGATGCAGCCTATCCTTTGAAGAGCTGCTGATGAAACCTTTCACAGACAACGGACGACTGACACCCCAATAACTTGTGTACAACCATAAATGCTTTTGGCAGACTAAAGGGCAGATGGAGGTGTTTGCTAAAATGAAATGACTGCAATACACACAAGGTCAAATCCCTGGTGATAGCATGTTGTGTTCTGCATAACCTCTGTGAAATGAATGGTGATGAGTTCAGAGAAGAATGAGCTACGGGTACATTCAACCAGCCTGACGGGGCACTGTCATCCACTGTAGAGGCCGAGGGTCTTGATGCACGTACAGGCCTAATTAAGTTTTTGACTACAATGTAGTAAACTGCAGTATCACTGGCTACACACCAGAAAGGTTTTTTTTTTTTTTTTTTTTGTAAGGGAAAAATAACCTTCAGGTGCTGTAATGCGCTTTTTTATGCTGTATACACCTGTTGTACATTGTTTTTGCTGTGTAACACTTTTTTTTGTAAATAAAGATGATTACTTCTGAATCATGCTTTGGTTTTAATTTATTCTGTTATCACCTTCTGTTTACAGGTGAAACTTGAAAAATTAGAATAACATGCAAAACTTTATTTCAGTAATTCAACTTAAAGGTGAAACTAATATATAGACTCATTACATGCAAAGTGAGATATTTCAGCTATGAAAATCAAATTACAATAAATGTGAAGTTTTCATAAGCTGTAAGCCATATAGTCATAATTATAACAGGCTTGAAAATGTAATACACCTTGCATGTAATGAGTCTATATACGAGTTTCACCTTTAAGTTGAATTGGGGGTGGTGATGGCGCAGTGGATAAGACACATGCCTTTGGTGTGAGAGACCCGGGTTCGAATCCACTGTGAGACACCAATGTGTCCCTGAGCAAGACACTTAACCCCTAGTTGCTCCAGAGGCGTGCGACCTCTGACATATATAGCAATTGTAAGTCGCTTTGGATAAAAGCGTCTGCTAAATGAATAAATGTAATTACTGAAACAACTTTTGCACGTTTTCTAAATTTGAGTATCACCTGTATATTTGGCTGTCAAATATAAAATGTAATTTCATAAGTGACTTAAATTACCTACACTTTGCTTATTTTAAGCTGTGCACTTTCACCGGAAATGTTTTACATCTAACCAGCACTTCAAAACCTTACCGTAAGAGCTAAAATTACCATTGAGATGAAAAGGCACTTGATATCAAAAGTGACATTTTACAAACTTTATTTAACACAAGGCAAGTACTGCTTACTAAATATATATTTTTAAAATACAATCATGTGAAAAGAAATACATTTCGAGAACAGTTATATATTGTGTAAATAAAAACAAATACAAATGTATTTTTGAACAACTGGGCAAACTGTCCAAGAACAGACAGAAACCCGGCCCTCTGCAGGAATGCAAACAATATATAAAAATTAGAATTGTGCAAAGAAAAATAAAAAATGCAAATGTTCAATTTAAAGTGCAATCTCAGAGTTCAAGTGGCTTGAATGACTGGGCAAACTGTCCAAGAACAGACAGAAACCCGACCCTCATAAAAATTAGAATTGTGCAGAGAAAAATAAAAAATGCAAATGTTCAATTTAAAGTGCCGTCTCAGAGTTCAAGTGGCTACTTTTTGAATGACTGGGCAAACTGTCCAAGAACAGACAGAAACCCGGCCTGAAAGTCCCTTTGCTGCCGTCTGCTTTCTTCAGCTTCCGACTGCAGGAACGCCAGCTCCTGCCTCCTCATCTCTCTTTCCTCAGTCTGGCTCTCAAGTAACAGTTGCATATATTTGTCACGCTGTTCTTGTCCAAGCTGCAGGGCGGTCCGGTTAGAATCTTCCATGTCCCTCAGCGCATCAAGGAAGTCACAATCCCTTTTCCTCTTCCCTAAGTGCAGAAACACATGACAATAAATACACAAGCCCATCCTGAAAACCATAACATATGTATTGTAAGTGTTTTCATTACAAAATCTTAAATTTGAAACTTTGTTGGGTCATCATGCTCCATATTTTTTATCATGGGCCATTTAGGTTTGCAATACAAAAATAACACAATGACTCAAAACCATTAGGATTACAATTAGGTCAGTTTTGAATAGGGGTGTAACGATACCCTCGTGTCACGATTCAATACATATCACAATACAATGTTATTGCGATACTTCCAAGACATATGATAAAAGGTTTACAAAAAATTTACTGTTGATTAAAATGACAACTTTGATATTACATTGTGGGTTTAAATGAATACGCTTGGACTTGGTGCTTGTGACCCAAGGACAATGGTGACACCAGAATAAACATATTCATGACTCTGAAGCTGAAAATACTGAATTATTTTAGACGAATATGCTTAACATTGGTAACATAGATGTTTGGCATTATCAGGACCCACAAATATTCCCCCATTGCATTATATTAAACATTAATAGCAACATCATTTTAATGTAGTACTGACACTAAAAAACACAGTAATTTTTATTTTGGGTGAACTATCCACGATACATATTGTTGCATTTTTGTATTGCAATATATTGTTGCACGATATATTATTACACCCCTAGTTTTGAAGTATATTTTTATCAACAGAAAACGTCTCGGTTACGTATGTAACCCTCATTCCCTGAGTAGGTAACGGAGATGTTACGTCGGATGACGACGAATGGGGTTTCGCTTAGAAAGCCTATCAGCTTCGAGTATTACAAAACGAGCCTATGGCAAAGAAATGCCATGGGTCTGCGGAATTTGCATGACGTAACTCCGCCCCACCTCGTGGGTATAAAAGGAGGAAGTCCGCAACAGCAGTTTATGTTTCTTCGCTGAGGAGCCAAGACTGAGCTCAGGCGATCCCCGCGATACAGCGGAAAGTGGCAGGCAGACGTAACGTCTCTGTTCCCTACTCAGGGAACGAGGGTTACATACGTAACCGAGACGTTCCCTTTCGTTGTCACTCCGAGTTACGTCGGATGACGACGAAAATGGGGTTACCAGTCTAATCACGCCACCTTCTCAGCTGTCTTGAAGTGCCCTGCGTAAATCGAGGTCCCTGACATAGAAGGACGAAGGACTCAATTTAACACAGGAATACCAAGGTACACTGGGAAGCATATCCCAAGCTAGGGGAAGTATGCAATTAATGCCAACCCAGAGGGGGGGGGACTTAGAGAATACACATATGACCCGAAGGAAACATATGGAGAACACTGGGGTGTCCAGCCGCAGGTGGAATATTTCAACCCCAGGGGTGGCAAGGTGGCTTGCCAAGGGAAAGACACATGCTCGGAGAGGCTTACAGTGGCTTAAGGGAGTGGTTCAGCACGCGCAAGTCCAGGATTGGCCGTAACCCACCGGTTTTCTTGGGGACAATGAAGTAGGGGCTGTAGAACCCGGACCTCATCTCGGCTGGAGGGACAGTCTCGATTGCACCCTTCGCCAGCAGGGTGGCAATCTCTGCTCTCATGATAGGGGCATTGCCACCGACCAAAGTGGAGCGGACTCCCCTGAAGCGGGGAGGAGACCGTGCGAACTGAATCGCATAGCCGAGCCTGATGGTGCGCGCGATCCAGCGGGACAGACGGGGAAGCTCTAACCAGGCTCCCCGGAACTGAACCAGCGGGATCAAGCGGACGACAGGCGTCCCCCCGGAGGGGCAGTGAAGCGGAGTAACTGGCCCAGACGTGGACGGCATAGCGGCCCGGTGTGGGGGCACAGTTAGCAACCGCGCCCTGACAGAGGGGGCCAGGGGAGGACCAGGCTGGTCGTCCCGCGGGGACCTGCTCTGCCAGGCGTCTGGCGACAGAGGGGGACAGGGGCGAAGCGGTCCGTGGACGGCACGCCTTGTCAACCGCCTCTGGGACAGAGGGGGGCGAGGAGAGCACGGCTTGTGGGCGGCGCTCTGTGTCGCCCGAGAACTCTGTGAGCTCAGGGAAGAGAGGGTCGTTTCTGTCTTTAACCACTTTAGGGTGCTGCCCACCCGTGGGTGAGCAGCGGGGAGCGGAGAACAAAAGATTCTCCCCCGGGGGAAGGAGTGGTCCTGCTACCATCTCCTGAAAAACGACCATCTTCCCTGAGCAGCCCGTCTCAGGAGCGCCGCTTGGCCCGGTGTTTAGCGGGGGGCGGGGCGGGAGAGGGCTGTGGCGCCTTCTTACGGCTTCCTCCGCGACCGGCCCGGGGTGGAGGCTGCTGCGTGGGCCGGGCGGGAGGGGCGGGAGCCGCAGGAGGGCGCCCTCGGCGGGAAACAGGACGGGGCGGGGCAGAATGTGTCTTATGGCCTCGGTCTGTTTCTGGGCGGTTGAAAACTGTTGGGCAAAGTCTTCAACCGCACCGCCGAAGAGGCCGGCCTGGGACAAGGGGGCGTTAAGCAGACGGGTCCGCTCCGCGTCCCGCATGTCAGCCAGGTTCAGCCAGAGATGTCTCTCCTGGACCACGGCTGTGGACATCACCAGACCCAGGGAGCGCGCGGTAACCTTCGTCGCCCGGAGAGCAAGGTCGGTCGCGGTGCGCAGCTCATTGAAGAGCCCTGGGTCTGTCCTACCCTCGTGCATGTCTCTGAGCATCTGAGCCTGGTAGACCTGCAGAGTGGCCATAGCATGCAGTGACGCAGCCGCCTGTCCCGCCGCTCTGTAAGACTTCGCCACCAAGGTCGACGAAAATCTACAGGCTTTGGATGGGTGCTTAGGCTCGCCACGAGAAGAAGCACTCTGAGGACATAGTTGCATGGCAACAGAGCGTTCAACTGGGGGGAGCCCAGTGTACCCACGGGCGGCTGCATCATCGAGGGGAGGAAAGGCGGATGAGACCAACGAGCGGTCACAGGAAGACAACGGGGTCATCCAGGACTTCGAGATCTCATCATGCACATCCGGGAAGAAAGGTATTGGGGTTTGCCGAGGATGAGGGTCGGCGGCCTTACCCAAAAACCAATCGTCCAGCCGTGAGCGCTCAGGACAGGGTGGAGGCCTCCACTCAAGCCCGATGCTCGCGGCTGCCCGGGAAAGCATGGCCGTCATCTCCGGATCAGACTCGAGCTCAGCCGTATGCACACCGGAAGGTGGCAGCTGAGTCGAGTCTTCACTTCCGGAAGAATCAAACCCACCTAGTGATGCTGCAACAGACATGGCATCATCCTCTGTAGCTTTGACCGAAGCACGCGGGCCACCAGAGGGTAGACCCGCGGGAATCGGCCGCTCACTAGCGGGCACCGTCATTGAAGAGGGGGGCTGGGGTCGCAGACACATAGTCGGCGCCTTGTTCCAGACCGTTACCCTCAGGTCACCCTGGCCACCAGCCGCAGGGCGGGGGGTGGATGAGGGGACTCTCACTCTTGCGAGTTCACTGAGTCTCGACCGCAATGACGCGATGGTCATGTTCCCACAGAGAGAACATGAGTCATCCACGAGCGCTGCTCTAGCATGATCAATGCCCAAACATACTATGCAATGCTCGTGCCCATCAGAGTCCGATACCAATCTGCCGCAACCAGAAGTACACGGGCGAGGCATCTTTAAAAAGACGTGCCGCGTGTAAGCTCTTTTAGTGAGAAAACTCAAGTGTTGAAGCACCCGGGGAGAAACGCGCCGACTGGCAGATCACTGCAGCAGATCAGCAGGAAGCACGCTCTCGCCGAAGATCGCCGTCACACCAACACTCGAGGCACTCGTTTGTAAAGCTGACAATTCAGAGATGGCTTGTGGAGAGAAGAATACACTTGGCTCCGAAGCGAAAACATAAACTGCTGTTGCGGACTTCCTCCTTTTATACCCACGAGGTGGGGCGGAGTTACGTCATACAAATTCCGCAGACCCATGGCATTTCTTTGCCATAGGCTCGTTTTGTAATACTCGAAGCTGATAGGCTTTCTAAGCGAAACCCCATTCGTCGTCATCCGACGTAACTCGGAGTGACAACGAAAGGGAACGTTGTTTAATACCTCGTCGTGTGTGTGTTTCGGCGGAAGACATGGGATGAGGGCTACTGGTGATTGCAGGGGAAAACACGCTGGTCTCTGTTGCCTGCACATCATTGGGGCCATTCATTTCATCTGTAAAAACACGTTGAAAAAAGTTAGTTTGTTTTCTCACCGCAAAGAGTTTAAGACAATATCATGTAGAGGTGTGATAATTTACCTTCAACCGACTGGTCCTCAGATTCATGAATGGATTCCAAAAATGCAATTGCAGAGTCTTTTGTCACCGCTGCTCCAGAAAATGCCGGCCTGTGTCCCAACAACGCGTCCAGACGGTCAAACCACTTGTTAGTACGCCGATCGGATCCGCTTCTATTGTTGTGATCCTTGACTTTTTTGTAGTCTTGTTTTAATTTTTTTAACTTCTCTCTGCACTGTTTTCCAGTGTGAACAATGCCCAGCTCGTATAACCGACTCGATATTTTCAGGTATACCTTTTCATTGCGGATTGCCGTTTCCAGTTCCCGCTGGATTTCTTCTTTCGCAAATACGATACTTAAAGCCTGGACCTTGTCGTCGGTCCAGCGGTCGTATTTTTAAATTTTAAAAAATTTTAATAGATTTTTAAAAATGGCGGCTAAAATAAAATGCTGCGTGGAGTCAACCAACCAAATGTGACGTGAGCTCAACCAATCAGCATGTTCAGCGCACAAGTCCCACCCCGAAAGTTCCTGAACTCTGAAAAAGTACTACCTCGCCAGCAGGGACTTTCTGGGGGGGAAATTTTTACCCGGAACTTCATTTAGACCCTGGTTCCTGCGGTGTAAACACACCGAGTACCACCCCAAAGTTCCTAGTTCCTGGGGAAAGTTCCTGCGGTGGAAACGTGGCTATAGTCTTTCAGTGGATGGCCATATTGTGCAAGGGAGAGGAGAATGTCTTCGCAGAAGTGAATGGAAAATCCTGCTGGGTTTATTTTGGTTGGGTATGGCCTTCTGTCAGGGTTTACACAGGAACGATAGAGAGCAGGAATACTGCAGCAATAGTGCTTTATTGAACCAACAGCAGGATTAACACAAGGCAGGTTAGTAATGACTTTGATGACAGACCATGGAGTGAACAAACTGAGTGATAGCTTGAATCTTATCCGTCAGACAGAGAGTGATGCGCGCACACACACACGCACACACGCACGCACACGCACGCACACACAAGCTTACCGGGAAAGGACAAAGTGTCAAGGAGGTGACTTGGAGTTGAGACTGAAGATAAAACATTGGTGATCGATCTCACAATGCAAAGATCCAGTTAAGTGAGTCCGTAACTCTCAACAAGGTGGTGTGTGTGCTGGGTTTTTACAGCATGGTGATTGGAGTGCTGATGAGGGACAGGTGTGCGTGATCGGGTGCCAGGGAGGATCATGGGAAATACAATCTGTGTCAGTAATCAGCTGTTGATGTTGATTTTCTTGTGAATATAAAATCACACTTACTAATGACTTCTACAGACATATATGCAGACATATATGCTGTCCGCCTTGAAGATTAGGAACATTTTTGCCTTGAATGTTTTATATGTCATTGCTAAAAATCTATTTATCATGGAGGAAATGAATGGAATTTGTCCTTCCTCACTGAAAATTTTTTCAAGAGATGACCAATGTGGAACAAATTAAGAACTTTGTATGTACAATTTCGGTGTTTGTCTGTGCAAAACTGGCTGCAATGATGGCTTGGCTTTTCCCATTAAGTATTAAAAATTTGGCTCAGAAAATGTTGTCATGTTTGTAGGGTTTTAATTGTAGTTGATTTATAGTTAATGTGTTACAAATTAGAGGCTGACATTTTTTCGGGAATCCCACGGGTCACGGGATTCCCGTGGGATTCCTGCAGGATGGGAGTCATCTTTGCTATTAATCACAGGATTTGGACGGTACAGGATAAATGGTTAACGGGAGCAGACGGGAGCGGGAATCAACCAATAGCAAATACGACAAAAAAAAAAAAATGTAAATGCACCATTTTGTAGTTTCCTTTTAATATGCCTACAATGTAACGCAATTAAAAAATAACTACACGACCCAGCCGTCCCAGAAGCCATCAGTGCTTTTTGTCACGGCTTACCGCTGGAATTCAAAGAGCAGTGATGGAGGAAGCTAACAGCCGCGGAGAAGTCGATGTGGCAAAAAATGATATACAGCGCAAAGTCAGAAGTAATGACATGTCTATTAAGTTCACAGAACTGGTCGGAAAGTCTGAAATATTAATTAAGTTTATGAGAGTAGAATGTTGAAAATCGTTAACATGTAACATGTAATAAAAAAAAAACTATAAATGTATTGTTTACTCAACAATAAATGAGTAAAATGCAGCTTTATGTGCTGTTTGGGTTTATTAAACTATTGTAGACATGGTGTGAACTATGTACTGTTTTTCTTTTATTTGCTATCTTCCATTTTCTGGAGAAAATCTAGAAACAGGGGCTCAGCAGCTGGTCTAAAACAGGATGGAGAGGATGCAGATTAAATCAAATTCTATGTATTAACTAAACACTAATTGAAGAAAAAAATATATGGGAGCGGTACAGGAGCGGGAGTCAGTTTAAACAGGAGCGGGATGGGAGTGGGAGTCAATTTACCAGGAGCGGGATGGGATGGGATTATTTTTTAAACTTTCTATGGGAGTGGGACGGGACAAGATTTCTTTCTATGGGAGTGGGACGGGACAGGAGTGAAAATCCACTCCCGTGTCATCCTCTATTACAAATGTGTTAAGTAAAGCAAATAAATGTTTAGCAATTTTTGCTTTACAATAAAAAGTCCAGCGTTTCCCATCAATGTGCTCTTTTATTTTAAATAATGTTAATAAAGAGCCGTTTCGATCTGAAAAAGATCGATTTTCACTTGCGCTACACTCATTACTTTGGAATTCCAAGAAAGAAACAAATGTTTTTAATGCATTTTGAAACACTAAGACATGGTTTTATTACTTTCTAGGCAGTGAAATTGCATCTGCATTTCCAACTAAAATATAGTAGCAAAAGAGGTGTAATTTCATAATTAGTCCCATAAAGGGTTAAAAAAAAATTAATGCATAAATAAATAAATTTGAAAGAAATCTAAAGAATACATTTATAGCAGTTACAAATAAAAGTTAATACAAAAAAAAGAATACAGAAAATAATAAATTAAAGAAAAATGTAATACAAAAATATATTCAGGATTAATTTTATTTAATTTATTCCTTTATTTATTTTCCTATTTTTACATTTATTTATTTATTTGTTTGTTTGTTTTTTGTTTCTGTAGATTTTTTCCTCCATATTTTATTACTCAGCAGGTGAAATTGAACAGATAAAACCCTCTAACTTTCCCAGCTCCACCTGCCTAGATCTGCTACGGGATTTATCTGTGTTGATTCATGCAGCAGCATCATCATATCTTACATGCTGACTGCATCATCATATCTTACATGCTGACTGCATCATCATATCTTACATGCTGACAGCATCATCATATCTTACATGTTATCTGCATCATCATATCTTACATGCTGACTGCATCATCATATCTTACATGTTAACTGCATCATCATATCTTACATGCTGACAGCATCATCATATCTTACATGCTGACTGCATCATCATATCTTACATGCTGACTGCATCATCATATCTTACATGCTGACTGCATCATCATATCTTACATGCTGACAGCATCATCATATCTTACATGTTATCTGCATCATCATATCTTACATGCTGACTGCATCATCATATCTTACATGTTAACTGCATCATCATATCTTACATGCTGACAGCATCATCATATCTTACATGCTGACTGCATCATCATATCTTACATGCTGACTGCATCATCATATCTTACATGCTGACAGCATCATCATATCTTACATGCTGACAGCATCATCATATCTTACATGTTAACTGCATCATCATATCTTACATGCTGACTGCATCATCATATCTTACATGCTGACTGCATCATCATATCTTACATGCTGACAGCATCATCATATCTTACATGCTGACTGCAGAGTGTCTGTGTATCTATTAGCAACAGCAGCAATTATCAACGCAGCAGCAGCGTAGCAGATCTAGTCTGCAAAGACCAAATACATTAAAATTGCCATATTCATTAACATGATAAAAATCATTTTACCTATTTAAAGTATATTAAACAGCATTATGTTGGGCCTTAAGCCCATTGCCCGCATCCATCATCAGCTGTTCTTTCTTTGTATGCTTTGATTTTTGCTGGCCAGCACCTAAAGTAAATAGTTTTTGCTTGGATAGAGTTGGACTTGTTCATTGTGAGTTGTAGAGATGGACTTGTTCATATTTGTTTCCATACATTCAGAGAATGGGACCCTCATTGAATCTATGATATACAGGTGAGTGACAATCGTATGTACAAAGAACCCATCTTTTGCCACCTGTCTTAGTTGGTGGGTTACCAAATATTAATGGAGGCCCTCCCTAATGTGGAGGCCAACTGGAGGGCCACAGCCCTGCAGAATTTAGCTTTCACCCTCATTAAACTGACCTGATCCAGCTAATCAAGTCCTTCAGGCTTATTTGAAAACTACTAACTACTAGGGTAGGAACTAAACTCTGCAGGTCTGTGGCCCTCCAGGAACTGATAGGGAAACTGCCAACTCTGCCTATTGCTAGTGCCGACCCTCTCTATCCCAGTTGGTGTTCAGAATGTCTGACGTGCAAAAGCTGCCACTTCTGTCAGTGAAAAATAGAGGTGCCAACTATTCAGAAGCACACGTTAGTTCAGCAAAGAACAAAGCATCCATAAAGGTGTTTGTAAGGTAAATTGTCCTTGTTGTTTACCATATTTTAGATAACTTTATAGTATTTACAGTATTTGCCTTTACAGTATTTGCTTTATATCAGGATCTTTCTTTATATCAACCCTGCTCCTGGAGGGCCGCCATCCTGCAGAGTTCAGCTCCAAGCCTAATAAAACAATTATAATCAGTCAATCGAGGCATTCTGGATTATGTGGAAGGTAATGTTGGAGCAGGGTTGGAACCGAAGTTTTGCAGAAAGATTTGGGACAGAGAGAAACCTCCAGGCTGGCCACTCCTGCTTTATACTGTATGATGTCAGATGATGTAGTTGTGAGCTTTGTCTCTTGTAGACACTGTGGTATTTTTCCATGGTAACAGCTGTTTGTTGTGATACGGTCGATTCATTCTCCTCTTGAGAACCAGTAAAGTGAAGTGTTGCTTTGAGACAACTTTGCCAGATTTGCTTTGGTATTTCCAGAGGGATGTCTCAGGAATTCATTGGAATTCTTTTGGCGAACATAATGAAATTAACAGTTGCTGTTTAGTCTTTAAAGGTAGTTTACGACTAAAGGTAGTTAAAGACATCTTGAGATGCTTTAGTGTTGAAATTATTTCCAAATCTTTGTTTTACCAATAAATCAAGTTATATGTTCCTCAAGCTGGATAAAAACATTGCTCAACTGACTATAGTCTTTCACAACCCCTAACTCCCCCCAAAAACTTTCTGAACAACAACATTTTTGTGGGTTTACATGACAAACTGTAGCCTAACACCCACACAGACAGGGGAAAAAACAACAACAACAAAACGTCCAGGATTAGTTTAGCCTGCATGTGTCACAGTGTCTGGTTGTGTTCCCTTGTTTATCACTAGAGGTCCTCGTTCTCACGGTGTCCTTCACATTTGACTTCAATTCCCAGCATTCTGTCTGTCACTGTCACTCACCAGAGCCGGAGGCAGAGCCAGTGCCTGTTCCAGAGCCGGAGGCAGAGCCAGTGCCTGTTCCAGAGCCGGAGGCAGAGCCAGTGCCTGTTCCAGAGCCGGAGGCAGAGCCAATGCCTGTTCCTGAGCCGGAGGCAGAGCCAATGCCTTTTCCAGAGCCGGAGCCAAAGCCAGTACCCGTTCCAGAACCGGAGGCAGAGCTAGTGCCGTCTGCCTTCATGGACCTGGACTATCTGGAGCGTCTGGCTCGGATCCTGGACACACCCGTGTCTCCTGTTCCAGAGCCAGTGTCTGCTGTTCCAGAGCCGGAGGCAGAACCAGTACCCGTTCCAGAGCCAGAGGCAGAGCCAGTGCCGTCTGCCTTCTTAGATCTGGACTATCTGGAGCGTCTGGCTCGGATCCTGGACATGCCTGTGTCTCCTGTCCCTGAGCCGGAGCCAGTGTCTGCTGTTCCAGAGCCGGAGGCAGAGCCAGTGCCTGTTCCAGAGCCAGTGCCTGTTCCAGAGCCGGAGGCAGAGCCAGTGCCTGTTCCAGAACCAGTGTTTGTTTCTGTGTTTGTTTCTGTGGTTGTGTCTGTTCTTGTGGCTGTTACAGTTTCGGTGTCTGTTCCTGAGCCGGTGTCTGTTCCAGAACCGGAGCCAGTGCCTGCTGTTCCAGAGTCGGTGTCTGCTGTTCCTGAGCCGGAGCCAGTGCCAGTGTCTGTTCCAGAGCTGGAGCCAGTGGCTGTTTTAGAGTCGGAGCCGGTGCCGTCTGTTCCAGAACCGGTGTCTGCTGTTTTTGAGCTGGTGTCTGCTATTCCTGAGCCGGAGCCAGTGCCAGTGTCTGTTCCAGAGCCTCTGCCATGGCCGCCCGAGGGGTCTTCACCGCCCTGGCCTCCCGAAGGCTCTTCACCGCCCTGGCCGCCCGAGGGTTCTTCACCGCCCTGGCCGCCCGAGGGGTCTTCACCGCCCTGGCCGCCCGAGGGGTCTTCACCGCCCTGGCCGCCCGAGGGGTCTTCACCGCCCTGGCCGGCCGAGGGGTCTTCACCGCCCTGGCCGGCCGAGGGGTCTTCACCGCCCTGGCCGCCCGAGGGGTCTTCACCGCCCTGGCCGCCCGAGGGGTCTTCACCGCCCTGGCCGCCCGATGGGTCGTCTGCTTCGCCCTGGCCGCCCGATGGGTCGTCTGCTTCGCCCTGGCCGCCCGATGGGTCGTCTGCTTCGCCCTGGCCGCCCGATGGGTCGTCTGCTTCGCCCTGGCCGCCCGATGGGTGGTCTGCTTCGCCCTGGCCGCCCGATGGACTGTCTGCTTCGCCCTGGCCACCCGATGGACTGTGTGTTTCGTCTTGGATGTCCGATAGACTCTATGTTTTGCCCTGGTCCCCGGTTAAGCCCTCACCCCTTGTTCCTGTCTCCCTTCACGGACCTGGCCCACCATCCCTCCCCCTGATCCTCCACCATTCCACCTCCCTCCTGAACTCTTGTGTCGTGTTTTAGTGTTGTCGTGGAGCGTCTGGTAGCCGCTCCGTAGAGGGGGGGTTATGTCACAGTGTCTGGTTGTGTTCCCTTGTTTATCACTAGAGGTCCTCGTTCTCACGGTGTCCTTCACATTTGACTTCAATTCCCAGCATTCTGTCTGTCACTGTCACTCATCAGTTCATTGCACTCAGCTGTTCCCCGTAATCATTGTTCCCTGCTGTTCTGTGTTAGTCTTGTTAAATATGTGTATATAACCCTGTCTGTTTCAGTGTGTGTCACGGAGTCCTTGTTTAATGTCCACACACTTCTGTTTTTGTTTGCTGCCGGTTCTTGTTCATGTTTTATGTTCTTGGATTGACTTCTCTGATTTTGACCATTTGCCTGGACTGTTGTGAGTACGGATTACCCTATCATTAAACTACTGCTTTTGGATCTTCTGTTCCCTGTGTGTGTTTCCGTGACAGCATGGTTGAGTAAATTCAAAATACACTTTTATACACATTGGACATGGAAGAGAGAAAATATTCCAGTGCTGGGATCTAATCGCCCCGATGACCTCATGTTTGTGTGTGTTTGCTTACTTCAGAAAAACAGGGAACAGTAGTGTGGGAGGTGTCTGTAACTGTTGCAGTGTGTTAGCAAAAAGACCACAGTAGTTTCAGAGCTTAGGATATACAGTTTATCTCATGGAGAGAATTACATGTAATGCTCTTATTATAGTTATAAATTTCAAAGTATTTATATATTGAATTGTAATCCCGACAGTCTAGCCGAAGTAGGTTCTTGTCCAATTTCTAGTTGAGATTCAAAGCTACAATGTTAAAAAACAACATCTAGGCATACCTTCAAAATAATAGGTTCAGTTCCCTCACTGCAAAAACCATTTTCTTCATTACTCCATATTTCCATGATAAAAAAAAAAATATATATATATATATATATATATATAATGGCATTGTTTTTGGCAGTTCTGGGGTAGTACTTGCAGAAAACGAGCAACTTTCTGAATATGACCCAGAAGTTGCCCTTTCCATTTTGCCAAGGTTTTCCTAAAGCACTGGTTCTCAACCCTGTTGCTGGAGCATTCTGAATGACTATTTTTTTCTGTTAAACCCATTTAAGATCTTTACCAGTGACCTGATGACCTGAATCAGGTGTGTTTGATTAGGGAAACATACAAAATGTGCAATGCTGGGGCTCAAGGAACAGGGCTGTGTGGCTAGACAAAAATGTATGTATTATACATTTTTAAGGCCAGACAAGTAGTTTGTTGAGGGTTGATTTGTGAAGAAGGACTACACACCTGTGCACATATATATTCAAACGCGCATACCTATCAACTGAACACGTGATGTGCATGTGCGCGCCGTCTACATTTTCACAGGTTTGCGTTTTTGAGGTTTGCACAGAGAAAAACGATAATCGTTTTCACCTTCGAACCTCTTTCAGGGAGTGTGTTCTCGAGACACCAGGCACTGTTTTGTGCGGATGGGCGGCCGGAGTGCGTTAAGGGTTTTTCTGTTAGAACGGTGTTGTGTTAGCGGCCCCTAAGTTAATAACTAATGATCTTCGCAACAGAAGTGAATCAATCAAGACTATCTTTAGCTGGACAATAACTTTGTCCTAGAGCTGTGAGCTAGAGCTAGATCTGTGGTAAAGCCTAAACAATCTGTTACGGTAATTTCTATTATCACTGTAAAGCTGCTTTGAAACAATCCATACTGTTATAAGCGCTTTATAAATTAAGGTGATTGACTTGACTGAGAAACCCTTTCCTTAAGATCTATTTCCTGATCTACACAATGTATGGAATTAGAGATACTATGCACAAACAAAATGTGCTTTTAGCAAGCGTAATAATTCAAAGTGAATTATCCCTGATTGAGTTTAATGCAGTGTGACTCTAACATATCAAGAAACATTGATAGCAACAGATGCTAGTGTTCACATTTTAGGAAAGCAGTTGGATATTCCACAGGGCTGAACGGATTAGCAGCCATGGAACAAAAAACTCTCACTCCGAATAACCACCACTAAGCTCTATATACTTTCACCCACGCATAGAGGAAACCACAGTGCAATATGAATGTCTTTGTTGCCTAACTAGCCTCTGCTGGGGAATGTTTTGTGCAAATGTAGCACTCTATAAATTTCCCAGTGTATTCTTGAGGTAAGGCATAACCTTTAATTGAACTACTTGTTTTCAAAATGTGAGTTGAGGATGTGAATGTGAAGAGTTCTATTGAAAATTTACTTTTTTTATTCTATTTGCCTGATCTGTTCCAAAGGGTGATGAGCATAGGAATACAAAGGCAATGATCTGTCTCTTTATCTGAGCCAAAAACAGTCACAGCATGAATAGCATCTTGGGGTCTGTAAAATCAATCCAGGAAAATCCCTTGAATGGGAATCATGAAGTTCATGGCCTCAGTTCAATCTTGTCTTTTACACAGATTTTCATTAGATTCCTAGATTTGAAGCCAGATACAGAGCAACACCATTAAATTCTGTCTATTCTATCTAAAGGTTTCATTAATATGAGTAGACAAATCACGTTTAAACATGTGCCTTTTGCCCACTTTTGGAATTTGACAATAAGTTTTTCAAATTTCACATTACATTAAATCAGATGGGGGATTTTTTTTAAAGCATCACAAAATTGAATATAATTCATTAAGGTAATGCAAAACAACAAATAACTGTAACATATAACAGGGTTTTCAATCACAAAGACAGGCTGGAACAGTTTCTATACCTCATAAAAAAGAGAGAGAAAGAGACACACACAAATAAAGAGGAACAGTTCATGACATTGACTCTCAGACAACAAAAAGAGTGTGACTCTCCATGACTCTTTAAAAGCAATTAAATGAGACTTACCATATGGCCAGGCCGTGCCCTGGGCCACCAGGAGGAAGATGATGAGTATGGTGAAGCCGGGCAGAGAGAGAAGATTGTGCTGGTTCCGCTGGCTGCGGCCCTGCAGCGGTGCAGATAAACACATGCTGCAGTCTGAAGCTCTGTTTACTCTTTGAGCTCAGCTGCTTTGACATCACCTCTACTCTGTACTGCCCTCCCTCTTGACTCACATTTTCCCACTCTGTTTGTCTCTCTCTCTCTCTCTCTCTCTCTCTCTCTCTCTCTCCCTGCATACTCCCCCAGTTTCTCTCGGTCCCAAACCTCTTGCATTCTTTACACATTCAGCACATCTTCTTTGTCTCTTTAAACCGGCTATACTCAAAAGTGAAAGTAACTATCTCTGTCTCTCTCTTTCTGTGATTTTTCCTTCTCTGTTTCTCTCCCCTCCCTTGGTTTCAGGTTTCAGAGTCCAGCTTTGTAAGAGTCTTGACTAATCATCAGCTCTGCTGTTAGAACACACTCACTGTTACAGAAGAAAAGTACACACACACACAAACACACACACACACACACACACACACGCAGAGACAGACACACACACACACGTTGGGTTTTCATGTTTTAAAAAACATCAGTTAGTATGATTTATAAAATGTTTTCCTCATAAAATGTTCCCACAAGGAAAAGGATTTTGGACATTGCCATCTTTGTGGGGACATTTTTGTAACGTAACATGTCCCCTGAACCACACACACACACACACACACACACACACACACACACATTTCTATTATATTCTATGCTACAAAAAAATGAATTAGGAATGTTTATGAAAAATAAGAAAAATTAAGAAAAATAAACTACTCGGTTACTATCATAACCTCAGTTCCCTGAGATAGGGAACGAGTATTGCGTAGCTATACGCAGTGGGGAAACTCTTTTTCCTCGATTTACTGAAGCTTATGTGTAAAACGCATTTGCAGCTGCACAGCTAGCACATTGAGCGTCTGGCTCGCTCATAGGCTGTGCTGCGGCAACTGCACATCCAATGGCGCGGGCGCCTCTGACGTGCGACCAATGAGCTAGCCCTACATCATTACACATCAGAGCCTGTCAAGGGGGCGTGGCCCTAGCCTATAATATTCCCCCGAATTCGCCATTATAGCAGGTTTAACGACTGAAGAGACAACTCTCCAGGTTACTATAGTGCGGCCGGCTACGCAATACTCGTTCCCTATCTCAGGGAACTGAGGTTACGATAGTAACCGAGTAGTTCCCTTTCGAACGGTCACTTCATATTGCGTAGCTATACGCAGTGGGGACGCCATGCAAAATGCTGCACTATAAGTAACTGGTTGCCACTGCAACTCAGGACCCCTGAGCTCACAGAACAAGCCAGAAAACCAAGTACTGTATATATAACAGACCGGACACCGTCGGGTCTAGAATCATATATATGTGTTAGTAACAAACCAACATAATATACTAATAAAACCAGACATGGTCGGGACTATTAGTATAAGAAATTACAACCGGCCATTTATATATATTTGTATGTGATTGTGCACAGTAATATTTTTTAGACAAGACCAGACACTGTCGGGTCTTAATCATATTGAAAGTACCTTCGCCTGCAGGGAAGGCACCTCCATATTATAAAACTTCATAAATGTGGAAGGCGAGGACCAGCCAGCCGCATCACAAATATCTTGAATGGGAAAGCCAGATGACCAAGCCCATGACGAGGCCATGCCCCTAATCGAGTGTGCCTTGATACCAATAGGGCAAACCTGACCCCTGAGGTACATGCCATGGAAATGGCATCTACTATCCATCTAGACAGTCTTTGCTTAGTGACTGGATCACCCTTAGATCGGCCACCCATGCAGACAAAAATCTGTTCTGATTGCCTAAAAGATGCAGAACGCTCCAGATAGATTCTCAGTGCTCTGACAGGGCAGAGAAGATTAACCTCCCCATCCTCGGCAGAAGGGGGAAGGGCTAATAATGTAATAACCTGTGCTCTGAACGACGTTGAGAGCACTTTGGGTACATAAGCGTGCCTGGGTTTGAGAATGACCCTGGAGTCATCTGGACCAAATTCCAAACATGAAGGGCTCACAGAGAGAGCCTGAAGATCTCCCACTCGCTTGATAGATGCCAATACCAACAGGAGAGCAGTCTTAGTGAGAGAGGTTTCAGACCAACCGACTGGAGCGGTTCAAAAGGCGGACCCTTCAGAGCCCCAAGGACCATGGAGAGGTCCCAAGGCGGCACAGAAGGAGGTCTGGAGGGGTTCATCCTCCTAGCACCTTTTAGAAACCGTACCACCAGATCGTTTCTTCCTAGTGATTGGCCAGCCACCAGAGCATGATGCGCTGCAATGGCTGCCACATACACTTTGAGCGTGGACGGGGAGCGGCCCGCGTCCAACAGCTCCTGCAGGAAGGAGAGTACCACAGATACCTACATGACTCTGGGTCCACACGATTTTTCGAGCACCAGCTGGAAAAACCCGACCATTTCAAAGCATAAAGGCACCGAGTAGACGGGGCCCTAGCTTCATAGATAGTGCTTAAGACCTTCTCAGGAAGGTCCCCGGGTACACGTTTAGGGGCCATACATGAAGAGCCCATAAATAGGGTCGAGGATGCCATATTGTGCCGTTGGCCTGTGTGAGGAGGTCTTTCCTCATTGGAACAGGCCAGGGGATTGTGTCCGATAACTGAACCAACTCCGGAAACCATGGTCTAGATTTCCAGAGGGGGGCCACCTGAAGGACTGGGCATCCGCTCTCCCTGACCCGTTTGATGACTTGTGGAATCATCGAGACGGGGGGAAAGGCGTAAAGGGGGCGGTTGGGCCAGAGATGGGCTAGCGCGTCCCTGCTCTTTGAGAAGAACACTTCGCAATGGGTGTTGGTTCTCGAGGCGAAAAGGTCGACTTCGGCCTCGCCGAGCACACTCCAAATCAGACTGACCGTCTGTGAGTTCACGGACCACTCGCCTAGGGGAGTGTTGCCCCGTGAGAGCATATCCGCACCAAAAATTCTGGACGCCAGGGATATGCGCTGCTCCCAGAGAGCTCAGATTGGCCTGTGCCCATAAGAGGAGGTCTCTCGCCATAGCATGCAGGTTGCCTGACCTGATGCCACCCTGGCGATTTATGTAGGCCACCACTGACATGTTGTCCGTGCGAACTAAGACGTGGTGACTTCTGAGGTTTGACAGAAATGCTTTCAGGGCCAAACCAACTGCTTTCATTTCCAGACAGTTGATATGTAGGCTCTGCTCCGTGCTCGACCAGAGGCCGGAGGCAGGCTTGCCCTCGTGCAGCGCTCCCCAACCCAGGTTGGATGCATCTGTAAAAAACACTTTCCTCCTGGAAACTGTTCCCATGGTCACACCCCTGTGATACCAGTCCTGAGCCCGCCAGGGAATAAGGGTCCTTAAACAACCGTGATTCACCATGATGCGCAGGCTGCCCGACTGCCACACATGGGTTGGCACACAGCGTTTCAGCCAGTGCTGCAGCAGCCGCATGCGCAGTAATCCGAAGTACTGACGATGCTGCTGCCATGAGACCGAGAAGTTTCTGAAATTTCTTTTCTCGTGTGAGCCGCGCCGTCATCGTCACAGAGTCTAAAACTGCACCCAGAAAGACCACGCTCTGGCTGGGGGTCAGTTTGCTCTTTGAAACATTGATTTTGAGACCCAGGCATTCTAAATGGCCGAGAATCAAAACCCTGTGAGCCAGTAGCTCGGCTCTCGATTGTGCCAGCACCAGCCAGTCGTCGAGATAATTCAGCATGCGCACTCCCTGAAGTCTCAGGGGAGAGAGCGCTGCATCCATACACTTCGTCAATGTACGGGGTGCCAATGACAGACCGAACGGCAGGACGGTGTATTGATAAGCCTGACCCTCGAAGGCGAATCTCAAGAATGGCCTGTGACGAGGGTTTATCTGAATGTGAAAGTATGCATCTTTCAGATCCATTGTAACAAACCAATCCCCCGGGCGAACTTGCGCGAGGATGTTTGATAGTTAACATTCTGAAAGGCTGTCTCATGAGAGCCTTGTTCAAATGTCTCAAATCTAGTATGGGTCGGAGACCGCCGATTTTTTTCGGGATTAGAAAATAGCGGCTGTAGAAACCCGAATGTTTTAGCGCAGGGGGGACTAGCTCTATCACCCCTTTTGCTAATAAATTCTGCACTTCGGCGCGAAGCACAATACCCACGTTGCTTCTCACCGAAGTCTCGATAACCGCCTGAAACTTTGGGGGTCTGCGAATGAATTGGAGCGAGTAGCCTCGCTTTATAGTGTTTGTTTGTAAAGACGCGGTCACTGCTGCGGGCCTGTTTACAATAATAAAATCCCCAGCCGCCTGAACTGAACAGGGAGCTGTGGGAAGTTTTGCAGGTTTTTTCGAGGGTGGTCCGGCTAGCGCGAGACACGAGCCCTCTCTCTTTACCTGTGGTGCTAGGATGACTTCGGCGGCACAGCATCGAGCACGACGCTGGTTTAGGTTTGCTCGACGCGAAGCTCGAGCGCTTCGGCAAGAAGTGTCGCATAGCTTGGGACGCCTTCTGTGCCTCCGTGTATCTCTCAGAGAACCCCTTCACCGCCGGGCCGAAGAGGCCGGAGCTGGATACAGGGGCGTCGGGGAACCTCGTTCTGTCCGCGTCTTTAATCTCGGTGAGATTGAGCCAGAGGTGCCGCTCGAGCACGACCAAGCTCGCCATGTTCCTCCCGATGGCCTGTGCTGTAGCCTTGGTAGCACGCAAGGCTAGGTCCGTGGCGCTTCGGAGGTACGGGCCTCCCGCGAACAGGACCGGAGAAGGCGTCCGAGCTGGAGAAAGTGAGGCACGCGGGGAAGTAGCCGGCGTGCGTTCACAAACCTCCATGCTCTCCGGTTGCCGTTGGTTGCGGCAAAGTGCTGCTTTGAAGTTTAAGTAAAGTCAAAGTAGATATACAAATAATTTCATATTATTGTAGCTCTAGAGCATTCTCTGTACCGGCCGTACATTGTGGTAGTGAGAAAACGCATGTTGCAGGAAAACTCAAATTTTAATGAACTCAGAGAGTAGAATCAGGAATATACACAGAGTAGACATACACTAACCTCATTTATCAAAAATGAGTACCGACAAAGGACTGAACAGAACAGGGAGTATGTATACACAAGTAAACAAAGGAACCAAATGAGAAACAGGTAAACGTAATCAGAAAGTAAACTAAGGCACAATGAAGACTAAACTGAAAGGGTTACATTAAGGTTACATTAACCTGTTAAGCTGCAAGCCTACTTTTAAAAAAATCCCCAGAAATGACATACCCAAACTGAAACAGATACAGTTCATGAACCCTTTGCACTAAAAGCACAAGTATGATCTCATTTGAAAGCTGACACCTGGTAGTTTATTGTAAATGTAGAATTAATTATTGTCATAATGATTTTTTTTTTTAAATAGCTTCAAAGTTTTGTAAAGTTATTAGAAATGTATTTTTATGAAACATCTTCATGAAAATAAAATTGAAGTTGGCCCTGGAGCAATCTAGAAATGCACTACAGCTAAAGCCATATGTGTGACCATTTTATATTTAAAATCTGAAAATGATAAGTCTAAAACTCTGTATTTAGTTAAATGTTTTTCAAGATCATGTCAAATTCCTTTATTTTGATTAGACTCTAAAATGCAAACTGATGTTTAGTCATCTTCTGAGTCATCTATTCAGTCTATTGTCTCTATTGTTTTGTGGTGCAAACGAGCCCCATTCAGTGTCAGTCTCCCCTGCACACATTTACACCTCTCCAGACTGGTTATGGCTCTAAATTACATTATAAATATAATCTATTATTATGAAATACCTGGCATGGCTCGAAGAACACAGGTAACTCAAATATCATTGCAATCATGTTTATTGTCTTCAAAACATCTTTATCTGCATGTTACAGCGATCTCTGTCAGCTACTTTGACCCTGTCCCAAATGGCACACTCCGGACTTGTGGACTTCCTCAGAGTCCACACTTCGGTGACGTCATGTAGTGCAGACCTATAGGGCCCTTAGCGCGAGTCCGCAAGGGCGCATTGAGAGGTATTTTTGGGACAGACTCGATCGTCACGCCGGAAACAGGAAGAAGGTCTCAGCTTAGACGTTGAAGCTGAATAAACTTAAAGGTCATCTCATCAGTCCCTTTATTAGAAAAATATCACAAAAATATCACACATTAAAAAAAATTACAGTCTTTAGCATCGAGAACAGGATTTATTTTATTTTCTCAAATCTTATGTCCATGTGAACTACACAGCCTGCTTTTACAGTTCTATAATTGTATATGCCACCTGGGCATTAGAATAGATGTCATGGTTATTTAAATGATCAATACAGTTGTACATAATAATACATTAATGTTCAATTTTAACACAAAATTAAAATGTAAATGAGTTTAAGAAAAATGTATAGGTTTCAATATTCCATACTACGTTTATATGACTCAGTAAAGCCATGACATTCGGTTCTATTTATGTAATGAATCATAATGCGATCGTATTATTTAACACGCTATTATTATGTTTGAGATATCAACCACTGGTCGATAATGTTTGTATAAACTGTAAGTAACAACTGGTAAAATGTACGCCTATATCATAAAGCCATGTTAACAGTCCGTGAGCGAAATCTCCTCCCATCCGTTTTCTGATTGGCATTTTGCAAGGATTTCTGGGTAGTTAAAGTGCGTGGAGCCTGCATCTATGCGGGCTTCGCGGAAGACCGCTTCAAGGGTACAAAGGGGGCGCTGCTGAGCACACTTCAGAGCGTTAAAATGCTAAATGGGACGGCCTACGGACTCGTAGACTCGGCGAGCACGCGCAATTTAAGTCCACGAGACCGAAAGTCCGCATGAAGTGCGCCATTTGGGACAGGGCCTTTCTGTATCGGAATGTCACATGACTATGGGTCTTCTTCATGATCCATATATGGACTATTATTGTGCATATAGCGTCCTCAGGCTATTGGTATGAATTGAAAACACAGCACATCTCAGTAAGAAGCGATCATAATGATTACATCGACGCATTTGGGTATAAATTCAATAAATATTATTCCTGTCTATAGAAATATGTGAATCTATGAGAATATATCAATATTTCTCCAAGTCTGCACATTTTTGAGCTAAAGCACTGAGGGACGTTGTTTTGTGAATCGCTGTCATGACGACAGCACGGAGTGTTTTTTATGAATGGACCAGCTGACGCTCATAATTCATATTAAAGGTATCGACTCATTTTTTCATTTCATAACTCCTGACACAAATTAAGACATAACTGTCACTATAAGTTTCTCAGAATACAATAGTGGTAAAATACTGAATCTTGAGTCTTATATCTTTTTAATTATGTATAGTTTGTCAAGGTATAACATTAAATCTGATAGTAAATTTGAACTAAATAAAAAAAAAACGCTTCAGTGCGCCGACGCACTGGCGAAGGTTAAGAGGTTAAACCAAGACACATGAACAATAACACAACGAAACAAGACAGAACCCTAACAGTTCTCCTCCCTTTTCGGATTTCGTGAGGGGCAAGCATTGGACACGAAACAGGAGGAGTTAGTCAATGGGAACACCATAGCGGCACTGACGGAGGCCAAGGCGGAGCCCTGATTGGTCTCTTGACTGGAGCCTGGGGCCAACCAACGGAGACAGAGCAAATGACAGTGGAGACCCTGCAAATGCATGGGGGCGACTGCCCATTGCAAAGTCACGGGCCAGAAGGAACAGCACCAGGTTGGGTGACTGAGGAGAAGATAGTTGCCTGGCAGAGCAGGGTAAGACTGGAAGGAGGAACCTGGTGGAACTGAAGGGGTGAAGGGCTGAGGCTCAGCAGGAGGCCGGGATATCAGCTGGGGAACCAGGATTAAGAGTGACCAAGGTGGGGCTGGAGGGACGAGGGAGCCCAGGGGAGCCAGAGTAATGTCGAACCACGACAGAACTGAGGGAGCTCAGAATGAAGGTGGAGCCAACAGTCTGACAGGCTGAGGTGAAGTCATGGGCCTGGAAGTCTGAGGTGAAGTCAGGGGATCTTGGCTATTTGAGAGGAGACCTGAGATGGTGCCGGAGAGCTGATGGGAGGCTGCAGTGAGGGCAGAGCTGAGGAGCTGCACGACACCAGCGGAGCAGGTGAGCCCTGGGGACTGGACGGAGCCATTGGTGAAGAAGACAATGGGTTGGACAGGTGACAGGGTGGGAGTGGATCATCCAGAAAATTCAAGGGACTACGCAAAGCCAACATGATGGAGACAACAGAGTGGACAGGTGACAGGATTAGAGAGGATAATCCAACAGGTACCAGAAGTGCTAACAGTGGTGGGAACAAGGTTGGGAGCTGGCTTCATCGATATGGCTGGTTCAGGCCAAAGAGGTGGCTTCCGTTTAGCTCCTGGACGGATGCGTTGACAGGTTCTGGCTCCATTGTGGGAGGCAGCTCTCGCACTTGGTCCGAGCCAGGAGTTGACTTGGGCTCAATATCTGTGGCGGGCTCAGGCGTTGAGGTCAGGTCTGCGGGGCTGGGACGAGGAGTCCTGTCTGGAGAAGGCAGAAAGATTACTTCTATCAAAGGAACGTGCTGTGGAGTCGGAGATGTTGTTGCTGTCCTCAACAACTATTGTGAGGGAGGATTGCAAGGTGTAGTCAGTGAACTCGGTGAAAGGACAGTGATCCTCCCCCAACAGCATCAAGGATATCCCTCTCCAGAAGAGATGGTTGAGTTGAAGAGATGGGGTTCATGGTCCTCTTATGAAGACTTCAGATGCCCAACACCTTTGAGGAGACGACCCAACATCTGTGAAGAGATGACCCAACACCTGTGAAGAGATGTCCCAACACCTTTGAGGAGACGGCGTATACTCCGGCGAGGACTTCTGATGAAGCAAACTCTGAATCAACATGCACCAATGCTACATTTTTCTATATATCCTAATCATTTGTTAACAAACATGTATTCATTACTTCAATCAGCTTATTGTTTCTGCCTTAAATTAATACACTGTTAAAATTAATACATTTTAGCTAAATGTTTGATTTGTATATATACAAATATGTACATTTCTGAAATACATAACTTAGACAGTCACCTCTGATACCAGATCACTCTAAATTGTAATCTAGACATGCATTTTCTTTAAAGCTTCTGAAGCTGTAACTAAATACTAACCAACAGTGCGTATTATATTTTTATAGTTTTAAATGGCACTCACTCGTTTCTGTAAAGGACCCCATTGAACGCTCTGCCCATTATGCACTTTTCGTTGAAATAATCAGTTAGCTTAGTGTGCAAATTTAGAATTTCATTTTAAATTAAATTTGTAGTTAAAATAGATACAAATAAACCTTTTTTAAATTTTGAATTACAGCCTTGCCTTATTGTGTAGGCATTTGTGCAGTGAAAATTACCCCAAAGCACCACCTAGTGTCCAACCTACGCTAATACTGTTGTAACCCATTTAAACGTGAGTACCGTAACTGCACAAGGGTGACAATTATGATATGGCAAGTGAACCACACCACAGCACTCAAACTGTTCCATGTGTCATTTGTCAGAGAGAAAGGAACCTCAAGGATGATATAAGCAAATATGTGCAATTGTATAGGGCCCCATTCCTACATTTTTCCTTTTGTTATCATTAGTTAATGTATTAACTAACCATGAGCAATACATTTATTGTATTTGTTAATCTTTGTTAACATTAGTTTATACAAAATACAGTGTTTCATTGTTTGTTCATGTTAGTTCACATTGCATTAACTAATATTAACAAATACAACATTTGATTTTAATAATGTATTAGTACATGTTGAAATTAACATTAACAAAGATGAATAAATGCTGTTGAAGTGCAGTTCATTATTAGCTCATGTTAACTATTTTAGTTAACTAATGAAACCTTATTGTAAAGTGTTACCATTTATTTATTTGTTTGTATTCAAGTGCTTTGCCTTTAAGAAATGTTGGACTGCTACCCTTCTTAAGTGTTATGGCATGCTGTAGAGGAAAGTGTTTTGGAAATGTCTGTGAAATAATGGAAACCACAGACATGATTCAATGAGGAAAAGCACAGAGAACAGGATATTTTCTGCCTGCTGTCCACAAAATACACACACATTCCTCATTCATAACAGACACTCAAACATACCGTGAGCAGCCAGAGGCAAATGGAATAAACAGATGTTTCACCCACTAAAGTTTGTTTTGCTTCTCCATGGAGACTGAGGGGTCATGCTTGATGTCTATTTTGAATTTCCCTTTTGGTTTGAAATTGGAAATCCTTACACAAATGATCTGAAGGCTGCATGACTTCCTCTGTGATGTATTCAATAAGTCCTATATACATTTTGGAGTAGTGTGTGTGTATATATATATATATATATGAGTAAAAACTATTGCATGTATTTAATATTACCTTATTTCCTCACCACAAACTCTCAACTGACCTGGGCCTTGTGGTCTAAAAAATCCTGGTAGAGTTTTGGGACTAACCAACAGAGGTTACGCTGAGAGATGTGGAGGCCCAGGCAGAATCTGATGGAACGAGAGACCAGTTGACACCAATGGACCAGGAGACCAAGGTGGAACCGTGGTGACGAGCGGCTGAGGAGGAGCCAGTGGTGCCGGGGGACTGAGGCGACGATGCTGTGTGTGAAGAGGAGCCTGACGGAGCTATAGGTATGGAGGAATGAGGCGCAGCCGAAGGTCCGGAAGTCTGTGGCGACGGTAGAGTGATGACTGACCGAGAAGGAGCCAGTGGGACGAGGGAGCCCAGTGGACCCGGAAGGACGATGGTCCTAGGTAGAGCCGATGGGGTGAGGATCCAGGGAAAAGCGGACTGGTCAACGGGCCAAGGTGGAGCTGAGGACCCGGAGGGACGAGGCAGGCCTTGGCTCTTGCACGATGCCCGTGGTGGGCATAAGCTGGGTCTCTCAGTCTGAGGTGGGCTCTGGTTTCTTATCCGCGGTGGGCATAGCCTCTGGATCTGGAGTGCTGATTGATGTTAATCCTCTTCAACGTTGCCCACTGTAAAAGAGGATCCATCAACCCACAGGGGGAAGTTTATATATTCCACTAGGGTCCAACAGGAATCCCTCTTAAGCATTACCATCTGAATCTCATCGTCCAGTCCGCTCCTGAACCCCCCCATGAGTGTCAGGTCATCGCAGTTGGTGTGATGGCTAACGCTGACGAACTCTCCACATAATCCTCCAGGTTACGTCCGCCCTGAAACAAAAAATTACAGCCCCTTTGGGCCCGTGAAAGCTCTGCATTGGGGCAATGTTAAAGGAAGCGATATCCAAATATTTTAGTAGTTCAAAATAGCAGCTTAGTAAAATAGCAGATCTCCAAAAGGGTTTAAAGACAACGAAACAGTGCTCATGGCACAAACAATACTGGACAATGAACTGAATGAACTGAGGGACTTAAGTACACAAGAATAATTAACTCAAATATGAACTAATCAATAGCCAAAGTAACCAACAAAGAGCGGGAAAATGAAACAAATGAAACGGGTAACAGAGAAACAAACTAAGAGTCCATGAAAACAAAACTAAAACACACTAATCATGAAAAATATACGAATCATCAAATCATTGTGAAAATTCCTGTTTTTGCTATAAGTTATTCAATTTTGAGTTCTTTCTTTTTCTTATCAACAAGTTGTATGAAAAAGTAGATTTTTAAAAAATATCTTATAAATATCTATATAGGCCTAATGAATAATTTAATATAGACAATACGGTACTAATCTGCACCTACTGTATAAGGATGCTCTCACGTCTTGTAATGACTCGGAGGGCTGAGACTGATCCATATGCAACCGATTTATTAAACAGAAAAGTCAGACAAAGGTAACTCAGGGTAATAATAATAATCAGAGGTGGTCAGAGACGTGAGTAGAACCGGACAGAAGGTCGAGGGCTGGCAGCGAGGCTACAGAATCCAGGGACAGGCTTAGGGTCCAGGCAGGCGGCAGAGAATCAGAATCTGGTACGGGCTGGAGGTCGAGAGGCAGGCTGCGGACAATCAGACAAGGTTAGTTCAGCGAGGGTCAGAGATAACAGGTAGACTGAGGAATAGGGAAAAACGCTCGGACATGCACACATTGAGAGGCAATACTTCGCAAAGAACGCTCTGTGAACGAGGCAGATAAAGGCTGGGCAATCAGATATAATTCGGAACAGGTGAGGGTAATCTGAGCGCCAATGATGCATACTAAGGGGAAAGTATGCAAATCACTAGAATTCAGGAGAGGGCGCACGTGGCTGAGAAATGGTGGAACCAGGGAGATTGGACGCCGTAACACGTCTAGGTTTTGTGCAGTTTCATTATCTGGTTCTGTTTAGTTTGTAGTCATGGTTTTCTTTCTCATAGTATTTGCCTGTGTTTTTGTTCATTCATTTCGGAGTTGTACCCTGCGAGAACAGCCTTATCTTGGCTAGTCCTTCTGACATTTGCCGCTGGATCTGATGTCTCTATAATGGTTTATATGAGATATAATTTGTCTTGTGCATATTTAATGGTCAATCTTTGGTCTCATGGATCTAAAATTTGTTCCCTGGCATATCGTTTTGGCTGAGGGCAAAGTTAAGTTTTTATATTCTTATAAATACCGTTGAACTAGAGTGCTGACTTTGTACGTTTGACTAAATTGTTTGCTTGTCTTTATTTCTTATTGTACAAGCTTCTTATACTTTTTATGGTCACACTGTAGATTAGTCCAATTTTCACTATTAACTAACTATTAACTATGACTTTTGCCTCAATAAACTCCCAATTACTGCTAATCAGTAGTTAGTCAGGTAGTTAAGTTTAGGTTTTGGGTAAGGCAAGGCAAGGCAAGGCAAGTTTATTTATATAGCACATTTCATACACAATGGTAATTCAAAGTGCTTTACATAGAAGAAATTAAAATAATCAAAAGAAATCAGAATAATTAAAACAGTTTAGAATAAAAGATAAAATACAGAAATAATCAAAAGAAATCAATAATTAAAACATAAAATAAAATACAGTACAAACAGTCGGACAAACAGTGGTACAGTGCTCATTCAGTAAATGCACAGCTAAACTGATGTGTTTTGAGTTTGGATTTGAATGTGACTACTGTAGCAGCACATCTGATCTCTTCTGGAAGCTGGCTCCAGCTGCGGCTGGCATAATAGCTAAAAGCAGACTCACCATGCTTAGAGTGAACCCTTGGTATTTCTAGCTGATGTGATCCTAATGATCTGAGTGATCTGTTGGGTTTATATTCAGTGAGCATATCTGCAATGCATTGAGGTCCTAGGCCATTGAATGATTTATATACCAGTAATAATACTTTAAAATCAATCCTATATGTACCTGGCAGCCAGTGTAAAGACCTGAGGAGTGGTGTGATGTGTTCATATGTTCTGGTTCTGCTCAGAATCCTGGCAGCAGCGTTCTGTATGAGCTGCAACTGTCTTATGGTGTTTTTGGGAAGGCCAGTGAGGAGTCCATTACAATAATCCACCCTGCTGGTGATGAAAGCATGCAAAAGTTTCTCTAAGTCTTGACTGGAAACAAAGCATCTAACTCTTGCAATAATTTTCAGGTGATAGTATGATGATTTAGTTATTGCTTTGACATGACTACTGAAACTAAGGTCTGACTCCAGAGACACACCCAGATTCCTGACTTGATTTTTAGTTGTTTGACCCCTAGAGTGAAGGTATGCGTTCACCTTGAGAACTTCATCTTTGTTTCCAAACGCAATGACTTCAGTTTTGTCTTTGTTTAACTGAAGAAAGTTTTGGCACATCCAATTGTTTACTTCATCAATGCTTTGGAACAGAGAGTTAATGGGGCTGTAATCGTTAGGCGATAGGGCTAAGTAGAGCTGTGTATCGTCTGCATAGCTGTGGTAAGCGATTTGGTTCTTTCTCATTATTTGGCTCATTGGGAGCATGTACAGGTTGAATAGGAGTGGCGCAAGAATTGAGCCTTGAGAGACTCCGCATGTCATGGGTGTCCACTCAGACTTATGATCTCCTATACTCACATAATAACCTCTCTCTCCTAAGTATGACCTGAACCATTTTAGGACTATCCCAGAAAGCCCGACCCAGTTTTCCAGCCTGTCAAGAAGTATGTTGTGATCGACAGTGTCAAATGCAGCACTGAGGTCGAGTAGTACCAGCACTGATAATTTGCTTGTATCAGTATTTAAGCGAATATCATTTATAATCTTTATGAGCGCTGTCTCTGTGCTGTGATGCGGACGGAAACCAGATTGAAAATTGTCAAAGTATCTATTTAAGCTTAAGAATTTGTTTAGCTGATTGAAGACAACTTTTTCAATGATCTTGCCTATGAAAGGAAGATTTGAGATCGGTCTATAGTTGTTTAATATGGTCTTATTCAGATTGCTCTTTTTCAGGAGGGGCTTGACAACTGCAGTTTTCAGGGAGTTCGGAAAACTCCCAGAGAGAAGTGAGGCATTTACCACTTCTAGGAGATCTGCTTGTAAGCTGTGTAACACATTTTTTTAAAAAAGATGTGGGAAGTGCGTCAAGGGTGCAGGTTGATGTTTTAAGGTGCTGTACGGTTTCTTCCAAAATGTTGCCATCAATTTCTTCGAAATCAGACATAGTGACTTCTTTCTCAGGCTGTTGTCTGTTCTGTCTGACCCCAGTGCAACTCAAGGATGAGCTGATCACCTTTCTGATATTCTTTATTTTCTCAGAGAAGAAAAAAACAAACTCACTGCACTTGCTCTCTGAGAGCATTTCACTGGGAATCTGGCTTGGGGGGTTTGTCAGTCTCTCTACAGTAGCAAAAAGAGTGTGTGTGTTGTTTATATTGCTGTTTATAATATTTGAGAATAAAGTCTGTCTAGCTTTGCCTAGTTCCTTATTGAAAGCATGGATGCTGTCTTTGTAGATGTTATAATGGACTACAAGTTTTGTCTTCCGCCACATGCGCTCTGCTTTTCTGCATTGTCTTTTCATATTTTTCACTGCTGTTGAGTTTCTCCAAGGTGCTTTTTGTCTGCCACTCTTCTTCCTGACTTTCACAGGAGCAATATCATCAATTACACTCTTAACTTTTGAGTTAAAAGAATCAAGGAGATAATCAACAGAGTCAGCAGATATGCTTGGTGTTAAAGATATAGCCTTCATAAATAGTGCACTAGTGTTCTCATTTAAGCATCTCTTCTTGACAGACACAGATCTAGCTTCAATGGCAGAAGAGATCATTATATCAAAGAAAATACAAAAATGATCAGACAGTGCTACATCCTTAATAACAATCGATGAAATGTTTAGACCCTTACTGATAAGTAAATCTAGAGTGTGTCCACAAAATCTTATGTGTGGGTCCATGTACATGCTGAGTCAGATCAAAAGTTTTTAAAACAGTTTTGATTTCTTTTGCCATATTGGTTTCTGCATTATCTATGTGAATGTTAAAATCTCCAGCAATGGCAAAGCAGTCACACTCTGAGGAAATAGTTGATAACAGTTCTGTAAAGTTCTCAGCAAAGGCTGGAGAGTATTTTGGAGGCCTGTAAACAATGTTAAGTAACATGCATGGATCACCTTTTAACACAATACCCAGATATTCGAAAGACGGGTAATTCCCAAATGATATTTGCTTGCATTGATAGACATCTTTAAAAAGAGCAGCTAAACCTCCGCCTCTTCTAACAGCTCTGCAGACACTCATAAAAGTAAAGTTAGGAGGGGATGTTTCATTGAGGACTGTTGCACTGCAGCTGTCTTCTAGCCAAGTTTCATTTAGCAACATAAAATCCAGGTTGTATGTGGTTATTAACTAGACCAAGGTGTTTTTGGGGCCCTTGGGATGTTTTGACATGCACTGACATTTGTGCTTTTTTCAGTTATTTATAAACATGTTAATGGCAAAGGTGTAAATTCACTCTATATAGCACAAACTGGGCTACCATAATATGTGAGCAACATGTATGTACATGTTTGTATTTTTAAGAGAATAATGTTTATGCGTGGTTATTGAAAAAAATAAAAATGAAAGTTGCTGAAATAAGGGCACAAAACACATACTAAATATGTGTCCACAAGACTTTTGACTAATGGATGTTGTCGCTTCGAGTTCTGGCTTCAAAATGATGTGAAAATCATCCTGCCTAATCGTTCACATAAAACAAAACATTAATTTATACTTTGACAGTATGACAGTTTTTTTGTCAGAAGAGGTTTATGCGTGGGAGTGGTAATGGCCTATCAATATTAATGAGATTCAGACCAGGGGTGTGACAGACACTCCCCCAATGGCTAATGGCCCATCAAGTGAGGCAGCCTGAACAAAGAATGAGAGGAGATTCAAAGGTTTTGTTTTTCAATCTGTTTTATTGTAATTCCTCTATGCCACATTCCTATAAAAATAATAATATTAATAAAGGTTAATAAAGGTTGATCAAAGTACTATCAGCATGTCAGGGCTATCAGGGCAATCAGCATGTTAATAAAACAAAAAAAATATAAGCTCTTTTATATTAACATTACCAATCAATAATTGTAATATTGTGCATGCATAACACATTTTTTGCAAAGCCACAGTAGTAGGTAAAAAATAGTAGATACCGTAATTCCTCAAATATAAACTGGTATTCAAATAAACGCCGGGCCTCTGATAGTGGCCGGGGGCGTGGTCAACGCGGACAAATAAAGGCCGGTCTCAAATTAAGGCCGGGGAAAAATTAGTGTACACTCAAAGTTGGACGCGCTCAGCGCTTGTCATATATCACAACAATTCAGTGTTTTTAACCACATGTTTATTTTAGGTTTCAGACATTTAAATAGATAAGATTTATAGCAAAACAATACATTTATAGTTTGTAAAATACACAATGGTGTCTATGGAAGCAGCAATAACAATCCATTCAAATATATTTGGCGACTTGTTTTATTCATATCAGATACACAGTGTAAGTAACTATAAAGTTTACTCTATTCTTCTCGGGAGAAACTGAAGAATTCACGCGCTGTGTAACGTAATAAATCCAACAGACAGGAATCTCTGAACTGCGGTGCCCATCTCACATTACAGATCAAGATAATTTATGAAGGGTTTTAAACCAGTGGTTCTCAAAGTGGGGTCCGCGGACCCATTGGGGTCCGTGACCCGTTGCCAGGGGGTCCGCGAAATAATTTTAGAACCTTATGAACGGAATCGCGGAATCCAGTCAGACCATCGGGGAAATTCTTGGCAGAGCGCTCCTGCTCTCTCTTTCTCTCCCCCCACAAACGCGCGCGCATATCTAGAGAGAAGAGTGAATCCGCGAATACACAGTAGCCTAGTTGTAAAATCAAAGTTAAGAGGCTAGGTTTAAATTTTTGAGTTCTTTTTTTTTTATCCGTCAGTTTATTTAATTTTTTTTTAATTAGTATTGTTTAAGATGTTTCGTAGCTTGCCTATGTCATTTGTAATGGAAGCCCGTTTCCGCCACTGAATACAAAAAAGAAAAGAAAAGGTAATTGTGACTTTAAAGTCAGAATTGTGAGATTAAAAAGTCACAATTAGCCTACCTTTTTATAGTTTTATATGGCGGACACGGGCTTTCATTCTCTTTGATAGGCGGCATAGGCCTACGTGAGTAAAAATGTATGAGCCTTTTGCCTTTACACAAGAGCGTCATCTCCAGAGCTGCTATGAGTCACTTTGAGAACGTTTCAGCATTTCATTTGATACAAAAATAGGGGCGGTTCTAAGGTCAGTGGATATTCGGGCTTTAGCCCAAACTAAAATTGGGTATTTTTATTTAAATTAATGAATTGATTATAAAAGCGATTTAAGGGAATAAAGAAAAAGAAAGGCTTGTTGTAGGCCTATTAGTGAAATAATTACAGTTGTCAAATATTAAATCTTTATCTACTTACATTTTACCAGCCGTTCGTTCACTGTTAACATCCTTCTGTGAACGGTAAGCCCCGCCTTCTTTAATCATTTTAACCATAGACATAATAAATACATAGACGCCCTATTGGCCGCTGGAGCGTACGTCAACGGCGACGCCATATTGCGGAGGGCAACTTTCCCATACCTCTCATACCGGGAATAGAGAAAAATGCACTTTTCGTGGGCTGCACAAATCGCCAAACAACTGAAAACAGGTCTCGAGGAATTACCTTTCACAAGCAAGACTGAACATTTGTTTCTGGTTGTATTTGGTCATGATATAATTAGTAATAGTAACGTTCAGAGGAGAAAGGCCGCGAAATTTAAAAATACTACTGTTATTGTATCACGAAATGTGGTCTTAATAGTTTTTCAGTCGACAATGTAGTTGTTTAAAGCTCAGATCTGTGGTTTATTTAAAAATATAGCGCCTATTTAAAATTTTGATCTGACGTTTTCGGAGTTGTGAGATACAGGCGATCACCGGGCGCTCAGCGCTCATGTACCCCGCCTGGAACAGCCTTACCTCGGCTAGTGCTTCTGACGTTTGCCGCTGGCTCTGATGTATTCGTCTTGTGTATATCTAACGGCTATCTTTGGTCTCATAAATCTATCTGTTCGTTTTGGCTGAGGGCAAAGTGAAGTTTCATAACTTTATATTTAGGCTATTTAACGTTGTATCCTGCTGTATGTTTGACTGAATCGTTTACTTTATTTCTTGTCTTGTATAGCTTTTTATACCTTTTAGGCTACTTATACTGTTATGATGGCTATTACTGATCAATAAAACTGAAATTTAACAAAAAAGAGACAGGGTTGTGTCATTTTATTTTATATAGCCTATGTAGGAATATTTTAAAATATATAAATTATATTTGCATATTTATACATTATCTTCACTGTATGTAGGCCTACATAAAATAAAATGACAAATCTATTTTTGTTAAATGTCAGTTTAATGATCAATATTATAATGTTTCATATTTTTTTCATATTGTCTATATTATTCTGCAATTGATATTACATTGTATTTGCTGTTCTTCTTATTATTGTTATTATAATATTATACCATTTGCGATTATCAATCTATTATAGTAATGCTATCATAGTCACTAACTTAATATTTTTATTGTCTGTATACTGTAATTGATATTTCTTATTATATTGCTATTATTATAGTATTATACATAAACTATATGCTATTATCAATATTTTTATGATTGTTTTATTGTACTTATGATATTATATAATTATACTATCCATTACTATTTTATTTGCTGTATACAGTTTGTTTATTTTATTGACTAAACTATTTACTATTACTTCTCACTTTATCTTATATTTACTATTTGCATTTCACTGTAGTTGTACCATATCATATGTATTACCATAAAGGATCCATCCGTTATCTTTGTTATTGCTAAAATCGGGTCAATCACAGGAAATGTTTTTTCCACAATAAGAAAACTTTATTTAATTTAATGTGAACATTAAATTCAATCTCAGTATGGGGGTCTTCACAATTCTTATCCAAGAATAAAAAGCCAGATAGCCTACATGACAAGCCTGAGCTTTGACAATTCCTAATACATTTTTTTTATAAGTCTCTCGAGATTTTAAATAACTGGACATGAAACTTTTTGTACACCACATACCAACCACTAAAAAGGGCTGATAAATGTAAAAACATTACAAGAACTCGCATCATGTTAATTTTTCTTTATTTGGCAAAAAGCAAAACACTTTATTTTTATTGTGAGTATACAGAAAAAAATAGAAACTGAACAGGATCGATTGATGTATAACACGAAAATGAAAGATCAAAATTAACAGATCATTTTGAGTTTATTTTGCATTGCTAAAAAAAAAAACGAGCAAAACGCGGGGGCGCGTTTTTGGTCCCCAGAGGGTTAAGTCGTTGACTAGAAGTGATTTATTTTTAAGTGAGAGGACTTTTAAAAGTGCTAACTTAACAGTCTTACTATTTGTCCCCACAGCAATCTTACTTTGGTTTACTTCAGCCTTACTTACTTACACTAATAGGTGCCAGATTAGATGGGTTTGCTGTACGGCTTTTGAAGGCCTTAGACTTTCTATCATGTATTTGAACAGCAATAGAGAAAGATACAGGCGCACTGGGTTCCCGCTTGTTCTGTAAACATTTGAGAAAGTTACTGTTATCATAGCGGGGACCCGACACATATCACTGAGAGCTGGTACCAGTTATTTTTGGTTCACCTCGAGCCACTGGAGGAGGGTGTGGGCCTTGGCGTTGTGGCAGAGGCCGGAGAGCTCTCAAAGGAGGAGGGGGAGGGTGAGCTGTGCTCGCAGGCATTGGTGGTTGTGGGGCCTGACGTTTTTTGGTTGGTATCTGGGGGCTTGCAGCAAAAGAGTGGGATAGTTTGGTTCCAGCAAACACCAGTTGTTCAATTTTCTCTGAGAAGCACAGAAGTGGAGATGCTGGAGATATGGATAACGTGTCTGGTGAGAGAGGCTGTTGCTCTGGTGTTATTGGAGGCTGTAATATGCTGTCCTGGTTTCCCTGGCTGTTTTCCAGAAAGTCGTCCTTGGGTGCTGAATCTTGGAGCAGTGCTAGTATGTCACAGTCTGTCTGGTGAGCTCTGTGGGCAGGGCTCAGCTGAGATTGTGTCCGTGAGCAGAGGTTGTTGTGGCTGAGTGGTGTTATCATTGTCCTTGTGTGATGTGTCAACATATGTCCATTCAGGTGCTGAAGTGAAGTCCTGTGGTCATTCATACTGTATCCAGGTGTGTGTGTGCCATTCAGGTTGAGTGGATTGGCACACACTGCAGAAGGGTGACAGAGGGAGAAGTAGATATTGTCCTTTAGCACTCTTGAACCAAGTTTGTTTGGGTGGTGGCCATTCTGTTGAAACAGTTGCCTCTGACTCCAGAAAAGATTTAAGTTGTCAATGAAGTTCACTCCTTTTATATTGCAGGTTTTTTGCAGCCATGTATTAAGTCCAAGCAACCATGAAAACCTGTTTGTTCCTCTTGCTGGGAGTGGTCCACTGATGAATGTTTGAACTTTCAGTCTTTTAAGTGTTTCAAAAAGTTCATTGAAATCATTCTTAAGGAACTCTTACTGCTCTTTATGAATATCATTCTTCCCAACATGAATGATGAGTCGATTTGCAGTCTTATGTTTCATCAGAATGTTCTGAAGTTCTAAAGGTTAGGTTAGGTCTAGGTTAGGTTACTGTTTACATCAGAAGTCGTTGCTTGTGGAAGGCAGCACGTAGTTGTATCCCTGCTACTAATGTTTCTGATTATGGAGTTCCCCACTATCAGAGTCCTGGGCTCGGCTGCGCTCTGAGCTGAGTGCCGCTGTCTGCTCGACCTTGAGCCCCAGTTAGCATCAGTGTTAGCTACTGGCTGATTCAGTCTGTGTTCGATCACATTCATCAAATTTGGGGATTCCTCATTCATTAATACTTCAAATCTGTTCTCAAGATGTATAGGCAGTGGTAGGAGACCAGAGTTTGCAATCCTTGTCAGAGCCGTATCTGGGGTTGAGGATGCTACTGCGGCAATATGTGATGCTCGTGACAATCTGATGTCTCGAGTGCCTTTGGGTCTCGCTCCCTGTTTGTGCCATCGATTTGTAAGTCGATCGGCTTGTTTCTCTACACTCAGTATGGCCTGTCGAGGAGCACTAGATTCATGGGACTCACCGGCTGTATGCTGAAGGCGTCCATGACAAAGCTCTTTTGTGTGTTCCGTCTGGTTTGGTGGTCCCGCAATTAACTTTGTTTCAAGAACTGCAATCTTTTGTAAAAGTCTGTGGCAGTTAGAGCAGCAAGTAGATTCCAGAAGAGGCATTTTCTTATCCTTATGAATGTAGGCAGTTGTGTTTTCTCTTCCCCGGAATGTAAGCTTTCAGTGGGAGGCTGGTCGAATAAAATAATTCGACTTTTTTTGTAGTAATCCACGCGTTTGAGTACTGTGCTGATTTGCTGAAGTTAAAATTAGGTGATAGAAGGAGATAAAATATAAAAATATAAAAGCGATAGAGCAAAGCGCGGAGCAGTAAGCAAGAGCGTCCGAACAGTAGCTGAGCAGTTGCTAATACTCTACTGTTAGGATTGGGATGTAGAATATGGTCATGCAGAATAAGGAAAGATGTGTTTTATATGTACTAATAAACAGCCAATATGCTAGGACCTATAAGCTTTTACTTATACTTTTATAATGGCTATTTTTGTGCAATAAACTGATATTCGAGGGGTTAGTTCACCCAAAAATGTAAATTATATCATTAATTACTCACCCTCATGTTGTTCCAAACCCATAAGACCTTCGTTCATCTACGGAACACAAATGAAGATATTTTTGATGAAATCCAAGAGCTTTCTGACACTCCATAGACAACAATGCAACAACCACTTTCAAAGCCCAGAAAGGAAGTAAAGACATCATTAAAATAGTCCATGTGACTCCAGTGGTTCAACCTTAATGTTATGAAGTGACGAGAATACTTTTTGTTGGCAAAAAACAAACAAAAATAAGGACTTTATTGAAGAATTTTTTCTTAAATTCTAGAGAACACAATTAAAATAATGCATACACACACACACACACACACACACACACACACACACACACACACACACACACACACACACACACACACACTTGTTTTCATGATATATCGGGACTTGTGAAAAAAAACTTGAAATATTAGGACATGCCTTTCCCAAGGTCCAACAGACCTGGTTATCAAATAATTTCCTACCAATGCTTCAAGAAATAGATCCATCTGTTGACATTTTGTCTAAGGCTATATTTTGGGCAGACTTGATTTTTATGCTACTTGTGAGGACATGTTTGGGTTCCCTTTCAAAAGGGAACTCGCACTGCGTCAAAGCGCTAGGGGAACGCCTCAGCGTGACCGATGATTGAAACACTGTATAATCACGACAATCGTATTGGCTGGCATCTGCCATGACGTCATGCTCTAGCGCGACCAGGAAGTATAAAAGGGCGCCTAGAGAACATGTCATCCTCTTTTCGTCTTCAGGGACTGTTTCACTGACATTGTGAGTAAAACGAAACTATGGCAAACAAGGGAAATGTGCCGACCCGTGTGAGAGGTTTCTCACACCTGGTGGCACTCACTTCCTTTGTGGGCTTTGCATGCACGCTCTGTTCTCGAGAGGACAGAGTATGCGGACTGTGAGCGCTTCCCAATGAGAACGCTCCGTTCTCATCTGTCTTTCTTCTCGAGGGAGGTCGGACAGTCATCTTTGCCCCGCGGTTCGGGTCCCGCTCGTGCCGAGGCCGAGAGGAGACTCAGATCGCGGGGATCTCAGAGGGAGCTCGCTGACGAGTTCGAGAGAGGAGTGAATCTCTCAAACTCGTCGGCGGGTGACGAGAACGAACTGTTGGGCGGGGATGCGCACTCTGACGCATCCTCTGGTCCAACAGACAGTGCTCTATTGATTGTGCCCGCCAGGCTTGAGTAATGCCATGGCAGCGCGTCAGAGGGGAAGCGCTCAAAAAAAAAAGGTGATTAGCGCTTTCTCTCTGGCCACACCCTACCAGCACCATTAACAGAGTAGTTGGCACTACGTGCCTCCTCCAGTTAAAACGAACATAGACAGGCTGTACATTTAACGGCCTCCGTTCCCCTCCTGGATAGGATGGGTTTCCCTTACGGTGTGGTGAGATTGCTATAGGGACTGTCGCTTCCCGTTCACTGAGATTTGGGTAGCCCAGATCTAGGCCTCCTCTCATGCGAGAGTCATCATGCTGAGATCTCTGGCCTTAGAGCCCCATGCAGGCAGCACGGCTGTTGAGGTAGACTCAACAGAGGTAGGTAGAGGTAGACTAGGGATAACTCTCTTAAATTAAAAGAGAGTTTTTCCTGGCCCTCCACCTCTCGGGCTCTGAGCTGGATTTATTTAATATAGTTGTTTCCACTAATACAAAGACTAGTTTAAGACGACTTGGGTGTGAGTATGGCAGGCCTCCTCTTCTTAGATTCTTTCTGTTAGGCCCCTGCTCCCCATAACCCTGTGGAGGCAGTATGCGTCTCTGAATTTGAGACAGTGGTCAAGTCACCCGATGACGTAGTATTCCCCTAGTTAGCAGGGTGTTTCTATAGAGTGCTTAGTCAAGCTAGCCTAACTATATGTGTCGGGCCTCCTCTCCTTCGAGAGTCATCCTGCTGAGGCCTCCATATACAGCTCGGTAGATTATGGAACGGGTTCTTCCTCATTTCTTGAGAAGTTATTAGACCTGTCGCTCAGTCATCCTGCTGAGGCCTCCATATATACAGTTAGATGGGTTCATCTCTTCAACAGCATGTGTCAGGCCTCCTCTCCTCCGAGAGTCATCCTGCTGAGGCCTCCATGCAAACAGCCTTCCAGGTGGAGCTTGAGATGTGGCCCCTCTCTTTCTGAGGAGGTGCTTTAGGCCCTTCGCTCCCTGAGCTCTGATGATCGTTGAGCTAGCTCTCCTAAATATGTGTCAGGCCTCCTCTCCTTTGAGAGTCATCCTGCTGAGGCCTCCATATATACAGTTTGCTGTGTTGATCTGTTTTATAGCATGTGTCAGGCCTCCTCTCCTTCGAGAGTCATCCTGCTGAGGCCTCCACGCAAACAGCCTTCCAGGTAGAGCTCGAGAAGTGGCCTCTCCCTCCCTTAGGAAGGGGTTTTCAGGCGTCTCGCTCCCTGAGCTCTAGTGATAACCTAGCTAGCTGTTCTAACTATATGTGTCAGGCCTCCTCTCCTTCGAGAGGCATCATGCTGAGGCCTCCATGCATACAGCTTAGTGGGTAGAGCGTGAAAGGGGTTCTTTCTCATGTCTTGAGTAGCTCCTAGACCCATCACTCCCTGAGCTCTGTGTTAATGTTTTTGGGAACCTACGGTCCAATAAATCTCTGGTTTGAGTCTAGCTAGCATGTGTCAGGCCTCCTCTCTTTCGAGAGTAATCCTGCTGTAGCCTCCATGCAAACAGCTTTTAGCTAGTAGTAAAAAGGGCCCTCTCACTAACAGAGAGTCGTTATTAGGCCCTTTACTGCTTGAGTAAGTCTGGCAGGCCTCCTCTGCTTTCAGAGTCATCATGCTGAGGCCTCCAGGCGAGCAGCCTGTTAGGTAGAGATGGAGGAGTGGTCCCTCTCCCCAAAAAGGAGAGCAGTTAGGCCCCCTCGCTCCCTGAGCACTGCGTTAGACGAGCTAGCTGTCCTAGAGCATGTGTCAGGCCTCCTCTCTTGGAGAGTAATCCTGCTGAGGCCTCCATGCAAACAGCTTTGCAGGTAGTAGTAAAAAGGGCCCTCTCACTAACGGAGAGTTGTTTTTGGCTCTTCACTGCCTGAGTTCTGCATCATGAACTTTATTCACTCTATAAAGTGTGGCAGGCCTCCTCTGCTCTCAGAGTCACCCTGCTGAGGCCTCCAGGTGTGTAGCCAGTCAGGTAGAGATAGAGGAGCGGTCTCTCTTCCTAAAAACGAGAGCAGTTAGGCCCCTCGCTCCCTGAGCACTGCGATAGATGAGCTAGCTGGCCTCCAGCATGTGTACACTCCTCTGTATCAGTAAGCATAGTTTGTTTCCCAGTGTTAGTCTCCTAGTTTTATATTGACCTTTATTCTACCTTGACTCAGCCTAAGCCTTGTGATTTGGATACCTGACTGCCATTTCAAGTCGTGATAATTTAGTAGTTATGATAGTATATGGCATTCATTAAATTTAATTAGTTTTTCTAAAAGAGTAATGTGGATACAAAATGCTTACAGTATTTACCTTGCTTTGCAGTGGAGCACTTTGAAGAAGTTTGGGATGTAACCACTTGAAGTGCTGTGTTCTGATGGGAATCTGAAAACGATGAATTTAAATATATTTCAGATAAAAGCACAACTTCACATACTGCCGTCTCTGTGAAGGCAAGAATAAATCATTGTTTTCATTATGAACGCATTCACTTTTTGGTGTGCAAATTTTGTATTTCGGCGCCTTTTATATTTTACCATGTCTGGGTTGAGTGTTGCTGATGTTTCTGTTGTCCAAGACGGTTGAGGCAGAAGTGCCCTCCAAATTATCCAGAGTGGTTGAAGCATGTGAGTGCCTCAGAAGTGTCCGATCCCCAGAAGTATCAGTTCTTGAGCCTTTGAAAAGTAAAAATGAAATATGAGCATTAATGACAATTGTATTATTCTATGAAATCAACCTCAGTGTCAGACAACAAAAGAGCTGAGTGGAAGTCTGAACCTGCTGGCTTGAAAAGGCCCACTCATATCAACAAGTATACTGTATCTCTCCTCATGGTGGGATATCAAGAGGAAGGCCCACCTCTCTATTGTTTCCTGTATCTGAGTAACCTTTTAAGCTAACTATTCCTCTACCTCTTACTTTACCTCTTACTTTAAATGTTCAAAGTTACCTTTTTCCTTTTGACTTAACATCCCAATAAAAGGTTGTCCTAACTTACTCTTGTACTGCTAACCAGACTTTTTGCAAAACATTAGTTACCTTTATTATGTACTGTAACTATTCCTTTCTTAGTTGTCAGGTCTGTCTCCCTGGTCGTAACCTAAAGATATTATCACATAAGTCAATATCATAGGTGTGATTGGCATAGGACAAAAAAGCAGGAAAATATACGGCAGGTATATATGATTGGTTCAAATGAGTCATTAGTTCGCGAATCGGACGTGTTATTAGAGGACGTGTACGCGTTGTGCGATTATTATCCCGGCAGTTTAGGACATCGCACAACATTTGTGTCAACACAGAAAACATTTCATCACTGGATAGGTTTTTTTGTTTATTGAAAGTGTGGTTTATGTCAGCTGAATATGCGGAACACTTTTCAGAGAAGATAAGGCAATGTTATTTAGTACAATTCACAACCAGCGGTACAACGTGAAACTTCGGTCTTCCGACCTATTACCATCGTGTCAGTTCTCAATTGATTTTGATTAATATGCGTGAGGGAGGGAGAGCAAGACAGTTTGGAGACGGTGAGAGCGAGCGCGGCCGGAGGAGGGTCTCTCTCTCTCTCTCTGCTCGTTCTTTCAGTAACATGCGCCCTGTCACAAGTGCAGCAGTCATCACTCTCCGATCAAGGCTTTGGCAGGATAAAAATTTGCTTTGGTGGCCGCCAAAAAATTTCAAAGCAGGAAAAACGCTGCATCTCATGTTATTTTCTCATAGAAATAAAAATCATGGTAAGAACCAAATATTCTAGAATGCTTGATTTACATGATTTACGAGAGCATCATTTTCAGGTCGGAAAAGCCGGATTTCCGGATTTATCTGGAAGAATCACACCCCTGAGTATACCTTCATGTTGATGTAGGTCAGCAATGGTTTCTTCACTGGAATCATCATCACTCGTGCCTACTTCATCTGGTTCGGTAAAAAAAAATCTTGTTTCCTCAATCTTGTTAAGGTGAGTGACTGGGTTTTTTGCACCACATCGTTTTGATTACTTGCGGAAGCAGTCAGAGCCTCTGTAATGGGAAAGCACACATGAGCGTGCAAACAAGTACACATTCTCTGTGTGGACTTGACACTCATTCCTGTTTTTAATGAGAAGGTCCATTGCAGTGATCATGTCAGGTGTGAGAAGCACGGGCACCATTCGTGACCTTTTACCTCGAATCTCAACTAAGTCAAAGTACTTTACAACCTTCCTCTCAAACTCAGTAAGGCCCATCATAATGTCAGGATTCAACTCTGGATGATTTCTGGATGTGAAAGCCTGGGGTTCCATTTTTGAAACCTCCCCTTGCCTTCTTCTGTTAAATAGTACCACCTGCGTCAAAGTCACTTGTGCAAGATTCCCAAAGCTTTTGATGTTGGCTTCTTCCTCAAGGTCCTTTATGCACTTCGCACGCTCAGTAGCAAGAAACTTGTGCAGCAGGGACACATCCTGTGTAAAGGGCAAAACATGTGATTTATTCCATTTGGCTTGTTGAAGTGTACCCAGTGCAGCACCTGAAATGGATTCCGCCCATCTTTTCTCATACAGAGAGGCGAATTGCTTGACAGACTCTGCGACAGCATTGCGATTTGCAATGATGGCATTGCATTGCACAATGCCTATAACCTTAGCCAAACTGTGACCCAATTTTAAAGCCAATGATGGGATTTTATATGAGTTGCTATCCAAGTCATAACCAGCAACAGATCTCACTGCTTGTATCACGTGGGGGAAATTACTGGGCATAACAAGGTCTTCAGTGCTCTTCAAATGTGTTGTAGCTCTTGCAGTTATCAAGAGTCTTGCCATCTCTCTCATTTTTTGACGTATGTAATCATTTCTTTTCTCATTTGGTTTCCTGCCATTGTACATTGACTCGCCAAGACTAAGGATGTCTCTTTCCCTCCTTACAACTAAAGAAATGTCATCCTGGTTCATTTCACAAGCAATCTTCCAAACAGCTTCATGAACTGTATCAGCTTTTGGTAGGTCAATGTGGATCCATTTTCGCCCAGCTCTAGTCTCCACCTCAACAGACTTCTGTGATTAACAGAATCACAGAGAAGAATCACATTACTTCTCAAATTAAGGCTGGGGAAAATTTAGTGTTGATCGGTAATCTCCTGTGCCTTTCATATAATGACATAACGTAACATACTCATTTTCCACTAGATATTTTCCTCTACATCTCATCATCGATGTCGGCCCGCTCTGACGCGACATAACTGCCAGATTTAAACTGTGCTTTCACGCTGAGCTAAAGACGGACTTTCAGCGCTTGTCATACCGTATATCACAACTATTCAGTGTTTTTAACCACATCATGTTTATTTTAGGTTTCAGACATTTAAATACATATAATTTATAAAAGAACAATACATTTATAGTTTGTAAAATACACAATAGTGTCTATGGACGCGGCAATAACAATTCATTCAAATATATTTGCCGAGGTGTTTTATTCATATCACAGTGCAAGTAACTATTAAGTTTACCTCTGTTCTTCTCCCAGTTCACCGGCCACTTACTTTAATGTATTTCGTGAGAAACTGATGAATTCACGTGCTGTAATAAATCCAACAGACAGGAATCTCTGAACTGCGGCCCAAACAAACATCTCACGTTACAGATCAAGATCATTTATAACGTTAAAGGTTTTTAATAGACACAACAAACTCTCTTACATGTATTTGAGAATCGGAGTTTGGAAGTTTAAGCAAGTTTGTTAATATTTAGAAAAAAAGTGCTACATCTGTCATACAGCACTATTTTGGCTGTGGTGAATCACGTGCGTGCCAAGCATGACGCATCACCATGGAAACAGGGCGGGCGGGGGGATCGCGATGCAGTCTCAACATAGTTATGTCTGTCAGCCATCGCGATAGATGATTGCATCGTCTATCGGCCCAATCCTATTATTTATGAAAAAGATTGAATTAGAAATAAAGGCCTGCCTCTAATAAAAGCCTGCTTCAAATAAAAGCCGGTTACCTTCTGCAGTTCAGGTAAATAAAGGCCCCGGTTTTTCTTTGAGGAATTACGGTAATTTAGCATCAGATTGAAAGCAAAAACAAATATATCTTTTTAAATATAATTGTAAATACATTTAGATGTCAATGTTTCTCAGATTAACCATCTGAGAAACATTTCTCTTAAGTCTTTGGAGTAAGAAATTAAGCTACTCTTAAAAGGCTATGCTACTTTATGTTATAGAAATAATGTTCTTGTAACATTGAAAAACGAAAGATAAATACTTTTCTTATAATTACAAGATGGTTTGATTTAGGCTTGGATGTACATTCAGCCTTCTCATAACGATCCTCACAACAATCATGATGACGCTTCAGATTTTGCATACGCTGTTTTACTCTAAGCTGTTCAAATCAAACATCATGTGTACAAACCCGTAGTCTCACCTGGAATTATACACTATTTCCTAACAGCAAATATTCACATTTGTTAATGAAGAAAAATAACTTTGAATGTAGCAGTCTCACCTGCTCTGAAGTAAATACATGATGAAGGATGCAATTCCAGTGGAGTGGATGGCCTTAAATAAAAAGATGAAGAATAAATATGTATTTTAGTACTATAACTGATAATAACAAAATAATACATAATACTAATTATGAAAATCATTGGACACTCTGCGCAACATATATTATTGTGCCAAATACTAGGGGGGTTCGGGGGAACTATTGATACTTTGAGATACATATATTTCACTGTTTACATTATAGCATATTACAATACAGCCTATAAGGTCAAAAGAAAATTAATTTATAATGAAAAAAGTAGCCTAAATCTACACAAGACTAAACCAGATATGGCTGAAATATATAGGCTATCATGATCATTTTGCCAACAATGATGTATAACCATGGATTTTTTCAGTTTATAACATTTTTTGTTTATAACTTAAACCAACATAAAATAAAAATGTTTTTTTTATTTAGTATAGGCCTACTTGATGATAATATGTAGCATGCCCCCTAACAGTCCTCTGGGCATATGTACAAAATAGTGAATTATGTGATACGCCTACTGATATTGATGCTGATTGAAAAGGTTGCAACTTGAAGGTGCCACGGTGCGTGGTGTGGAATAAATCCGTGGATTCAAGTGCAGAGTAAGAAGTATTTAATAAAGACCAAAACATAAAATAAACAAAAGAAAACTACAACGTACAAACTTAATCCAGAACAAACAAGGCAGGGCAGGAACAGAACTCAACACTACGAATACACGTAACAAATACAACGAACGAGCACAGGACAGCAAACACTGGAAGACTAAATAGGAAGACAAATAAGGAGGGTGACGAGGATAACAGGTGGGACAAATAAACCAATAATCAGATAACAAGGGGGAGGGACCAGACAATAACAGGAGCACATGGCCCAACATAACAAAAAACTCATGTGCATAACCAAGACAGGACAGACATGTGACACTACCCCCTCCCTACGGAGCGGCTACCAGACGCTCCATAAAACCAGGGCGGGACCGGAAGGAAACATCAGGGCGGGACGGGAGAGATCGACCAGGGCGGGACGGGAGGGACCGACCAGGGCGGGACGGGAGGGACAGACCAGGACGGGACGGAAGGAACAGACCAGGGCAAAACAGAGAGTCTATCGGGCGGCCAGGGCGAAACACAGAGTCCATCGGGCGACCAGGGCGAAACACAGAGTCCATCGGGCGGCTCAGGTACAGCAGACGCCGGCTCAGTTACAGCAGACGCCGGCTCAGGTACAGCAGACACCGGCTCAGGTACAGCAGACGGCGGCTCAGGTACAGCAGACGCCAGCTCAGGAACAGCAGACGCCGGCTCAGGTACAGCAGACGCCGGCTCAGGTACAGCAGACGTCGGCTCAGGTACAGCAGACGCTGGCTCAGGTACAGCAGACGCCGGCTCAGGTACAGCAGACGCCAGCTCAGGTACAGCAGACGCCGGCTCAGGTACAGCAGACGCCGGCTCAGGAACAGACGCTGGCTCCGGAACAGACGCCGGCTCAGGTACAGCAGACGCCGGCTCAGGTACAGCAGACGCCGGCTCAGGAACAGACGCCGGCTCAGGAACAGACACCGGCTCAGGAACAGCCACAAAAACTGTAACAGTCACAAGAACAGAAACAAACACAGAAACAAACACTGGCTCTGGTGCTGGAAAAGGCACTGGCTCTGGAACAGACATTGGCTCCAGCTCTGGAACAGGCACTGGCTCTGCCTCCGGCTCTGGAACAGGCATTAGCTCTGCCTCCGGCTCTGGAACAGGCCTTGGCTCTGCCTCCGGCTCTGGAACGGGCAATGGCTCTGCCTCCGGCTCTGGAACGGGCAATGGCTCTGCCTCCGGCTCTGGAACAGCAGACACTGGCTCCGGCCCTGGAACAGACACTGGCTCCGGCCCTGGAACAGACACTGGCTCCGGCCCTGGAACAGGAGACACTGGCTCCAGCCCTGGAACAGGAGACACTGGCTCCGGCTTTGGAACGGGCACTGGCTCTGCCTCCGGCTCTGGAACGGGCATTGGCTCTGCCTCCGGCTCTGGAACGGGCATTGGCTCTGCCTCCAGCTCTGGAAAAGGCAATGGCTCTGCCTCCGGCTCTGGAACAGGCACTGGCTCTGCCTCCGGCTCTGGAACGGGCACTGGCTCTGCCTCCGGCTCTGGAACGGGCACTGGCTCTGCCTCCGGCTCTGGAACAGCAGACACTGGCTCCGGCTCTGGAACAGGAGACACTGGCTCCGGCTCTGGAACAGCAGACACGGGCATGTCCAGGATCCGAGCCAGATGCTCCAGATAGTCCAGGTCCATGAAGGCAGACGGAACGTGAACAGTCTCTGACTGGACAGACGGAACGTGAACAGTCTCTGACTGGGCAGACGTGACGTGAACAGTCTCTCGCTGTGCAGACGTGACGTGAACAGTCTCTCGCTGTGCAGACGTGACGTGAACAGTCTCTCGCTGTGCAGACGTGACGTGAACAGTCTCTCGCTGTGCAGACGTGACGTGAACAGTCTCTCGCTGTGCAGACGTGACGTGAACAGTCTCTCGCTGTGCAGACGTGACGTGAACAGTCTCTCGCTGGGCAGACGTGACGTGAACAGTCTCTCGCTGGGCAGACGTGACGTGAACAGTCTCTCGCTGGGCAGACGTGACCTGAACAGTCTCCGAATGGACAGGCGCAGGTCTCCTCCTCCGTCCCTTCTGACGGATATGCGCAGACTCGGGGCTGGCTAAAACCATCGACGGAGTACCAACACTGGACGGATCCAGTGACGATGATCTTCTTCCCGAAGAGACCAGTGGAGAAGACTCTGCTGCCCTCCTCTCCTCATTCCTTTGAGCGCACAGGGAGAAATATTTTAAAAGAGAAATCCCATTCTCCCTTTCTGCAGGACAAAGTTTGCTCCGCTGAATCCACATAATGGCTTGTTCGTTCTGTCACGGTGCGTGGTGTGGAATAAAATAAATGTTTTTTTTATTTAGTATAGGCCTACTTGATGATAATATGTAGCATGCCCCCTAACAGTCCTCTGGGCATATGTACAAAATAGTGAATTATGTGATACGCCTACTGATATTGATGCTGATTGAAAAGGTTGCAACTTGAAGGTGTCACGGTGCGTGGTGTGGAATAAATCCGTGGATTCAAGTGCAGAGTAAGAAGTATTTAATAAAGACCAAAACATAAAATAAACAAAAGAAAACTACAACGTACAAACTTAATCCAGAACAAACAAGGCAGGGCAGGAACAGAACTCAACAAGAAAATGGCAACTGTGGTTATTTGTAATGGTGACATCACGCGTTAGTTGAATGCGGACGTAGGTCGCTAGCTCTTTGCAATATGGATTACCGGCACATCCGGGAACTTAACTGTAAATTTCATCACCGCTCCATTTTTGGGGAAAATAACTAGACTTCAATACATAATAGCGGCATAAAACAATGTCTGTACACAACCGGCAGGCGTGAATAACTTAAAGGTCACATATTGTCAAAATCGAAATTTCCTGGCTTTTATCAATATAACGAAGGTCTAGGCGCTATGTACTTACCTTCTAAGTGTCAACACTGTCGATCGTCAGACAAACACACACTGCCTGTATTTAGAACAGATTTAGAAGACGTGGCTGAAAACGAGCCGTTTTGACTTCCTGCATTTTGTGACGCCACAAACAGCTAAGCTCCTCTTTCAGTCACTGCACACACACTACAGCTTGTTACCTGTGGCTGCCCTGCTCATGCGTCTTTCGAATCGGCCAATCAGAAGAAAGGTTCGTGAACATTAATTAGATAGACCAAAATCGACCTGTTTTTAGCAGAGCTGCTGAGAAAGGAGCTCCAAAACAATATTTACCTGCTGTTTGATACTTACAACTGCAAATATAACTTCATAAGGACATAAAAACGTAAAAAATAAATAAAAAAAAGGTTACAATATGAGACCTTTAAGAAATCACTAAGATTAAACATGTCAAGTAATTAGGCAATATGTCCACCCTTTACGTCACTGAATATTAATTTCCATTGGCTACTAACAAGGACGGCCAATGCGTGTACAAAACTGCATGGAGCAACCAGAGCTATTGAGAGAGCAACTAGTGAATGAATTATGAACGTTATGTTAACGTTAGTTAGTTGAGTTCTCCCCAACGTTCTCTTGTAGACTAGTTCACCGATATGAGCAAATGCTCTGATTAGAGTGAAGTAGGGATCTCAAGAGTATAAAACTTATGCTGGGTACAAACCACAAGATAATCGGGCCAATTCTGGACCGATTTCCCCCTTCCGACAATCCTAGGTAATGTCCCAATTATCTTCTTGGTTCTACAGATTATCTTATCAGATTTTCCCTTGGTGTGAGGTGTGTTAAGAGTGACCGAACCTGTTCGGAAGAACGTCGGAGCCGCCCCGATCGCGAATCGTAAATATTCAACAGAAATCCTGATGTGGAGGGAATTCCGAGGACAAACCCGCACACGCTCTGGAGATTCTCACGTGAAACGAAACAATATCCAATCAGGTTAAATCCAAGTTAATGGATTTGGACAGCAGAGATGTAGGATCAGCTTGTCGATATGTGACAACAGCACGAATGTTTATACAACGTGTCGTGTAAAACCTAACATAACAGACTGGACAAGGAGAAGAGTTGGTACGAAGTCTCAAGAGATTTTGCAAGATTTCCTGTGTTCACAGTCGGGACTCCGGTTGAAAATCTGTTGGTGTGGTGTCCTGTCTTTGTCACATCATGGCACACAACACACTATAGGCGCAAAACGGTTAAATCTAGGATTTATTGTCCTCATGTTTCCTGTCCCTCGTAACACAGTGAGGGATCAAACCAATGACAGTATATATAGAATGGACGAATAGACTCCATTCATTTCTATTCAGACGGTCTGAAGCCAATTAGAAGCACTCTTCCGGTTCATGCCCGAGCGGAAGTGCACAGCTCAAGCTGAGTTTGACGATGTAGATGTGACGCAAGCAACCTGTCTGAACCAATGACAGTAAACTTCTCTACTGCATGACAGGAAGTCACAGGGGTATTACCCTATTTTTACAAAACGGCTGCAACGGGGCCATAACGTGAGATACAAGGTAATCGAGCCTTTGATACATTGTTGTTTCTCTTTAGAAATAAGCAATGGCCAAGTAGAGTCTTTAAACGTTTCAGATGTAATTTTATTCGCTATCAAAGTGAGGTAAAAATGAATGGGAGTCTATGGAATGCTAACAGAGTAGGGGTGTACCCTCATGTCACGATTCGATACATATCACGATACTGAACTCACGATACGATATTATTGCGATACTCCAAGACATATGGTAAAAGGATAACAAAAAATGTACTGTTGATTAAAATGCTAAATTTGATATTACATTGTGGGTTTAAATGAATAGGCTTGGACCTGGTGCTTGTAACCCAAGGACAATGGTGACACCAGAATAACAATATTCATGATTCTGAAGCTGAAATTACTGAGTTATTGTAGATGAATATGATTGCACGCTTTCACTGACTAGATATATTTAAAATAATGTCGGCCACTTTTTACTGGTAACATCAGACATTTGGCATTATCAGGACCCACAAATATTCCCCCATTGCATTATTATACATTATAATCAACATTATATATAGTAGTTTAATGTAGTACTTACACTAAAACTCTGAAAACTTGAATTTTTTTCTCACACAGTAATTTTTATTTTGGGGGGACTATCCACGATACATTTTGTCACTATCCACTATACGTATTGTTGCATTTTTGTATTGCGATATATTGTGGCACGATATATTGTTACACCCCTATAACAGAGGTTCATGCCTTGCTAACACTGGGATGTCTTGCTTCTTGGATCAAACCAGACAGTACAGTAGCCTATACTAACATCACGTAGTGATGAGTTATCAGTAGGCCAATTCAAATAGACTGATATTTCATTTAACGCATAACAGCATAATTATTAATGAGAAATAATAAGGTATTTTAGATAGCTTATGCCTATCTGATATGAATAAGTGTGTGGAGACACAGGATCCCACAGCCTCATGTTGATGTCTTCTCCATGGAGAAGCCTGCAGCCATAATTGCTTTCTGTCTGGATATTTCTTTCTACATGGCATAGGAATGAATAAAAAAAAAAATGTTTTTTACAAAAATTGGTGCGCCCGTCCACACATTAATTCTTTGGCATGTTGTAAGGTTAGTTCACTTCCTCAATCCGATACTATATGGCGGTTTGCAGAGTGTCTCTATGGCTCTGGCCGGTTGTTTCCCCCAAAAGTGGGCATGAATCTGTTCAGAGACATACTATGACGTTGCGCCGGTTGCAAGTATGGAATGGTACACATAAAAATGTCTGCCGCTCTGACCATTCTGCTGCAATGATTTGAATTTGAATGTCGTTTCTATTAATTCTATTTCTATGATTAAAATGCAGACTGCACATTTAAATAGGCGACTTTTTATCTAACAGCACAATGCTACAGTAGGCTATTTCCACTAAAAAGTCATCTCAATATTATATGCAAGAATAACGTTTACCAAACATGCCAAAGCTATGATCTCTTAGCACTGTCGCCATGCGTTTTCTCATGGTGGCCATCCCGAAATATGTTTTGGATTACATGGGGCTCAAAGTTAATGGAGGACAATGCTTACACGCGCAGAAATTAAAATGCAATATCAGCACCACGAGATTGCTATCATTATTGGAAAATCCTGACAGGTTAAACTGGACGCAAACCTGATGCCAAGCCATAACGAGAAAAAACAACTTCATAAATGATGTCTCCTTAAATCAATTTGTTAGCCCGTTTCATTAGCCTGGGAAAACCCAGTCGAACTTCCGCAAATTTAGATTTGCTATGCAAGTTAGTCTGGCGAAGAGCCCATTCAAGCTTATTTCCAATCTTTCCAAATCGAGGCACCAATCACAAACGTTGAGGCGGGCTTTAAAAGATGACGATAGATCTGATTGGTTTTAAGGTCTATCCAATTACGCCCAGAGGCATTTGAGCGACGTCCGTTGGTGACGCCCCTTTGGAAGTGAGCTGTCAATGAACCTTCCCCAGACCCTAACTCAGTTACGACTGAGAAGGGTCTGGTTTTAACCAGGCTACCATTTCATGGCTTCTGCTGAGAAACAAACAGTTCGCCACACGCTGAACTTGAATCAAACCTTCTTCAGAACGCAGCAGATCAACCCGACTGCTTTCACTTTCAATGAAATCCATTGTTGACGGACTAGGCTACTTCCGGAGTGATATAAATGAAAGATGTGAATTAAGCACAAAACCCTTTGTCATAGTCAGAGGCCTGTTATACATAGCAATGGTCTGTGTTATACAGAAATATACCTCTTTATGTTTACAGGCTATTTGTTGTTACTCAAGCATTGAGAATTTAGTCAATTTTATTGGAACTGTGAACTTTTTTCTTTCATCAAGTTTAGGTTATCTTGGAACATCTGGAATATGACCACATTAGTTCCAACTACACATATATTACTATACATTACCTGCATTGGTTACCAGTTTGCTTCAGAAAATTTATTTTCAGATTTTAATGTTTGTTTTTACATTTTTGCATGTATAGCCTCTATTGCTGACTTGATAGAAGTTCAGAAGTCAAAGAGATCTCTGTTATCTTATTTGAAAAATCTCATATTTGTTCCTAGGACTAAATCAAAATCTAGAGGTGACCGTGTACTTGCGGTAGCCACCCCAAAGTCTACCGGATTATATTAAACAATCCTCAACCTTGGGTAAATTCAAAAGACATTTAAAAACATATTTGTTTACGTTGGCTTTTGATCATATATGAGTGAAGAGGCATTGTCGCCGAAGGTACAGGTCTTATATTTTCTTGTATGTTAGTAGATGTTTTAATTTGTGTTTATTCTTGTTTGTAATAATTGTATTGTTTTATTTATTATATAGTACAGCACTGTGGTCAACGTTGCTGTTTTTACATGTGCTTTTTAAAATTTGGAATTGGTATACTCTCTAAGAGAGATGTCACCAACCCAATAGTTAGATAATTCAAAATATCAATACCCTGAAGCTTCAGGAGGGGGTTGCACACTGGACGAGAAAGGCAGCGCCACACTGCGTCTATGACAATTCACTAGTATCACACACCGGACACATAGTTTATATGCTCAAGCTTGATTTTAAAGTTCACATTCATTTTCTTTTTCCAATGTATGCAGTATTATATTTAAAATCCAATGAAGTTGCTGAGAACAATGTTTTCAGGCATAATTACTTTTATTAGGTATTGCATTTGGATATACAATCACCTAAAGGATTATTAGGAACACCATACTAATACTGTGTTTGACCCCCTTTCGCCTTCAGAACTGCCTTAATTCTACGTGGCATTGATTCAACAAGGTGCTGAAAGCATTCTTTAGAAATGTTGGCCCATATTGATAGGATAGCATCTTGGAGATGGAGATTTGTGGGATGCACATCCAGGGCACGAAGCTCCCGTTCCACCACATCCCAAAGATGCTCTATTGGGTTGAGATCTGGTAACTGTGGGGGCCATTTTAGTACAGTGAACTCATTGTCATGTTCAAGAAACCAATTTGAAATGATTCGAGCTTTGTGACATGGTGCATTATCCTGCTGGAAGTAGCCATCAGAGGATGGGTACATAGTGGCCATAAAGGGATGGACATGGTCAGAAACAATGCTCAGGTAGGCCGTGGCATTTAAACGATGCCCAATTGGCACTAAGGGGCCTAAAGTGTGCCAAGAAAACATCCCCCACACCATTACACCACCACCACCAGCCTGCACAGTGGTAACAAGGCATGATGGATCCATGTTCTCATTCTGTTTACGCCAAATTCTGACTCTACCATCTGAATGTCTCAACAGAAATCGAGTCATTTCGTTCATTCAACGAACGAAATGACTCGAAAAAAGATTTGTTTATTTTGATGAACGAGTTCGAACAGGAGAGTCACGAACGGGCATCACAGAACAGAGCAAGGCGAGCATTTGTGCTTATAAAACTTAAACTTTTTTATTTATTTTTGAAATGACCGATCGTTTCGCAAGATAAGACCCTTATGCATCGTCTGGTGTCGTTTAAAACCATTTGAAGCTGCACTGAAACTGTCATTTGGACCTTGGACCGTTTGGTACCCCATGAAGTCCATTATATGGAGAAAAATCCTAGAATGTTTTCATCAAAAACCTTAATTTCTTTTCGACTGAAGAAAGAAAGACATGGACATCTTGGATGACATGGGGGTGAGTAAATTATCAGCAAAAGTTTTTTAAAAAGTGAACTAATCCTTTAAGGTAAATGAAAATTTGCAGTTTGCTTCAATAGTCTGTAGTAATTTACGGAATTACAGTAATGAGAAAAAAAAAAGGTAGAAACTAAAAGTACATACTGTAATTCGAACAAATAACAAACAAGACCTGCTTAGCCTTTCAGCTGAAATTGCAATCAGCAGTGTTTGAAAGGCACAAGGCTGAAATCTATTCTGTTTTAAATGTGGGGTTCACAGTTTTGACAGCAGTGTGTTAGCATTTGAACAAAGTGCTGTAAATCCACAGTGTTGTGCAGGTTGTGGTTAAAGTCATGGGATAAGTGTGTAGAGTTTTGAAAACTGTGTTCAAGCAATGAAAAACGAACAAGAGTTTGGTCCACATGAACTGCTGCTGTGCAGACTGTAGTTAGAGTTTTACATGTAGCTCCAGTTGTGCTCACTGTCGAAGTGAAGATTGAAATCGAGCACGAGTTTGGGGTGCTGGCCGAGGCAGTGGTGGGCCTGGATCGCCAACATGTCGATCTTTGTGGATACCATCAATGAAGAGAAACTCCGCTGGGGGTGAAGTATTGAATGTGCTTTCTATTTCTTCTTAGCAACGCTGGTGAGATACGTACCTTTTCTCTGCTTGAGCCCTGTGAATGCACTAATGGTGATGAACCACTGATCAACCTCTCTGCTTAAGTCCCACAAGTATATAGCAACGCTGGTGAGATACATACCTTTTCTCTGCTGGAGCCCTGTGAATGCACTGTAACGTTGATGAACCACTGATCATCCTCCCTGCTTGAGTTCCCTGAGTATACAGCAACGCTGGTGAGATAAGTACCCTTCTCTGCTTGAGTTCCATGAGTATACAGCAACGCTGGTGAGATACGTACCTTTTCTCTGCTTGAGCCCTGTGAATGCACTGTAACGTTGATGAACCACTGATCATCCTCCCTGCTTGAGTTCCCTGAGTATACAGCAACGCTGGTGAGATAAGTACCCTTCTCTGCTTGAGTTCCATGAGTATACAGCAACGCTGGTGAGATACGTACCTTTTCTCTGCTTGAGCCCTGTGAATGCACTGTAACGTTGATGAAACATTGATCATCCTCTCTGCTTGAGTCCCGCAAGTATACAGCAACGCCGGTGAGATACGTACCTTCTCTCTGCTGGAGCCCTGTGAATGCACTGTAACGTTGATGAACCACTGATCATCTTCTCTGCTTGAGTTCCCTGAGTATACAGCAACGCTGGTGAGATACATACCTTTTCTCTGCTTGAGCCCTGTGAATGCACTGTAATGTTGATGAACCACTGATCATCTTCTCTGCTTGAGTTCCCTGAGTATACAGCAAAGCTGGTGAGATACGTACCTTTTCTCCGCTTGAGCCCTGTGAATGCACTGTAACGTTGATGAACCACTGATCACCCTCTCTGCTGAGTTCCCTGAGTATACAGCAATGCTGGTGAGATACATACCTTTTCTCTGCTTGAGCCCTGTGAATGCACTGTAACGTTGTTGAACCACTGATCATCCTCTCTGCTTGAGTTCCTTGAGTATACAGCAATGCTGGTGAGATACATACCTTTTCTCTGCTTGAGCCCTGTGAATGCACTGTAACGTTGATGAACCACTGATCATCCTCTCTGCTGAGTTCCATGAGTATACAGCAACGCTGGTGAGATACATACCTTTTCTCTGCTTGAGCCCTGTGAATGCACTGTAATGTTGATGAACCACTGATCATCTTCTCTGCTTGAGTTCCCTGAGTATACAGCAATGCTGGTGAGATACATACCTTTTCTCTGCTTGAGCCCTGTGAATGCACTGTAATGTTAATGAAACATTGATCATCCTCTCTGCTTGAGTTCCATGAGAATACAGCAACACTGGTGAGATATGAACCTCTTCTCTGCTTGAGCCTTGGGAACGTACAGCAACGCTCGGAGCACGGAGTACTCTTTCCACTTGAACCCTGCGGACATACCGCAACGCTGAAGCAATACTTAACCTCTCTTCTGCTTGAGCCCTGTGACGTACTGCTGCGCTGGGAGACCCAAATCCTTCTTCCTGCCTGGGCCCTGTGAAGAGTTCCCTGGGGACCCACCACTGAGTCACGTTGCTTGCCAAATAAAGACTGCTTTTAATAGACCTTCTATATAACAATAAAGCATTCGTACTTTTATTCGTACTTTTATTCCAAATAAAGACTGCTTTTAATAGACCTTCTATATAACAATAAAGCATTCGTACTTTTATTCGTATATCTTACTTGTCTGCCTGTGTGTTCTTGTGGTGTCGGCTCCTCACGGGGGTGCGCAGTTGAGGGGCGTGGCAGGTCATCTGGTGACCACCCCGACCTGTGCCGGTGACACAAGTTCTCATTCTCATGTCACAGATCGTTCAGAAGTGTGTAGTTGTGTCATGTTGTGTCAGGAGGAGCTGGAGGCCTCAGTCAATGTGTTGAAACAGAATCTGGAAATGTGACCTGATGAATTGCTGTTCAACACAACCAGGTGAGTCCAGTAGGAGTTTATTCTCATTTGATGCGCGCATGTTTTTTTTGATTTCGTCATAACTTTGAACGTAAACAATCTTCTTATTAAAAAAACATTATATACTGTATTTATTAGATAAAAAATACTATAATTTAACATGAATTAATTATTAAAAATCAATCACAATCATAAGTATTATTATTAATTGAGTATGATCCCTGTCTTGTCATTATTTGCCTTTATCTGCAGGATCCTCCTACTTCCGGTTGTAAAAGAAAGTGGACGTCAGTGTTTCGGGATGTTCAGTTGTAGTGACGGGTCCTGTGACAGGTATTCTGTCGTTCTCCAGGGACCGTTAACTTCCTGTTCTCATTCGTCGCTGAACCTCTTCTCCATTCCGAGGCTTTAAACCTCTTTACACTGAATATTTAACAGCTGGTAAGTTCAGAAATTATTCTTCATGTAACCATACAGTCATATAAAACTGGCTGATTTAGGTTTTTCCTTCTCATGGGATAGATCTTTATTTCAGCTGTTTAATGTGCAGAATACTTGACCAAAATGCCAGAAATGCTGAGTATTACAGTCAAAGTAAATCGTTTTTAATATTTACACTTAAAGATTTTTTTTTATTTAATATTATAATATTTGTTAAAATAATTTAGTTTTTATATATAATTAAATATTATAGACTAATAGTCATGCATAGTTTTTATCCTTTATCCTTTTTTTTGCAACATAGTAAGCTATTGTCTTCCACCTGCGGTTAAAATCTAAAGAAGAAGTGGAAATAATGACACCAGAAGCCTGGCAAGTTACGAATAGCCAGACCCAATTTTACGTTAAAATAAGGCAGATATCCTGATGTTTCTAGATGTGCTTGTGGTCTTTTTACATGACAAAAAAGCATTTTGTTTATTTACCACACTATTAGGCCTATTAAAGGCACTGCTTTTCTGCAAATGCATTTCTACACATGTGAATTCATGTGAAACTCATGTTTCAAACAGAATAACAAAAACAACTGAGAAGTAATAGAAAGATCATAGATAAAGAATATATGAAACTGTCACAAGATCACCATAGCATAACTGAGAGCAGTATTTACAACTCAAACTATACAATCTCTTTGCAACTGCACAATCAAATTTATATTCACATAATAAGATGCAAAAATACTAAACATAATTCTGAGGGTCTGTGTACAGTTTGAATTTTTTTTTTTTCAATTTGAAATGAAATAAGCAGAAATAAGCAAACTGTGACTGTGAAAAGAAAGAAAGAAAGAAAGAAAGAAAGAAAGAAAGAAAGAAAGAAAGAAAGAAAGAAAGAAAGAAAGAAAGAAAGAAAGAAAGAAAGAACAAGGCTCATTTTTAGGTTCATGGGTAGAAAAAGCTTGATCTTTAATATTGGACGTGGACGGTAATGAAATGCTGCTTCCCTCTGATCAGTCAAACTAAGATCAGTCTGTGCCGTCATCAGTTCTTCAGTTCCGTGCAACAAAATATCCCTGTCGTCCACTGCGGATTCTTAAACCGTTTATTGCAACTGCATACTGTATAATATGACACAAACAGCACCTAGATAAAGCTTTCTTCTGTGTAGGCTACCTACAGGTGCCAGATACATAGCTATTATTTGCAATTGGAATTTGTAGTTCAGGGAAGAAGGAGGCGAGAACCAGCAAATGTTCAACACAAACTTTAATCACAAAATAAACCGACAACAAGGTAAAAGTAAAGCAGCCCCTCACGGATGACTGACACATACATGCAAACAAAATGACAACTTAAATGTCACAGGCCTGGTCTTCTCTCGTCTGTCCTCCTTTTATCCTTCCAGAGCTCCTCCGAGAGACTCACTCCATTCCCACAGAATGCTCTCAGCGCTGCTCTGCTCGCCACAGATGTATTGATGAAATGAGAACTGACAAAAACATGTACAGTATGTATAATATAGTACAGGACTGGCCGAGAAATGATTCTCATTTACAGAGACTGTCAATATACTTTTTTTTATTTGTAAAAGGCCTATCTTACATAAAAAAGAGAGCATACACAGGGCAGGCATAAAGCTAGCCTACACAAGATGTGAGGCTAAGGAAAAATGTATATGCAATATTCTTAGCCTAGTGTCACCGTTTGTTTGGGGTTTTGTATTTGTTTTGTATTCATGCTCATTGTCATGTTCCTGGTTTTGTCATGTGATCATGTCTTTTGCTTTCCTTGTCTTATGTGTCATGTTCTCATTGGTTCATTTTAAGTTTGCTCATGTTTCCCTCATGTTTCATTCGTCTCTTGTCCAGTATTGTCCTTGTAACCACTGTTTGGTAAGTTCATGTTTTTCAAGCCAAGCCTTTGTTTGTTTTATGTTTGATCATGTTTGGGAGATAAATCTGCACTTGGGTTCTATTAACTTGTCTGCAGTGGACTTCATTACTAGTGATGGCGAACTGAAGCTTTCTGAACTCGAAGCTTTTCAGATCAGAGCTCGACGAGGACCTCTACTGGTGAAAGTGAGGGAAAACGATGTGTCACAAAATGTTTCACAACCAACCGACGCATTAATCTTAAAAGCAAAAATGTATGTATGTATATATTAATGAATGAATGGATAGATAGATGCATAAATGAATGAATGAATATATTAAATAGCCTACATGACAACAATCTGTTCCATTGCATACTCCTAGTAACTCAAAACAATAAAGGTAACATTTTGTATTGTGGATGTGGACATTCTTCCTGTTTGTAAACATATAAAACCCATGAATAGAGGAAGTAGGCCTAATAAATGCAGGTGCACACACACACACACACACACACACACACACACACACACACACACACACACACACACACACACACACACACACACACACACGTACACACAGTTTCACATGATTATAGTAAATCTGTAGCCTACAGACCACTGTAGCCCGGATGGGCAAGGCTTATGGAGGCTGTTTGAAGTGTTTGAACGCAATACACCTTAACAATCCATAAGGGATCTATGTCACGCATTTTTAAACCATTGAATCAAAGTAGGAAGCAGTCAAGTGTGTGTGTGTGTGTGATACAAACCTTCGGACGTCATTGGTCACGTGATTTTGATAGAACGAATCAAGCATCAATACAATGCTTAAAAATTTTTTTTTAATTGTTTCCTTTTTTGGACACATAGTTAACTATTCATTACACCTAGTCAAAGTTTAGGGGTAATGTTAAATAGGCATTAATGTATTATAATAGGCTACAGGAAGAACTCTCTCAGTTATGAGAAGATGACTAAACCACCCTTAAAAAAAACCTTGAAGAGTATTTGATGAAGAGTATTTTTACATTTATAAAAGTTAAATTTCCCATTAAGGGGAGATATTTGCATTGCTCCGATGGCCACGGAGCTTGGCCCACCAGCAAGTCCTGTTTTAATGGCCACTAGCCCAATGCTATATAATAACCTTTATTTTCTATAGTGCCTTTAAATGTACATCTCAAAGCGCTGTACAAAAACAATTAAAATAGCAAAAATACAACACACAAAGAAACATAATACACAATAAAAACATAAAAGACAATAAATCAATTTTAAGCTTTGATTTAAAGATACCAAAAGATTTGGCTTGCCTGATCTCAATCGGAAGAGAATTCCAAAGTTTTGGAGCCAATGAAGAGAAAGCCCTATCTCCCATTAATCTCAAACGAGTTAAGGGAACAGTTAAAAGACCAGTTTCCGAAGAACGAAGATGACGTTTTGGAGTATATGGTTTTAAAAGCTCGGTCAAATATTGTGGTGCCAAACCATGCAGTGCCTTGTAAGTAAGCATCAAAATTTTGAAGTCCACCCTAAACCTAATGGGAAGCCAGTGCAAAGACTCCAAAACGGGAGTAATATGGTCTCGTATATTAGTTCTAGTCAGGATTCTGGCAGCCGAATTTTGCAAAACCTGCATTCTGTTTAAGGTAACTTTTGACACACCAGCTAACAAGGCATTACAGTAATCAATATGCGAAAACACAAAAGTGTTTATCAATCTCTCAGCAACAGTAAATGACAGCATTGGACGCAATCTGGCAATATTTCTACATTGAACAGTATTCAAAACATGTGGCTCAAACGTTAAATTGGCATCCAAAATTACTCCTAAATTCCTCAGTTTTGTTTGAAACTCCACAATAGAGCCATCAAGAGTTAGAGTGACTGGCTCTGCTTTGCGTAGTTGGTGGGGTGAACCAACAAGCATAATCTCAGTCTTTTTACTGTTAAGACAAAGAAAATTATCTGTCATCCATTCCTTCATCTTAGAAATACACTCAGTAAGAAAATTAACAGGCACAATTTCATTAGGTCTAAAATTAATGTAGATCTGGGTATCATCTGCATAAAAATGAAAGTTTAGACCAAGTGATCTCAAAAGCTGGCCAAGAGGATAAACATAAATATTAAAAAGAAGAGGGCCCAAAATAGACCCCTGAGGGACGCCAGACTGCACAACATTAACCTCAGATCTAAATCCACCCATGGCAACGAACTGCTTCCGATCGAAAAGGTAGGACTTCAACCAATTAAACACAGTATTTGAAACCTCAAAAACAGTTTCAAGACGAGTAATTAAAATTGAGTGATCAACAGTGTCAAAAGCGGCACTGAGATCAAATAGAATTAAAACTGAAAGACAACCAGAATCTGAGGCAATTAACAAGTCATTGGTGACCCTAACCAGAGCTGTTTCTGTACTATGTAATTTACGAAATCCTGATTGCAGAGGCTCAAAGAGATTATGTATATATATATGTACCTTCCTGCCCTGTGGTTCCCAGGCCAGTGCCTTTTCACAACATGTCTGCCACACCAAAGCCATTTCACAATATATCAGCCACACCAGAGCCGGTTCACAACTTGTCTGCCACACCAGAGCTGGTTCACAATATGGCTGCCATACCGTGCTCCAGAGTCCATGAGTCCGCTCCAGAGTCCGCTCCAGAGTCCATGAGTCTACTCCAGTCCATGAATCCACTCCAGAGTCCACTCCAATGAGTCCTCTCCAGAATCCGCCCCAGAGTCCATGAGTCTACTCCAGTCCATGAGTCTGCTCCAGTCCACGAGTCCGCTCCAGAGACCGCTCCAGAGTCCATGAGTCTACTCCAGTCCATGAGTCCGCTCCAGAGTCCGCTCCAGAGTCCATGAGTCTGCTCCAGTCCATGAGTTACCTGGTTATTCAGTAATTCTCTGCGAAGGCCAGTGTTAATGCAGTTCTCACTGCTCTTTTGGTTTTGGTTCTGTTTGCCTGTCTCTCTTGGATTTCCATGTTTGCCTGTGTTCCTGTGCCCTGTTATTGTTTGGGCTGTTTACCCGGTGATTATGACCTTTTGCCTGTTTTTTTGAGTATTCAAGAAACCACAATTCCGAGGTAACAGATCCGTGAATTGGCTTAAATCATCATGAATTAACCATGTCTCAGTCAAAAAACAAGAAGTCTAATTTGCTTTCAATACAAAAGTTGTTTAAAATAAATGTTTTATTTGATAATGAACGCACATTCATCACCGCCAGTGTTAATTCAGTAGATACCTCCTCTGAGTTTGGTTCTCGGCGAATTTGTCGGAGATTCTGCAGGTTCGCCTTCCGTTTGCAAAGGCGAGGGATACGATAGCATGATGATATGGCTCCGTCGCATGGACTCGCCGGTAAAATCCACTTGTAAGAAAATTCAAAAGAGCACCCGGTGAAGGACCACTTTTCTTCCCGTTTGAGTGACAGTTTGAGGAAATGAGAGTTGGTCACCTTGGTAAACTCGCCTTCACCTTTACCGCAAAGCCACCTCGCCATCGGCGTCTCCTGCGACGTCTGTAAGAGCAGACACTCTAAGAGCTCATGCACAGCGGTCGGCACAGGTGGAATGGGAGCGAGCACCCAGGTGGCAGGTAATTTGTGCCATATTCGTTCTGCGTGCAAAAGCTTGCTCCGTCCATTGATGATTTAATATCCAAAAGCATTTGCTGGTCATAAGTTAACAAGGCAGAGGAGTTTATTACACAGAGAGACATAACTACGAATAGAACAAAGACAGACTCGCAGAGCGAGAAACGGCACGCCATCTTGCTTCCAAGTATTTAACGTGTGATCACACATTCCATCAATTCCTTGAAAGTGCTGATTCACAAAGGTTCTGCTGTGGCTTGTTTTGTAACCTTTCGTTGGCAGAACAAAAACACAATGTATTGTCTCTAAAATGAAAGTTACTCAATATTGCAGAAATGCATATCTATGCCTCTCGAATCATTCTATAGCACAGTATCAGTCACGTGTACGTTCTATTTTTATTCAGTTTTCATTGTGTTTGGTTTCTTTTTACAGTTAGTTTGTTAATTTATTCAGGACAACATTTTTCATAAATATTTTAAACATCTTGCTGATTAATTTTACTTTTTTTTTTTGTAAATGTAGGACCTCAACTGTACATACATACATACTGTATAGACATACACATATAATGTGTGTGTGTGTGCATAAATGTAAAGGTCATAAATTACATACCTTTTGCTAAATAAATATAATATACATTGCATTAAAAAAATACATCATACAAATAAAAATAATATCCTTTTTGCCCTAAATACGATAAAATAATAGATGCCTTATACATACTTTGTGTGTGTCTTTACAAGTATGTCTGGTATTTATTTTGAGTTCATATGTTTGATTACATAAAGAAAAATAAAAGAACTACAAATAATTCTTATCTTTGGTTTTTGTACCTGTGGTGTAATGGAATAAGGATGGCACTCTCACTGTATGTTTATTCATATTTTAGTTAATGATTTGTAAGTGAATCATTGTTTCGTGATTTTTCTTGAGGGGGCACATCATAATTAACTCATTATTAACTACCCATACACCAACATCAACTCATGTTCTGTTAATTCATGACTGTGTCATGACTAGGGCTGGGAATCGAGGTCAGGATTCTTGAATACTTGAGGTCAGGAATCGGATACTTGTTATAAAATTTCAATTTCAATTCCTCTTATCGATTCATTTCAATATGACTTTAAATAATTCAAGCCCGAGAAGACTTGCGGGCTGTTTTCTGTGCTGCACACACATCCAAAGCGTTCTCGCAGAAAATTAGATTTTAAACCATTGAAGCGCGAAGTGACTCGTGCTCTGTTTTCAGTGCTGCAGGCATGTGTAACTATGGATGTAACTATGGGCAACTCTTAAAGTGACAGCAGCTGCCGTCTTTATAATAACACTAATCAAACAACAAAAGACAAAGAGAAAATTCCCTCGTTCTTGACTGAATAATTTTTGTAACTATATTTGTAATGTACATTTTATTTATAAAGATTAGTTTCTGCACCTGAATACCTGAAAATCTTAAAACACTGTTTATTTCAATCGTATCTTTGTTCAGTAAGCGAGTGTTTACTTGTCTTTAATAATGTGCTTGAAATTTATATTAGTTAGGCTAGTTGTTTTTCTATTATATTTTTAAACCACAAACAAACGTTCACCAAGTAAGTGTTATTTACCCTGTTTATTTTTGTTCATGAAATTAAGCTACAATTAAATGTTTTGCAATAAGACTAAAAGTGAATGATCTAAGGTTTTTTTTAACCTTATTCGAATCTAAATAAGGAATCGATAAGCAGAATCGAAATCGGAATCAGAATTGTTAAAATTCAAATGATACCCAACCTTAGTCATGACTTTACTTGAGGGGGCACATAATAAATAATTCACTGTTAACTACTAACTAAATTTAGCTCATGATTTATTATAAGCTTACTACCAAATTCAAATGTACTAGTACAACTTGCGTGTGTGTCTTTTAAAAAAGCCAGAGAGTTGATGTACAGTATCATCACGGCCTGCGTCTGGATGGAGAGTGAACTAGCAAATATTCCCATGACCTGGATGTTTCCTGTTTGTTTTTTGGGAACCGATTCTTCTGTTCAACAAATCACCTAAACTAATCACCTATCAACTGTGTGTATGTTTCACTTTTTTCTTTTCATCTCACAACTATTCAATAATACTAAATGATAAATAAAAGAAAAAAATGCAAAGCATAACAAATTCTAAAAGAATATACCTGCATAAATGCTGTCTCCAAGAGAGAGTGTGACAAAATATATTGTAGCTTATAATATCATACAAAGTTGAAAACATTTAAATAGACATATCAAGTAGTAGAAATTGTATATGCTTTAGAGGCGGACAGAGTACACAGCTTCGTTACTTGAGTAAAAGTACAGATACCCCTTGCTAAATTTTACTCAAGTACAAGTAAAAGTACTACAGTCAGATGTCTACTTAAGTAAAAGTACTGAAGTTCTTGTTTTTAAAAGTACTTGAGTATCAAGAGTACAAGAGTAAATTTTCTAAATATTGCATTACTACTGCCACAGTGTCAAGTCAAGTCATCTTCATTTATATAGCGCTTTTAACAATGTAGATTGTTTCAAAGCGGCTTTTCAGAGATAAACATATAATTTAAGGTAACAGAGATTGGTTTGGTTTTATAGCGGTTCTTGAATAATGTTATTTTCCAGCTAAAGTTAGTTTTGATTGATTCACTTCCGTCGAAATGATCATTTGTTATTAAATTAGGGGCCGCTTAGATGACACCGTTCTCTCTAAACAGACTTTAAACTGAACCTGTGATAAACGCTGATGGCGTTCACATGCGCATTAAGAATTGATTCTATAGTTATGTGTGCTCGAATATATGTGTGCAGGTTTGTAATTCCCTACAAACCATGCCTAAACAAACTGCTTGTCTTTGCCTATAAATTTGATACAGAATTTTATTTTATCACTTCGGGGTAGGTACGCGAACCGTGCTTACATTTATGTACAGAAACGTCCTACATGGAGTTATGAAAAATGTTAATGTTAATACCTTTGATAATCTAAAAGGAATTAAAAGTTAATTCAAGTCATTTTCATCTTTTTACCATGTTGCTTTATTTAACATTTCTCACTTGCCCACAAGGCAATGCACAATGGCAATGCTCTGACAAACCTCTGCTAGAGTTTTAATGGATTTTTTGCACCCACATTTGCACCCACATAAATCTGACCATGGAGTTTACTTTGGTGTCAGTTCAGAGCTGAAGGTGAAGGTGATTTGCTGATAGGCTGTCCCAATCAGTGGCGCCTGCACAATCCAATCACGTTTGAGAGGGAAACAACAAATTGAGGGTTTCAGAGATTTTTTTTTCCTTTTTTTTTTTAGAAGTAACTGGTACTCATGGTTATGGATAGAAATGTAGTGGAGTAAAGAGTACAATATTTGCCTCTCAAATGTAGGCTACTTGAGTAAAGTCATGAGTAATCCCCAAAAATGATACTCGAGTAAAGTACAGATCCCTCAAAATTGTACTCAAGTACTGTACTCAAGTAAATGTACTCTGTTACTGTCCGGCTCTGATATGCATCTTAGTTGATTATAGGCTACTAGAGCAGGTTTGGTTTCTGAGAGACGTTGAGACACACAGATATGGCAACGCACTTTGATTTGCAAACGTGCTGTCGTACTTATTCCATTAATTCCTGTATCATATCTGATGAGGTTTTAAAACATTTAAATAATCATATCAATTAGTAGAATATGTGTACGATTCAGTATATGATTGAGAACCACTGCACTAATTGAAATAAGGCCTAATCCTGGCTTTGTCTAAGTACTGTCTGTGAAACAGAGCATTCATGTCATTGATTCATTGTTGTATTACTTATTTGTAATTTAATCAATTTAAATCTACAGTGCATTCCAGCTATATGGTAAATTAGGGCTGCATGAATAATCGCAATGAAACCGCACACGATTTGGCAAAGCTTGTCAGTGCAGTGCGGCTGATCAGTAGTAAATGCTCCATCTGAACACCAGAGGCCGTCTCATGCAGATACGCGAAATATACCCCTCTGCTTAAGTACGATAACACACATCATTCCTATTGGCATCATCGCTGTAGCTGAATAAACAGAAGATTGAAACGCTTTGATTAAAGATGACTAATAAACACATGACTGCCTTATTCTGTGTAAGAAGCCACATCATCTGACTGAAGGAGGCTCAAGTGTCGTTATGAAGTGAGTTTGGAATAAAAGCATGTTATTAAATGTTGTCTTTTGTTGGACAAGATGTTCATAAATGCTTCTCATGTTTGGAAGGATGTTTGACGCGTGTTGCTTTTTCAAATGCACGTTATAAGTGACTCAATCTCACAGTGCTTTCAAAATCGCGATAAGCCAACTCGATTTAAGTGTGATTTCATGTAAATTGTGATTAATCGTGCAGCCCTAGGGTAAATATGTATAACATATCATTTTATTTGTCTCTTGTCATTATCACCAGGAGGAAGACGAATCTCCAGAACCCAGCGGTGTGTCTGTGAAGAGTAATAGATCCATGAATCGACCCCTTTCATTCAGTGATGCCATGTCCTCTGACCCTTTGTTAGTATAAACATGTAGTAGCTACTTTTCTGTACTGCATTTCATATGAATAAAAATGTCAGAAACTCAATCTCGAGTTTTTTTCATATCATAATATCATTGTCTTTTTGACAGAACCTTTCTGACATGCACTGCATCTCTGCACTCTGGAGACTTGCAGAAATCAGTGGATGATGTCATTCAGAGAGCAAAAGACCAACTCAAAACCAGCATGAAGAACAAGTATGAGAACTTAGTTGAGGGAACCAAAGTCCAAGAGAATGAAACCCTTCTTAACAGGATCTACACACAGCTGTACATCATAGAGGGAGAGAGTGAAGGAGTGAATGAAGAACGTGAGGTTTTACTGATGGAGAAAACGGCCAGAAAACAACACTCACAAGACACTCCAATCTACTGTAATGACATATTTAAAGCCTCACCTGAACCAGGATGCAAGGAAAAAGACCAAATCAAGACTGTTCTTACTAAAGGCATCGCTGTAATCGGAAAAACTGTCTCTGTGCAGAAGTTCATTCTGGACTGGGTCGAGGAAAAAAACAATCAGGATGTAGATTTCATGTTTGTGCTTTCATTTCGAGAGCTGAACTTGATCAGAGATCATCAGTACAGTCTTCACAGACTTCTTCTGGACTTTCATCCTGAACTTCAAGATCTGGACTTAAAGATTTATGAGGAATGTAAAGTTGTGTTCATCTTTGATGGTCTGGATGAAAGCAGAATGACACTGATGTTTTCAGACGCTCAGGAAGTTTCTGATTTGACTGAGATTTTATCAGTGGCTGTGTTGATGTCAAAGCTCATAAAAGGAGAGCTGCTTCCCTCGGCTCTTATCTGGATCACCTCCAGACCAGCAGCAGCCAATCAGATCCCCTCCAAATACATCAACCATCTGACAGAGATTCATGGATTCAATGAGTCTCAGAAGGAGGAATATTTCAGTAAGAGAATCAGTAACGAGCATCAAGCCAGTAGAATTATCTCACATATCAGAAGAGTAAGAAGCCTCCACATCATGTGCCACATACCCGTCTTCTGCTGGATCTCATCCACTGTACTCCAGACGCTCCTGGAAGAAGATCTGAGTGCAGAAATCCCTCAAACTCTGACTGAAATGTACATCCACTTCCTGCTGATTCAGATAAACACGAGGAATCAGAAGTATGAAGAGAGAGAGATCTTGAGAAAGTCTTACAGTCCAACAGAGAAGTGATTGTGAAACTTGCTGAAGTGGCTTTCAAGCAGCTGATGAAGGGCAATGTGATGTTCTATGAGGAGGACCTGAGAGAGAGCGGCATAGATGTCACTGACGCCTCAGTGTATTCTGGGATTTGCACTGAGATCTTTAAGGAGGAATCTGTGATTCATCAGAGGAAAGTCTACAGCTTCATTCATTTGAGCTTTCAGGAGTTTCTTGCAGCTTTCTATGTTTTTTACTACAATTTGTACAGTATTATGGAGACACTTACCTTTTTTGCACTGCATAATTTGCTCAAAGGAGCAGTAGATGCAGCCATTAAAAGTGAAAACGGACAGCTGGATCTGTTCTTGCGGTTCCTGCTTGGCGTCTCACTGGAGTCCAATCAGAGACTCTTAAAGGATCTACTGACATACACAGTTAAAAGCTCAGAGAGCATCAGAGAAACCACACAGTACATTAAAGAGAAGATCAAAGATGGGCATAGACTCCCCACTGAAAGATCCATCAATCTGTTCCTCTGTCTGCTGGAAATGAAAGATCAGACTCTGTCCAGAGAGATTCAGGAGTTTGTGAAATCAGACAAACACTCAGAGAATAAACTCTCTCCTGCTCACTGCTCAACAATCGCCTACATGCTTCAGATGTCAGAGGATGTGCTGGATGAGCTGAACCTCAAGAAATAGAACACATCAGATGAGGGTAGAAGAAGGCTGATACCAGCTGTGATCAACTGCCACAAACTTTTGTGAGTTTGTGCTCAGTTAAGAGACAAAAGTTTTTATATATATGGCTGTCAGTACATCATTTTTTTTAATTCACAAATACTCACACCCTCTTTGTGCGATTAATAAATAAGCATAGACCATTTGTCTTGGTTAACAAGTTAATTTGGTCATCATTTGCTATATCCAGCAAAGTAAATCCATACTTACAGTAGTAAACCATCAGATTTAATGGTGATTCTCACAAAACTGTATTGTCTGCGAGTTTATCTCATCCATCAAAACTTCACTAGCGAGCTAAATTGATGAATAAATAATACATTTTCAATGTGAAAGACTATACATTAATCCATCTTGAATGTTTATATACATACTAAGTTCTATCTTTCATACTTTACAGCAGCAGTTGTTCTGTTTTTTTTTTTTTTGTTTTTTTTTAAAGACCATAACTGACTTATTAGTCTGTTGAAGATGCCATGAAACTGTTTTGTGCTCTGCTCTGTTTTTAGACTTGCTGAATGGAATCTGACCCCGTCTGATCAGTCCTGTGAAATTGTGTCATCAGCTCTACAATCCTCTAACTGTGTACTGAGAGAGCTGGACATGAGTAACAACGACCTGCAGGATTCAGGAGTGAAGCTACTCTCAGATGGACTGAAGAGTCCAAACTGTCAGCTAGAGATACTGAGGTATGCAACATTTGATCTTCTAAATATTGGATCTTTGTAATTCAAGATTTTAATGTTTAGTGCCAATTTGAGGCATCCAAGCACAGAAATGGTAAAACTAGATAACAACTAGATAAAAAAAGTCAAGAAAGACTTTTATGTTGGCTTGAGAAAGCCTGACCAGAAAGTTTGAAGTAGTTTTAAAATATCAAAGTTTGCCTATACAGTCTGGTCCATCAGAAAACTGATAGATAGAAGAGCATTCCAATGGTACCCGTATAGTGTTCTGAAGTAAAGTGCAGATCCGTGCACACTCTAACAGCTAATACTGCTCACAACCCATTGTGCATTGGATGAGGATTCGATTAGAACTACAAACTAATATAAAAGTGTTAAAAAAAATGTTCTGTCATGAAACTCTAGATGGCGCAGGCTAATAGGTCCTTAACTCAACCTGCTTGCAATCACACCATTCTCTATAGGGCACAGCTGATTGGTTCTTGCAGTAGCAGTAGTCAATGAGCTCACATGCTCAAACTTAATACTTTTTTAACATTAGCCTTGGCAGTGCAGTGCACTTTTAGAAACCCTCCAGCTTCCCCAGCTCTAACTGTTGTGGTGGCAAACACAATTCTATCACTGAATAAGAGACAAACATTTCCGATTGACTTTGATGAGGTTTATTTTCTTGCAAGAAAAGGCCAGCAGTCATACAGTCACTCTGAGGGGAGGGCATCCTTCCCCTTTATAGTCTTGACTCCCAGAATATTATCTTTCTAGGCCAATGATTGTATTTTCACCCATATGTGGAACATTCTTAGACTTGTTCATCATATTTTATCCTTGAGTGAAGGCCCTCCTGTCACGTACCAACACTCTTTACCATTCCAATACAATTCCATAAAATAATAAGGTTTGTGTTGGCTCTTTTACTGTCATATGATGGTCACACACATCTTAAAGATAACATTTCTTCCACACTGTATAGATCTGCTATGTGTAATTCATGTAGGATATATTGTACAGCAGCAGTATGTCTTACTTGCTCACAGCAGCGTGTCGAGTATGTATTGGCGGTAGCAAGTCCTGTACTTGCTCTGAAGCAGCAGCAGCAGCAATAATCAATAGCAGCAGCAGTGTAGTAGATCTATATCACTGTCCTACAGAGTGTAGCTCTAACCCGGATAAAAACTCACTTGTCTGTAGCTTTCAAGTAATACTCTGATTAGTTGACTCAGGAGTGTTTTATTAGGGTTTGTGTTAAACTTTGCAAGACAGTGACCCTCCAAGACTGGAGTTGCCTATCCCTGATCTAAGATCAATAGATAAATCAATGTCCGGTTGATATACAGAAAAAAAGATTTATTTGATTAGGAAGAATATTAGATACAGTGGAAGCTAACATGAGTCTAAAAATTTTGGGGTGTTTAAAGGTGCTTTCTTACTTGATCGATTGCTTGGTCCGGACCTGAGTTTGATTGCTCCCCCTGACCCCACTGGATTGTGTTCACAATGTATTGTTTGTATCTCTTTACCCCTTTTGTTTGGTAACGACGACGCAGAAGTTCATACCATTGCTCCTCTCATTTTAATATTTCGTTTTTTTAACCTTTGGTTTTGTTTCCAAAGTGTCAGCACATAACGTCACTTGCGTCTATTTGCTGTGAATGTACTGCAAATGTTCTAAAAAAGTGAATCTATTTCTGCTCAAGGCGAGCAAAAATTAGGTATACTGTAAATTCTCTGCTTGCAGTCCGTCAGTCATGCTTGTCAGGAAAGTAAGTAAGGGATGGCATTATTTTGAAGTCAGCCAATGTAGCTATCTTTGAGGGAGGGTAGTGCAGTACCAATGACATGCTGTGCCGTCCTCACCACCTGCCACATGTCCTTCCTATTCTCCTCTGTGCAGCTGATGAACCACACCATGCAGCAATAGGTTTAAGAGGCCGATTGATAGAAATTGGTCAGCAGGTGATGAGGTAGGTGATCGTGATTTAACTTTGTGAGGAAGTAAAGTTTCTGTTGGGTCTTCCCCACCTGATGAGAGATGTGTACAGTCCAAGTGAGGTTAGCTCTCTATCCTCCCTATCTCTTCCCTGTGTATGCAGAGGGCAGAGTGCTCAGGGCGCTTGGATTTTCTGAAGTCTACTATCATTTTGTAATGTTCAAGTCCAAGTTATTGACAGAATACCATTAAATCAGAAGCGGAATCTCCTCCCTGTAGGCTGTCTTGTTGTCCAATATCAGTCCTACTATGGTGGTTGTTAAACCAATTAAAATGTGTTATAAGATTGTGGGTCAGCTACTGAAAGTATGCGTTGTGTTATCATAAGAACATAGTAAGGTTGGACAATAATATTGTCTCGGAACCAAAACATGTTTTCTAATGAATTTGTACTTTTACCATCCAATCAGCGGTACAAGGTCCCGATATATAATCGAATTATCAAGCTGTTGGAGAAGCTACATAAAAATTAAACCTATACCTGTGCTATTTTTATGTGATTGTAAAGGTCTTGTCTATGTGATATGGTTTTGTAAGTGTGAATCAATTTAATGTAATAAATGACAAATTTCAGATTTTGTCTGACAATAAAGTTATGCCAGATCTTATCATCAGCAAATTTGATGATTGTGTTGGTAGGATAAACAGGGGAGCATTCATGGGTAATGAAGGAGTAGAGAAGTGGGCTGAGGACACAACCCTGTGGTGTGCCAGTGTTCAGGGTGAGAGTGGATGATGTGTAATCTCCCTTCCTGACGTTCTGGGATCTGTTGCTCAGGAAAACTAAAACCCATGCGCACAGTGAAGTGCCTAAGTCCAGGTTGCTGAGTTTTTGAAGCAGTTTGTGAGGGATAACTGTATTAAAAGCAGAACTGAAATCCACAAACAGCATTCTTACATAGGTGTTTTCCTGGTCCAGGTGTGTAAGGCCTATGTGGAGAGCTATGATGACAGCATCCTCTGTCGATGCGTTTGCTCGATTTGTTGGTTAGGGTCAGCAGGGATGGCAGATATAATGTGAGAAAGGATGAGTCTCTCAAACCATTTGGTGATAATGGGAGTTAAACCAACTGGGCGATAGTCATTAAGGCAGTTCACTGTACTTTTCTTTGGTACTAGAGTAATCATAGCTGACTTAAGGCAGGTGGAGACTGCATACTTAAGTAGCAAAAGGTTAAACATTGTAGTAAATACAAAGAAATCCAGCGGGAACTGTAAAGCAGTGCGCAGTCCTACGTCACAGGACTATTTGCCTAATCTTCACGGTACTTTAGATTGCGGTGGAAACGCAGACAGCAACAGGTCTGGTGGAAAAACATTTCCTGGGACAAATTGTTCTGGGTAATTTCGGTGGAAACGCGGCTTAAGTTCCTAGAACTACCCGGTGTGAAAGCCCCTATTGACTCAGGTCAGATCCTAATGGACCTGATCTGACCTGATGTTGGTGCAGCTGAATAGGTTCGTCCTGCTCTGGTAGAGCAGGATGAATGCAGGTCTCTTTGTTACAGTGGTCAAAGCGACAAAATAAAAGGTTCAGAGTGTCTGGCAGTGTCGACATGCCATACACTTATGACATGGTATGACAGTGAGGTAAGATGGCAGCACGTCTAGACACAGCAGACCCGCACTCCTCAAGTTTTGCCAGCTTTTCTAAATAAAATATCAGTATGTCAAACCAGGTCCAGTCAGGTCTATGTAATGTTTTTGAGTCTTCACTTCAATTCTTAATCTTCTGTTTAAGATTATCTGACTTGTGTTGTCTGTAGGTTGTCTGCAGGGGCGTTGCTAGACATAAAGCTCTACTGGGGCACAGGTCCCCCATTGTTTGTCTGAGATAGCAATAGTAACTAAGGAAGGCGGGGCTTACCGATAGGTCAATTGTTATTAATGATTCATTGTTATCACACAAAATGAAACATAGTAGTACAGAACACAACAATAGTTTTTTTTTATGCGCTATACAGTGCTGAAGGCTGGGGCGATTGTTTTAAAAACAGCAGGCTGTTAGTTCTGAAAGTTAGGGGGGTTCGCGGGGAAATTTTTATTTCTCGGACCTTCATATGTGCATTTAAAGGTGTTTCAAGGCCAAAAAATTGGATAACAATTAAAAGCATGTTAGTGGACAGCAGTATCATAAATGATTTGTCAAGCAGATAACAGATTGTTACATACAGCGAGCCTCAAGTTCCACTTTTAGTGTGTAAGCTATTTGAAAAAAACTGTAATCTTTATGGAAATGTTTATTAGTTACTATCTTCATCATACATTTTTTTTGTGGCATAAAAGGCATACGCACTGTAGCCTATATGAAATAGAGAACTTTAGAAAATAGAAAACGGAGAGAAAACTTTCTTGCACATTTGCATTCTTTTACATTACACAATGTTAATAATAAATAATTTGCCTATATATTCAAGAATATACAATTACAACATTTCAATAAATCAATAAAGAGTTATATATATATATATATATATATATATATATATATATATATATATATATATATATATATATATAAAGAACATGTATATTCTAAAAGAAAACAAAGTTCCCCAGCCAAGTCCAAACTGATTTGATTCATTTTTTGAGCATTAAACTGTACCGCCTATGCTTCATTTTGGCAAAACGGTCAATCACTTGACTCTGACTCAATTTACCAAGTTCTTCCCTCTCAACTGATAAGAGAGCTAGATGGTGAAGCCTTTCTTGTCCCATTGTTAACCTCAGCCAAGTGTGGAGCCATCTCAGCACACTGAATGACCGCTCACAGCTACAGCTATAGACTGGGATTGTCAGAGAGACCTGCAAAACCTGTGTCAAGGTTGGGAACATGACTTTATCCAGCAAATTGAAAACACATTGAATATTTGAAAGGCTTTCCATTTTGTGAGCCAGATAGTTTTTAGCCATTAAAACCTCCTCCGATTTTAGATCAATCTTGTAATGATCTGATAGACCTCGGAGGCGCTCCTCACAAAGAAAGCTATCTGATCCCGGATTACAGGCCTGAACACCTCTCAAAATTTGGTTATTAAGAGATGAAAAGCGTTGATCCATCTCAGCAACCATTCTTTCAAGGCAAGGAAGAAACAGGTTTCTTTTTAGCTTCTCTGCATCACTGAGGTCACTCATTGCTCCATAACTAGATTCCACTAGATAAACCTCCATGCGTTTCTGCTTCTGCCTTTGTCTAGTAGCACATGGCTCTGGGATCTGATTTGCTGCACAAATGGTCCTGAGAGTCTCATAAAGCATAGTAGCCTTTTCATCTGTGCGCATTTGCTTTAGAGTGTCACACACAGCTCATTTGTACTCGACAGCCTTAGCAAGGTCTACTGTTTCACACTGCAGATATTTGTGCAGGTTGTCAGTTACAGACAGAAAAGCCTTGAACATTTCCAATAGGTATACTGTAGAGAATCTACTAAGTTTGGCATGGAGTCCTACTGCCATGGAGTTGTTGATGCTGGAAAGACACTGAAGAACTGCAGGGAGATTCTCTAAGATAGCATTTACAGATCGCAACTGGCTTGACCAGCGGGTCTTTGAAAGCTGGACAAGTTCGGATGGCTGTAACCCCAGCTGATTTTGAACATCTCTAAATTTGTGATGGTTTACAAGTGAAACACTGAAAAGTGAGTACAGACTTTGCAGCAGGTCAAAGAGATCTCTGGCCTCCGGTATGGCCTGACAGGTGTGACATAAAACTAGGTTGAGCTGATGTGCATAGCAGTGCACATAAATGGCCTCTGGATGGTTTGTTTTAAATCTGGCTTGTACACCACCTACAGCCCCACTCATAACTGCCGCGCCATCATATGATTGTGCTACACACTTAAGCTTATCAATAGCATGATGAACTAGCTGCTCTTCTATAGCAGCAGGTATGCTTTCTGCATCAAATTCTTTTAGTGTTGTCATTGCAAGCAAACACACCTTCACTGTATCTTCAGCAACATAGCGAACACATATGGCAAGCTGTTCAGTATTGCCATCTCTGGCTTCATCTGCCATAACTGAAAACATCCCTGCCTCTTTTAGCTCCCTGACAATATTAGCTGTAACTTCTTCTGCACAGCACTCAATTATCTCATTCTGAGATGCAGGTGATAAGTAGGTGCTGTGTGAAGGGGCTGAATAGGATTTCAAAAAAGGGTCAAACTGTTTCAGAAGATTTAGACACTCCAGAAAATCCCCCTGGTTGTGGCTGGAGCCTCCCTCATCATGGCCACGGAAGGGAATATTTAGCTTGGCCAGGAATTGTGTCACAGCAACAATACGGGTAAGGTACTCCCGTCTGTCTTTTATTTCTGCCTCATTTGCTGAGTGCAATTGTTCAATTACACTGCCATGAACAGCACTTGTTTTAAAGCTGTGCCAGGACAGCATGCTTGCTTTATGGGCAGGTGTTTTCTCGCGCTCTCTAAAGAGATCTAGCGATTTTTTCCAATTTGTTTGGCCAGTGCTAACAAAGGTGTCATGTTTCACATTTTTACCAAACATCCTACAGGAAAAACAAAAAGCTGCATCTCTAGATATAGAATATTCCAACCAGGGAAAGTTTCCAAACCAGTTCGAATTAAAAGATCGCTTTTTTAACCCAAAGTTGTGCTGGGGATATTGAGACAACTTAACCTGTTTTGGGCCACAATGCTTTTCCCCCAGGTCACTAATGTTTCCCTCTATATTGTGAGCAGTCTTTTTTGCCCTCGCCCCCTGTCTAATGTTCTCTGCTGCCACTGTGCTCATCTGTTCCTCAGTTTCCTCTCCATAGCTCTCCTGTTTTTGACCTGTCTCTCGCCTGTCCTTCTCCAATCTCTCACTTTGCCCTGCCTCCGACTGTTCATCCAGCTCCATCTCTTTCCCTTCTCCTGCACCTGCAGGGTCCCAGTCAAACATTATACAACAAATCCTTGAACGCAGATGAGCCAATGTCAGTTGAGTATCAGTTGCACGGCGACCGAACTCAGACAAGTAACTAGATAAGACAGCTTGGGGTGTGAGTGTGTGTTGTAGAACATATGTACAAGTTGTTTTGAATCATGACCAAAGAACAAAATAAATGGTCAGAAAATTTTTTGTGGAATGTGCTTTACTGTGGAAAAAGCGTGAATATGTTAGCTGCAAAGTACTGCAGGGCGCAAAAAAAAAAACTACATTAAAGATTACACTAAGAACTTAATTCTAATTTAATACATATTTAATTAATTAAAAGTAGCCCTATATGTATTTTGTACCTTGATTCATTAAAAAGCAATATATCATCATCATTGGGCACACAGTAGTTGGCACAACACTTCATGTTTTATTTTAATTAAACAACATATAATATAACAAAATATTTATAATTACATTAATAATTTTGTCTTTATTTATTAAAGTGCATAATGTCAGCGTTATATGCTTACATGCAGTTATAATAGTCATTACAATTCAAGTCTTATCATCATAACTGGTAAAACCTTAAAAGTCAAGTCAAGTCAAGTCAAATATATTTATATAGCGCTTTTCACAATACAGATTGTATCAAAGCTGCTTCACAGTATCAATCAATACAACTTAATGTTTGTTTATTACTGGAAAAAAGACATCCAAGTTTGGTAGAGCTGATCAATGGTATAAAAGCCAAAGAAACTTTTTTTTACAATATACTGTAATATCACTCTTTAATTTAATATATTAATAGCACTTTTTTAATATCATTCAATATTACTATTAAATACTATGATAATGACGTAATGAGTCCTGCCTGTCCCTTGAATAACCTTTTTATCAAAATTTTCATAAAAGTGCAATTTAAATATATTATTATATATTATATAATTTCTATAAAAAAGACAAAAAAAGGACAAAATAATAGGCTGAATAAGCTGATGTAAAATAACTGATAGCATGTAAAATTGTGGTAGCCTAGTATATGAACGGTACACCCCCTAACCTCACAGAAATGGTTAGACCCAAGTCTTCACTGAATCACTTCCATCCAAAATCACTGGACTTAATGACTACAGACCTGTCGCTCTCACGTCTGTGGTCATGAAGTCGTTTGAAAGACTGGTGTTGGCCCACCTGAAGGACATCACTGGACCCCTGCTGGATCCCTTTCAGTTTGCTTACAGAGCAAACAGGTCTGTGGATGATGCAGTCAACATGGGACTGCATTATATCCTGCAACATCTCGACAGACCAGGGACTTATGCAAGGATCCTCTTTGTGGACTTCAGTTCAGCCTTCAATACCATCATGCCTGACCTTCTCACAGCCAATCTGACCCTCTCCATACCATCCTCGATCTGTCAGTGAATCACCAGCTTCCTGACGGACCGGCAGCAGCGAGTGAGACTGGGGAAACACACATCCAGGACTCTCACCACCAGCACTGGCGCCCCTCAAGGGTGCGTTCTCTCCCCACTGCTCTTCTCCCTGTACACTAATGACTGCACTTCTAAAGACCCCTCTGCCAAGCTCCTGAAATTTGCCGATGACACCACTGTCATTGGTCTCATCCGGAACGGTGACGAGTCTGCTTACAGACTGGAGGTTGAACAGCTGGCTGTCTGGTGCAGTTATAACAACCTTGAGCTGAACACGCTCAAAACAGTGGAGATGATCGTGGACTTCAGGAGGAACAGCCCAGCACTCCCCCCACTCACCATCATGAACAGCACTGTGGAAGCAGTGGAGTCATTCAGGTTCCTGGGCACTTCCATCTCTCAGGACCTGAAGTGGGACAATCACATTGACTCCACTGTGAAAAAGGCCTAGCAGAGACTGTACTTCCTTCGCCAGCTGAGGAAGTTCAACTTGCCACAGGAGCTGCTGATTCAGTTCTACTCAGCCGTCATTGAGTCTGTCTTATGCACATCCATCACTGTCTGGTTTGGTTCAGCTACCAAATCAGACATCAGGAGACTACAACGGACAGTCCGGACTGCGGAGAGGATCATCGGTGCCCCCCTGCCAACCCTCCAGGACCTGTACTCTTCCAGAGTGAGGAAGAGAGCAGGTAAAATCATCACAGACTCCACTCACCCTGGACACCTCCTGTTTGAACTGTTACCGTCAAGACGGCGACTCAGATCACTGGCCACAAGAACATCTCGGCACAGGAACAGTTTCTTCCCACAGGCCATTTCCCTTCTGAACAGTTAACACTCCTCCCAAGACATATGCCTTAAGTGCAATACTCCTACTGTTTAGTGCAATATCCAACAACTCAGGTGATACTTATATGTATATTTATTTATTTATAATATTCAAAACACTGTAAATATGTTCATAATCTGTAAATCTGGAAATGTCTATTCTGACTAAACCCAACTGTGATACTTTTGTTCCCATATATTTATATTTTTATTCTTTATTCTTATAATTTGTAGTATTATGTTTCTTGTTGTATTTGTATTTGTATATGTCCACTGGAAGCCTCAGCACCAAAACAAATTCCTTGTGTGTGCAAGCACACTTGGCAATAAAGCTCTTTCTGATTCTGATTCTGATTCAGCAGCCAATGACACTGACCCATTCAAACTGTTTTTAAACGTGTATTTCACGTGTTAGATACGCGTGAAATAAGTGTTAAAATTCGCGCGTTTTTGGCCCTCGTGGCCTTCCATACGGTGGGCGTGGTCTGCAGATTATAACGCGTGTCGCTCGTGTGCAGTGGAAAGGCGGCTTATGGCTTTGGCGGGACCTTGATATCACGGCTCCACTTCATGCTCACTACTGCGCAGACTCTGAGACTTTGCGGCTTCACTTGAGAAGAGAGGGGCGTCGTCCATCTTCTTTTACGGTCTGATCGGAACAAATTGGGCGAGGCGGGAACAAATATATTGCACATTCTCTAATTCATAGTAGGCTAATGCGAGACTAGTGCACTGTTGTTCTGTATAAAAAGTATTTGCCTATAGTAAAGTGCAATTCCATTTCTTGGCAGAGGTTTTTCAAATGTTTTTTTTTCTGAGGCTTGATGTCTGATTATGTAAATCGTTTATCAACTCTTAACTTGATACTCCCTGTCCCTGGTTTGTTGAAAAAAATTTCTGATGTCCATCTACAGAAGCCAGCCATGAATAAAAATTTGATTATTTGTATTATTTACAAACTTTTGTTTCGTCATGTTTTCATAGCCTACCTCAATAGCGTGCGAACACCGGACGGTGTGCTCAGGTGTGCCTTAGGCTGGCCAAAATAAAAGGCCACTCTAAAATGTGCAGTTTTACTGTATTGGGGGGTCCGTGGGTGGTCCGAAAACCAGTCAGTATCTGATGTGCCCACCATTTGCCTCATGCAGTGCAACACATCATCTTCGCAAAGAATTGATCAGGCTGTTGATTGTGGCCTGTGGAATGTTGATCCACTCCTCTTCAATGGCTGTGCAAAGTTGCTGGATATTGGCTGGACCTGGAACACGCTGTCGTATACGCTGATCCAGAGCAAACATGCTCAATGGGTGACATGTCCGGTGAGTATGCTGGATAGAACTGGGATGTTTTCAGCTTCCAGGAATTGAGTACAGATCCTCCAACATGGGGCTGTGCATTATCATGCTGCAACATGAGGTGATGGTCGTGGATTAATGGCACAACAATGGGCCTCAGCATCTCGTCACAGTATCTCTGTGCATTCAAAATGCCATCAATAAAATGCACCTGTGTTCGTTGTCCATAACATACGCCTGCCCATACCATAACCCCACCGCCACCATGGCCCACTCGATCCACAACGTTGACATCAGCAAACCGCTCACCCACACGACTCCATACACGCTATCTGCCATCTGCCCTGTACAGTGAAAACCGGGATTCATCCGTGAAGAGAACACCTCTCCAAAGTGCCAGGCGCCAACGAATGTGAGCATTTGCCCACTTCAAGTCGGTTACGACGATGAACTGTAGTCAGGTCGAGACCCCGATGAGGATGACAGGCATGCAGATGAGCTTCCCTGAGACGGTTTCTGACAGTTTGTGAAGAAATTATTTGGTTATGCAAACCGATTGTTGCAGCAGCTGTCTGGGTGGCTGGTCTCAGACGATCTTGGAGGTGAAGATGCTGGATGTGGAGGTCCTGGGCTGGTGTGGTTACACGTGGTCTGCGGTTGTGAGGCCGGTTTGATGTACTGCCAAATTCTCTGAAACGCCTTTGGAGACTGCTTATGGTAGAGAAATGAACATTCAATTCACGGGTAACAGCTCTGGTGGACATTCCTGCAGTCAGCATGCCAATTGCACGCTCCCTCAAAACTTGCGACATCTGTGGCATTGTGCTGTGTGATAAAACTGCACATTTTAGAGTGGCCTTTTATTGTGGCCAGCTTAAGGCACACCTGTGCAATAATCATGCTGTCTAATCCGCATCTTGATACGCCACACCTGTGAGGTGGATGGATTATCTCGGCAAATGAGAAGTGCTCACTAACACAGATTTAGACAGATTTCTGAACAATATTTGAGAGAAATAGGCCTTTGTGTACATAGAAAAAGTCTTTGATCTTTGAGTTCAGCTCATGAAAAATGGTGGCAAAAACAAAAGTGTTGCGTTTATAATTTTGTTCAGTTTAAGAACTAACTCTTTCTATAGATATAAAAGGAATAGTAAATTATATTTATGTTGGATTTTGACTTTTTTTATAATTACATTTTTTTAATGTAAATACATTTTCCTTTAAAAAACATGAATTACTTGAGATAGGACTTTTAATTATTATTTTAATCATCTTATTGCCCAAATCAGATGGTGATTGTTTCTCATGGTGACTAGCTCCTTTATATAAGATAACACTTGTCCGAGCTACTTGGTCAACTAGTAAAATGATTAGTCGCGCAAGCTCTAATTTACATCAATGCGTGTAATACCTTATGTCTTTATGAGAAACAATTACTAAATAGAGAATTATGTCTGAACAGGGCTATTGTGTCATAAGCTGCTTCAGGCTTAAAGCAAGGGGCAGCAGAGAGAGCAGACTAATTTGGAACAAGACAAGAAGAAGTCCATAGAAGCTAATGTGCACTTGTGAGATTTTCTGGTTTAGGTCTGTAACTGTATTATCTATTATTTTCATTAGTTGTTGTCTCACCGTGTTGTTCTCTCATCTAGAGTTTACTGTTGTTGCCCCTGTCTCTTTGTGCTTCAATTTCATTCCACGTTGGATTCCCTATCGATCAGCCTGTGGTTTTCTGTGATTTCTTTTTATATATCATTCTTCAGGACTGTTGTGATTGTTTTCACTGTGGATTAAATAAACTCTGTTTACAGTATGACAGAACAAACTGACCATAGAAGAACCCAGCGAGCACAGAATTCAGCAAGTTTGTTACCAGCAGCACAGCCTGAATGGCTCATCAGGAAGAGCAAATTCTCGCTGTTGAACGAGCTGTTCAGGCATTGGTCCCTGATGTTTCGGTGCTCACCACAGAGTTTCAACAATTCAGATCCATCTTCTTCAGTGGCCTTTATTCCTCCAGTCCAGCCCTCTAATGAGGCTAGGGATGGGCGATATGGACTTAAAAATATATCACAATATTTTCTGGCATTTATTGTGATAACGATATCAATGACGATATAAATATAATACCATATTCACCACTGTTTTTGGCTACAAGTGATAGCTGCATGCAAAGTAAAATGTACCCTTCATCAAATAGGCTCCTATAAAATACCAATTACCGTACATAAAATAATTAAAAAAACAGTAAAAATCCAAACACCATCCCTTGCAGAAATGGAAAAGTTGCATATATACGTTTCTTCTGTAAAAGTGCAGATAATGTTTAAATAGTGCAACTATACTGAAAAACATCACACAGTTCAAATCATTTACAAGTTTGAAATGTAAAAAAACTAACAACGAATAGTTATAGCTACTAATACTACTGCGAATTCTGATACTAATAACAATATAAACCGCACTAAGGATTGATGAGCTGCTGGGTTCATGAATATTATCACGTCTGCGTTTGCGCATTAGTTTCTGCTTGCTCATAAAAGCTGAATAATTCCAAATGAACTCCATTATTTTTACAGGAAAATACAACAAATAATATCATTTACATGTAGACGTCATGTACACTTCAATTCTGCGTGGTATGTAAGACTCTCTCTCATTGAGTGTGTGAGAAACACTGAGTGCTCTCAGCAAAGTGACAGCAAGTCGTGTGCCTCACACTAGTGTTTACTGCGCGTCAAATACACTGTGTATTCATTGAGATGAACTGATATATTGGGCTTCACGGATCACTTGACGGAGAGCGAAACTCTCAAGCGCTCAGTCAGTGTTCGGCGAGATGGGCGGGTGAAAATCTATCTGTGTGTACCAGTTCCAGATTGTAGAGGTAGTAAAGGTGTGTTCACACCGAACGCGAATAGAGCGTTAAATACGCGTCTATCGCATCTAGTTAGACGCTTGAACATTCGCTCGAGTTTAAATTTTTCAACTTGCGCAGAAGACGTTCGCGGCAAACGCGTCGCCCAATTCGCGTCTTTGCATTGACTTTGTATGTAATCTACTCGCGCAAATAATTAAATCCGCGTTCGGTGTGAACACACCATTACTTGTTTAGCGATAAACTTCACCTCAGCTTCACGTCCGCCTTCCGCCTTGGGCGTGAGCTGCGAATGGGTCCCGTCATCAACTAGGCTTTATCGGTATTATCGCGGGAAGACTAATTCTTATCGTGAGGAAAAATTTTACCGGTATATCGCAAACGATAATATATCGCCCATCCCTAAATGAGGCGGTCGCTAATCATCAGTTCAAGCCTCGCTTACCTCCTCCAGCAACAGATTTGGGGGGGCCGAATCTCGGTAGAACCTTTTTATCAAAATGTCCTTTGGAATCCAGTAAAGTAACTTTGGTTATCACTCTGCTGGTCGAGCGGGCCAGTGGGGTACTGCTGTGTGGGAGCGAGGACATCCACGCTGTGAATCATATCAGAAAGGTTCTGAGGAGATGAAAAGGATGTTCGACCACACTGCTTACGGCCGAGAGGCAGCTCGCATTCTGTCACATCTTCGTCAAGGTGAGCGTTCAGTCACGAACTCTGGCAGGTGACTGAAACTAGAATGAGGACTCTACTGCAGTGCTTAGGGACACTTAGTATCTTCGTGTCCAGTAAAAACGATGCCTGTCATTAGGACCGAGGTTATTGATCATGTCTTTTGCATTCATGGCCTCCCTAGGCCACATGACCACGTGGTCTCTGAAAAGGGAGCCCAATTTATTTCTAATTTTGGAAGGAGTTTTGTTGGTTGCTAGGGGCAACTGTTAGTCTTTCCTCTGGTTTCCATCCACAGAACAATGGTCCAACAGAGCGGGCCAACCAAGTCTTGGAGTGCACATTGCAGTGTCTTGCTTCACAGAACCCGTGCTCCTGGAGTCAGCAGCTCTCAAGGGAGCGTGCATAAATCATTGCCATTGTCGTCTACAAGTCTATCACCATTTGAGTGCAGTTTAGGGTTCCAACCATCATTTTTTTTATGACTGGAAATCAAGGTTGCGGCCCCCTCTTCTAACGCCTTTGTCCAAAGGTGTCGACGCACCTGGATAATGGCCAGACAGACACTTCTCAGGCTGAGCGCCTGCATGATCACAATCACAAGTCTGTTTGTGTGACACCCGATAGGGCCCAGAAAAAAGGGAAAAGAAACAAATTTGTCACATAAGTCAATAAGTTGTAGAAAGATACATAAGTCTTTATTGAACAGGACCATACAATTATTCGAACATTAACCCTGAGCCAAGTCAGCTGACAGGGGCAGCAATTTCTCATATTGTCCAACTGGTAACAAAGGAACTAAGCTACCTATACAGGGGACACTTCACTGCATTCTGTGAAACCACAGCAAACCCCTATAAGCCCTTCAATACAGACAGGATTATGTGATACACATTGACAATTAGCGAACCACAGGAATCAACCCACAAAACCTGTAAGGGCTCTATTAAATTCTACTCCCAGTTCTCCACTGACCACAAAACTACCCCCGCTGCTTAAACAAGGGTGAAAAGCCCCTTAAATTAAATACATCATTTAAAGAAAAAAAGAAAACTAAAACAAATAAATAAACAATTCCACTAGCCAGCCACAAACCAACCAATACATTAAACAAAACCATTAAACAAAGAAAAAACACACACAGAACTGGCTAGGAAATTAATTTACCAAAAAAGTCAGGGAGCAGACAATTTCACTTTAAACAAAAAAAAAAACATAAAAAACAAACCAAAAAACAACATAAGAGAACAGCGACTAGCAATCAACATCCAACAGCCTTAAAGGGGCACATCCAGACAAATACATGGTGGTCCTGAATTTATTCAGTTCTTCAATTGAAAAAGAAGTACAACTCGGGACACTCAGTCCCACACGGCGCTGCACAGGCCGATTGGTTTATGACATCAAAGTCTTGCGCTCTTGCGGTATTTTTATGTCATTCACCGATCGATTTGTATAGCGCCGGTTCAAGTCGAACTAGCCTTTGGACTCTTTGTTTTTCGTCATCGTCTGCCTTCGTCACTCATTTGTTGTCATGGTCACGGACACTAATTATCTTCAGCTGTTCACTCATTATCATCATCATTATCACTAGTTTATATGTTTGGTTCTGTTTCAGTTCATTGTTGTCAGTTTATGGTTATGTTGTATGTTGCTCTGTTTGAGTTGTATTACTTGTTGGTTTTATTAAATATTACCTATTTGCCTTTGTCTTCATCTTTGTGTGTGTTGATACAACCACCCGTGTGACACTAGAGTTTATTGTTTTTGTCCCCTGTCTCTTTGTGCTTTGATCTCATGCCACATTGTATTCCCTGTCGATCACATACCAGCCTGGATTATACAGATTGGACTGTCCAACTGATTTATTCCTGTTCAAGTTCATTATCTAACTCTAGTTGGCCTCATCAACAGTGATTTGTATTTATTTATTTTGTATTTATTTATTTTCATCTTCCAGGACTGTTGTGATTGTTTTCACTGTGGACTAAATAAACTATTTAATTCCACTCAGCGTTTGGGTTCTGTCTGTTACAGTGTGAGTGATTTTCTGTATTCAAAATTTATTTAGCTGTGTGTTTAGTCACTTGGTCTGGAATTCATTGTCACTGCGTTATGGATGCTGTTGTTTTTGTAAGATGATCTGTAACTATTAGATTGCTAAGTTCATTGGACTGTGTCCAAAATAATTTTGTATTTGGCTCCATTTTTGAATGCCTTATTTTGAGAAATACTTATTTAGAATTCAACAAGGACTGAGAAAATGTAGGACTTTTTTCTCTTTCACACACACACACACACACACACACGCACACGCACGCGCACACGCACACGCACACGCACACACACACATTAATGACTATATTATTGAAGACATCTCATTTCAATTGTTTAACTTCTATTGTTTTTTCAACCCCTACCTCTAAACATAACCCTTGCAGAAACCTTTGTAAAACTCTTTAAATAGAAAAGATAAACATATATATAATATATTATAAAGGTATATATAAAACAGCAAAAAAAAAAAAAAAAAGTCCCTTTTTAAGATAATTTAGTAAAATCCAAATAAGCTTTCAGATCTTTATTGGAAAGGATTTAAACAATGTTTTTCATGCTTTTTCAATTAAACAAACAATTATCGCACATGCACCTTTGGAACAGTCTTCAAAACACTAATGGTTTACAGGCAGAAAAGAATTGTCACAGTTCCAGTCACTTTAAAGAAACCTTTCCACTGACTCTGAAAAACATCAAAAGAAAGATGCCCATGGTCAATGGAACTGGCCAATTTGCTGCAGTCCATGATGCTCTGTAGGGCTTAAAACAGCTACTGGATATTACAAACTCGTACTTCTATGAGTAAAAGTTTACTATAAATCTGAAAGTCTTTTGGGGAGGGATCTACATACCAAATTATCACATTCATTAAACTTGTTGAGGTCTAAAAATAATAGAACAGAAAACGTCTATGGTTACGTATATAACCCTCGTTCCCTGAGTAGGGAACGGAGACGTTACGTCGGATGACGACGAATGAGGTTTCGCTTAGAAAGCCTATCAACTTCGAGTATTACAAAACGAGCCAATGGCAAAGAAATGCCATGGGTCTGCGGAATTTGCATAGCGTATCTCCGCCTTACCTCGTGCGTATAAAGGAGGACGCCGGCAACATGCAGATATGTTTCTTCGCTGAGGAGCCAAAACTGAGCTCAGGCGATCCCCGCGGTACAGCGGAAAGTGGCAGGCAGACGTAACGTCTCCGTTCCCTACACAGGGAACGAGGGTTACATACGTAACCATAGACGTTCCCTTTCGTTGTCACTCCGAGTTACGTCGGATGACGACGAATGGGGTTACCAGTCTAATCACGCCACCTTCTCAGCTGTCTTCCAGTGGCCTGCGTAAATCGAGATCCCTGTCATAGACTGGACGAAGGACTCTATTTATCACAGGAATACCAAGGTACACTGGGAAGCATATCCCAAGCTTAGGGGAAGTATGCAAATAATGCCAACCCAGAGGGGGGGACTTAGAGAATACACATATGACCCGAAGGAAGCATATGGAGAACACTGGGGTGTCCAGCCGCAGGTGGAATATTTCAACCCCAGGGGTGGCAAGGTGGCTTGCCAAGGGAAAGACATGCTCAGAGAGGCTTACAGTGGAAATACACATGTGGGGGTCGCTCAGAGGAGGGACCATGCACACGGGAGGCACCTAGCCGACGCGCAGGCAATAGACACTGGCGCCGACGTCAGGAGTGCTGGAGGAGCTCAGGGCTTTCGGGGAAGCTCACCTGAGGAGAATATCGCACGTATCCAGTCCATGGAGTGGAATGGCGAGCAAGCGAAGACACCTGAGCAGGTCCGGTACTAGCTGGTTGAAGAGAGTACCTGAGAGGACACAGGCTCCACTCGGAGATTATAGAATCTGGCGAATGTGTTAGGTGTCGCCCAGCCTGCAGCTCTGCAGATGTCTGTTAGCGAGGCGTCATGTGCTAGAGCCCAAGAGGATGCCACACTCCGGGTGGAGTGGGCAGTCACACCAAGGGGGCACGGTCGACCTTGCTGCTGGTATGCCAAAGCAATGGCGTCCACTATCCAGTGAGACAACCTTTGCTTGGAGAGAGCCTTTCCCTTCAGCTTCCCGCCATAACAGACAAAGAGCTGGTCTGAGGTCCTGAAACACTGCGTCTTGTCTACATAGGCGCGGAGAGCGCGTACTGGACAGAGCAGTGCCAAGGCTGGGTCTGCCTTCTCCAGGGGCAGCGCTTGCAGGTTCACCACCTGGTCCCGAAAGGGAGTGGGAGGAACCTTGGGCACATATCCAGGCCGGGGTCTCAGGATCACGTGAGAGAAAGCCGGCCCGAATTCCAGGCACGCTTCGTCGACGGAGAATGCGTGCAGGTCCCCTACCCTCTTGATGGAGGCCAGTGCAACCAGGAGTGCTGTCTTCATTGACAGGAATTTAAGCTCGACTGACCGCAGGGGCTCAAAGGGAGCACTCTTCAGGGCAGTTAGAACCACCGAGAGGTCCCAAGAGGGAACGAGAGGAGGACGAGGAGAATTCAGTCTCCTCGCTCCTCTCAGGAACCTGATGACCAGGTTGTGCTTCCCCACCGACTTACCTTCGACAAGGTCATTGTGTGTGGCAATAGCAGCAACGTAGACCTTTAGGGTGGAGGGAGACAGCCTTCGCTCCAACCCCTGTTGAAGGAAGGAAAGCACAACACTGATCGAGCATCTCCGGGGGTCTTCTCGGTGAGAAGAGCACCAGTCGACGAAGAGGTTCCACTTCAACGCATAGGGGTGTCTCGTGGACAACGCTCTAGCGGAAGTGATGGTAGCCACTACCGCTGGTGGTAGGGTACTCAAACCTGCCTCGAGCCGTCCAGGAGCCACACGTGGAGGCTCCAAAGATCGGGGCGAGGGTGCCACAGGGTGCCCCGTCCCTGAGAAAGAAGGTCCTTTCTCAGAGGAATGGGCCAGGGAGGTGCTGTCGCGAGGGGTACAAGTTCGGGGAACCAGGTCCGGGTGGGCCAATACGGCGCGACTAGAATGACCTGCTCCTCGTCCTCCCTGACCTTGCGCAAGGTCTGCGCAAGAAGGCTCACTGGGGGGGACGCATATTTGTGGCCCGGCGGCCAGCTGTGCGCCAGTGCATCCGTGCCGAGCGTGCCCTCGGACAGGGAAAAATACAGGGCGCAATGGGTCGAGTCGTGGGAGGCAAACAGATCTATCTGTGCGTCCCCGAACTGGTCCCAAATCAGCTGAACCGACTGGGGATGGAGTCGCCATTCTCCAGGGAGGGGCTGAAGCCGTGAGAGCTCGTCGGCTGCACAGTTAAGGGCTCCGGGGAATGAAAATGGCTCGAAGCGACCTCAGATGCTTCTGACTCCATAGGAGGAGGTGGCGGGCATGTTATGACATACGGCGGGAGCGTAGGCCACCTTGATGGTTGATGTACGCTACAGTGGCGGTATTGTCTGAACGGACTAGTACGTGTTGACCCCTGAGCAACGCCCGGAAGCGGTGCAGAGCAAGACGTACTGCCAACAACTCGAGGCAATTGACATGCCATAGCCGCTGGGGTCCTGTCCAGGAGCCCGCAGCAGCATGTCCATTGCACATGGCGCCCCAACCCGTGGTGGAGGCATCTGTTGAGACAACAACATGCCGGAAAGCTCGTTCCAGGGGGACACCCGCCCTGAGAAAACTGAGGTTCGGCCACGGGGTGAAGAACTGACGGCAGGTCGGAGTAACTGGTACTCGGAGCGTGCCTTGTTGCCATGCCCACCTCGGGACTCGGTCGCGAAGCCAAAGCTGAAGCGGTCTCATATGAAGCAATCCGAGCGGCGTGACCATGGCTGCAGATGCCATATGCCCAGGAGCCTCCGAAAAAGTTTCAGTGGAACCGCACTCTTGCCCTCGAATTGTCTCAGGCAAGTCAACAGTGACTGCACGCGCTCGCTCGTAAGCTGCGCCTTTTACATGGCGACCGAGTCGATGTCCATACCGCAAAAAGAAATCTTCTGCACGAGGCAAAGTTTGCTCTTCTCCCAGTTGACCCACAGGCCCAGACGAGCTAGGTCCCGGAGCACTAGGTCCCTGTGTTCGCAAACCTGGTCTCGAGGGTGAGCTAGGACCAGCCAGTCATCGAGATAGTTCAGGATGCAAACCCCGTGTTCCTGGTAGGGGAACAAGGGCTGCCTCGACGACCTTCGTGAAGACGCGAGGAGACAGGGCTAACCCAACTGGGAAGGGGTCAATCGCTGCAAACCAATCCTTGGGCCGCATACATTCGAAAATGAGCATCTGAGCATCTGAATGGCGGCCTGTGAAGGGAGCGATTCAGAACGCGCAAGTCCAGGATTGGCCGTAACCCACCGGTTTTCTTGGGGACAATGAAGTAGGGGCTGTAGAAGCCGGACCTCATCTCGGCTGGAGGGACAGTCTCGATTGCACCCTTCGCCAGCAGGGTGGCAATCTCTGCTCTCATGATGGGGGCCTAGCCACCGACCAAAGTGGAGCGGACTCCCCAGAAGCGGGGAGGAGACCTTGTGAACTGAATCGCATAGCCGAGCCTGACGGTCCGCGCGATCCAGCGGGACAGACGGGGAGCTCTAACCAGGCTCCCAGGAACTGAACCAGCGGGGTCATGCGAACCACAGGCGTCCCCCCGGAGGGGCAGCGAAGCGGAGTAACTGGCCCAGACGTGGACGGCATAGCGGTCCGGTGTGGGAGCACAGTTAGCAACCGTGGCCTGGCAGAGGGGGCCAGGGGAGGACCAGGCTGGTCGTCCTGCGGGGGCCTGCTCTGCCAGGGGACTGGCGACAGAGGGGGACAGGGGCGAAGCGGTCCGTGGACGGCATGCCGTTTCAACCACCTCTGGGACAGAGGGGGACGAGGAGAGCACGGCTTGTGGGCGGCGCTCTGTGTCGTCCGAGAACTCTGTGTGCTCAGAGACAGGAGAGTCAGTTCTTTGAAGAATAAGGATTCTTCCCCGGCCCTCCACCGGGGAAAGGAGTGGTCCTGCTACCAACTCCTGGAAAGAACTGTGTCCCATCCCTGAGGAGCCCATCTCAGGAGCGCCGCTTGACCCGGCGTGAGCGGGGGGCGGGGCTGGAGAGGGCTGTGGCGTCTGACCGCGGCTTCCAGAGCTGGCCTGGGTGAACGGGCGGGGTGGGAGCCGCGGAAGGGCGCCTTCGGCGGTGGGCAGACCGAGGGATCTGAGCGGACGGCGGGGCCGTCGGAACAGAATCAACGTCAGTCTGCTCATGGGCGGCCGAGAGCTGTTGGGCAAGCCCTCAACCGCACCGCCGAAGAGGCCGACCTGGGATATGGGAATGTCGGACAGACGGGCGCGCAACATCCTGCACATCAGACAGGTTCAGCCACAGAATGGTGAGCGTCACCTGACCCAGGGAGCGTACGGCCACTTTTGTCGCTCGGAGAGCAAGGTCAGTGGCGGCGCGCAGCTCAGTGAAGAGCCCTGGGTCAGTCCCACCCTCGTGCAGGTCCATGAGCATCTGGGTCAGGTAGACCAGCAGAATGACCATGGCATGCAGTGAGGCGGCTGCCAGTCCTGTGGTGCTATAGGATCTCGCCACAAGCGTAGACGAAAAACTACAGGCCACGGACGGGTGCTTAGGATTGCGCCGAGAAGAAGCACTCTGAGGACACATAGCATCGCAACAGAGCGTTCAGCCGGGGGGACCCCAGTGTACCAATGGGCAGCGGCCCCATCGAGGGGAGGAAAGGCGGATGAGATCAGCGAGCGGTCCCGAGAAGACAAGGGGGTCTTCTAGGACTTCGAGATCTCATCATGCACGTCCGGGAAGAAAGGTATTGGGGTTTGCCGTGGACGAGGGTCGGAGGCCTTAACCAAAAACCAATTGTCCCGGGAAAGCATGGCCGTCATCTCCGGATCAGACTCAGGCACAGCCGTATGCACCAGAAGGTGGCAGCTGTGACGAGTCGTCACTTCCAGGAAAATCAAACCCACCTTGTGAAGCTGCTACAAACATAGTATCATCCTCTGTAGCTTCAAATGAAACACACGGGCCACCAGAGGGTAGACCCGTGGGAATCACCTGTTCACTAGCGGGCACCGTCATTGAAGAGGGGGGCTGGGGTCGCGGACACATAGTCGGCGCCTTGTTCCAGACCGTAACCCTCAGGTCACCCTGGCCACCAGCCGAAGATCGGGGGGTGGATGAGGGGACTCTCACTCATGTGAGTTCACCGAGTCTCGGCCTTAATGACGCGATGGTCATGTTCCCACGGAGAAAACATGAGTCATCCACGAGCGTTGTTCTAGCATGATCAAGCCCACACATACTAGACAACGCTCGTGCCCATCAGAGTCCGATGCCAAGCTGCCGCACCATTCTTTTTTTTTTTTAAATGCACGGGCGAGCCGTCTTTAACAAGACGTGCCGCGTGCAAGCTCTTTTTGTGAGAGAAAACTCAAGTGTTGAAGCACACGGGGAGACACGCGCTGTCTGACAAACCACTGCAGAGATAAGCAGGTAGCACAAGCTCGCCGGAGATCGCCGTCACACCAACACTCGAGGTACTCGTTTGTAAAGCTGACAATTCAGAGATGGCTTGTGGAGAGAAGAATAAACTTGGCTCCGAAGCGAAAACATATCTGCATGTTGCCGGCGTCCTCCTTTATACCCACGAGGCAGGGCGGAGATACGCTATGCAAATTCCGCAGACCCTGGCATTTCTTTGCCATTGGTTGATAGGCTTTCTAAGCGAAACCCCATTTGTCGTCATCCGACGTAACTCGGAGTGGCAACGAAAGGGAACTGATTGTCTTAGCAGAGATATATTATGGGGAAAAAACAACAATACTGAAGTGCACAATAATAAACCCAAGCAAATTAACATACCATAAACCAATAGTGTAAATGACTCCAAAAAATATTTATAAATACAAAATGAATAGTCATGATATGAGCGTGTAATGTCTGATGCAATGATTGTGGTGATACTTATATGCCACAGTCCATAGGTGAAAGAAGAACCCTTCTAGACAATGTAGATGTACATAGTTCTTCAACCTTGGTAACAGTCCAGAACAAATTCAATACTCCACACTGTAATTCCAGACACAAGCAGAAAACAGTTATTATCCTCTTGATTAATATCCCATTTCGATGACCCAAGGCAATGTGATATGAGATATAATGCAGGTACATTAGTCCTTTCTATTCCTAACATGTACCATGCAGTAGCATCTGCACCATTGGTACAACCAAAGAGGGTAGGTAAAAGGAGTCCTTATACAAACAAAATATTAAACATTAGTATAAACCTCAACAACAGTGGAATACAATTTATACAGCCATCATTGAATATGACAAAAAAGAAACTTACTTTGATTGAGCATAAAATATATGTTTCCCAATCAGGACAGCAGTAAAGGTAAGGTTACCAGAGAGAAGCCATGCTTTCCTCTTACCTAGGCTGCGTTCCAGTCCAAAATTGACATGCCCTTCACTTGCTAACTTCCCTCCATCTCGTTCACTCGGATGTGCGTCATTGCTTACGTTGCACGAGTGCCCACTACTGGTGGAAACTGCAATGGGCTGAACTGGAACGTCCTAAGCCCTTGATCACTTGGAATCAACTATGGAGTTGATTTATTATTTTATTTTTTTTCCCTTTAAAGGAGAACTTCGGGCAATTTTTAAGTTAATCTTGATCGTTACACCTTTTTGAGTAATGTCTATAGAAAAAAAAACGAACTGGAATGGTGCTTGCAACACGGAGCTGTTCCCGCAAATGCCCAGAGCTCCCACTCAGCTAAAACGGCAGTTATGGGGGCATATACATAAAGAGTGTCTTTGTGCCTCATAACAGACACAAAATGCAATTAAAATGTCTGTCCAACATGAACAGGCCCCTCCTTACATGTGAACAAGATGCGTTTAGCAACTTAGCCATTGTTTAAATTCACCTAAATAGTGTTTTAGACGGCTAGCTGTAGTCTCGCGCTGAAGTCCTGTGGGAACTCAGTTGTAGCCGGAAAAAGGTAAATACCAGTGTGCAGGTGGGAGTATAAATATAATTGAAGACGTAGAAGCTAGCGAAATAATTAAAGTTTTGCAAATAAGACTACAAAAACATATTACTGCACATCTCTCCTCAAGCAGTGTGTGCCCAAATGGAAGGATAAATAAAGTTTACATTACCTCCGCGGTGGTTGCACCCGTCTTCGTCCACGGAATGGCTTTTTTCTTCAACCGGCCCCGCTGTGTTGTGTCTGAGTAGTCATCCTTGCAACTTAGCCATTGTTTAAATTCACCTAAATAGTATTTTAGACGGCTAGCTGTAGTCTCGCGCTGAAGTCCCGTGGGAACTCAGTTGTAGCCGGAAAAAAGTAAACAGTGTGCACGTGGGAGGAGCGTAGTGTGTGAAGAGTGATGATCGGAGTTGCTCACAAGTGAAGAAGAAATGGTTTGCGTTTGTGTCGTTCCGAATTGTGGCAACAGAATGCGAAAATACAAGAACTCACATTTTCAAGTTATTTTGATTGATACTGTGAAGCAGCTTTGATACAATCTGTATTGTGAAAAGCGCTATATAAATATATTTGACTTGACTTGACATTTTCATCGTCTTCCTTTCCATGACCTCGAGATTCTGCAGTTGTGGCTAGTTTTACTTCAACTTGATGTGCAAACTCCCATACAAGTACGCGCTAAAGATAACGCATTTGCAGCGAACACTTTGACAAGGATGACTACACAGACACAACACAGCGGGGCCGGTTAAAGAAAAAATCCATTCCGTGGACGAAGACGGGTGCAACCACTGTAGGTAATGTAAACTTGATTTATCCTTCCATTTGGGCACACACGGCTTGAGATGTGCAGTAATAGGTTTTTGTAGTCTTATTTGCAAAACTTTAATTATTTCACTAGCTTCTATGTCTTCAATTATATATATAATATACTCCCACCTGCACACTGGTATTTACCTTTTTCCGGCTACAACTGAGTTCCCACGGGACTTCAGCGCGAGACTACAGCTAGCCGTCTAAAACACTATTTAGGTGAATTTAAACAATGGCTAAGTTGCTAAACGCATCTTGTTCACATGTAAGGGGCCTGTTCATGTTGGACAGACATTTTAATTGCATTTTGTGTCTGTTATGAGGCACAAAGACACTCTTTATGTATATGCCCCCATAACTGCCGTTTTAGCTGAGTGGGAGCTCTGGGCATTTGCGGGAACAGCTCCGTGTTGCAAGCACCAATCCGGTTCGTTTTTTTTTTTCTATAGACATTACTCACAAAGGTATAACGATCAAGATTAACTTAAAAATTGCCCGGAGTTCTCCTTTAAGAACTTGTTTAATGCAGCATCCAAATGTATATAGGTGTGTTTGGGTTGTTTTAAATTTTAAAAAATTATAATTAATATATCATAGAGTTGTTTGTGGTGGTGATTAGACGAGATCTGCGGTGACGTCACAATCGTGTTGCATTGTGGAATATGAAATTGCCTGAAGTGTACATATGAAGTAGACTCACTCCCTCGGTCAAAATATGATAATATCGAGGGAACGAGGGACTGTCCATATAAACTTCCCTCATCCACTTCACGACGTGGAATGCTCTTCAAAATGGCGGCGGGGACTCCCCCGAGGGGAAGTGCTTAGGGAAGTTTGCAAGTGCGTGTCTAAAAGTGGACTGGAACGCAGCTCTCTCTTCTACTCCCTACCGGTATTTAAGCTTAGCATAAAGGAAAAATAGTGCCCCCTAATGGTGGGTACTAGAATAGTAACATTTAACTGTTACATAACCCCCTGATCAGAAAGAGACATGTCATCACCATAACAAGTTTTCAAATTCTGCACATGAGAAGTCTCAACATTTTCAGGATCATTAAAGAAAGAAACAGAATAGTTGACAGGACCAAGACAATTGACAATCTTAGACGGACCCTTCCTCTTTGCGGCTAATTTAGACATAAATGTCACGGCTGTGCACGGAGATGAACCCAAACGCAGACGGTGTACAATGAACTCAGGGTTTATTGGGACAAAACAGGAAAACAAAACCCACGAGGTGGCAAAACAGACGAAACAAGGGATATAAGACTGACAAGACTAGATAATGACTGAACAAGAAACAAACAACACTTTGTATAAAACTAACAATGACTACTAACAACGACTTTCAATGACAAGACTTTACACAGAATACTCACAGGTAACATTTGGCAATGAACCAACACAAGACAGCAAACACAAGGGGATTAAATAAGGAGACTGATCAAGACATAACAGGTGACACGGGTAAAGCAATAATGACTGAATCAGGAGAACAAGGGGGCGGGTTTAAGAGACGAGACAACACAAGCACATGACCAAAACACAAGGCCATGTGCTTGCACACAGAACATGGGTCTGTCATGATCCTGCCGCAATACTAAGAGAATCACGGACATGATGGCAGAATCATGACAATAAAGCCTTCTTCAGCTCTGGATAAAGGGTGAGACCGGACCCAGACTACATCTCCCACCTGAAATTGACTGTACTTGCGCCGCAGGTCATAGTAGTATTTTTGTCAATGTTGAGCTCGTTCCACATTTTTCTTCACAATGTCAATGAAGTGTTCTTGTCTTTCCAACACACTATAGGCAGGACTACAAGGAGCTGGAGGTCGATGTAAGGCCCTCTCTAACAGTCCCTTTAATTTCTGTCCCAGAGCTACTTTGGCTGGCGTGAATCCTGTGCTCTCTTGGAAAGTAGTATTGATTGCAAACCTAAATTCGGGCAACCATTGATCCCATTGGGAATGTGTAACGGGAGGAATGATGACAGAAGATGCAAGTGCAGAAAACCAGATTTATTGAACACAGAATGAAGGTGGTGAGAAAACACAGTCCAGAGCACAACGGTAGCGCAGGGACAGATGAGCAACCCGACAGTCCGTGATGCGATGACACCCGATGATCCGTGAAGTGCAGAGAGCCACCTGATATCCGTGAAGTGCAGAGAGCCACCCGATAATCCGTGCAGTGAAGAGACGAGACAAAATCCTCCGATGACGACAGGCAGACAGGAACTCAACACGACGGCAGGCAGACAGTAAACTCAACACGACTCCAAAACAGGAACGGGAACACCAGACGAAGACCAACAGTACAGGATACATCCAACAACGATCTGACAAACACAAGACGAAAGACCAGGGTATAAATAGAGATCGCTGATCAAGATCAGCTGGCGCTGATGACAATCAGTAGCTGATCAGCGACCACGCCCCTATTAACGTACAACACAAACACAGCGCGAGAAAGAGTCAATGAATCAATGAACCGTGACATTACCCCTCCCCCTAGGAGCGCCTCCTGGCGCTCCCAGGAGGACCTACCTGTTGATTGTAATCATCAATAAGGGATTGATCCAGAATGTCCCTGGCAGGTACCCAACTTCTCTCCTCCGGACCGTAACCTTCCCAGTCCACCAGATATTGGTATCCGCGTCCCCTCCGTCTCGAGTCCAGAATACGATTGACCGAATAAGTAGGTTCCCCGTCTACGAGTCGCGGCGGTGGGGGAACCGGGACCGGCGGATTAAGATGAGAATGAAAGACAGGCTTTAATTTGGAAACATGAAAGGCGGGGTGAATTCTCCTGTACGCAGGAGGAAGTTTAAGGCGGACTGTCACCGGACTAATGATCTTGGTGACAGTAAATGGGCCAATGAATTTGGGAGCTAGTTTATTAGACACGGAGCGGAGCGGAATGTTCTTGGTAGAAAGCCACACTTTTTGACCTACGACGTATACGGGAGGCCTAGACCGGTGGCGATCGGCTTTAGCCTTGGTGCGTGCCCCCACCTGGAGCAGAGTCTCACGGGCTCTGGTCCAAGTGCGGTGGCACCTCTGGACGAAGGCGTGCGCGGAGGGGACCGCGACCTCGGATTAAATGAGCCGCCTTCGAGAACCGGTCCACTACGGTCAAAACGACCGTTTTGCCCTGGGAGGGTGGGAGGGCGGTAATAAAATCTAGCGCTATATGGGACCAGGGTCTCGAAGGGACAGACAGCGGTTGGAGTAACCCATCTGGGGGTCGATTAGAAGTCTTACCAGTGGCACAAACCGAGCAAGCCAAAACAAAACTCCGAATGTCGCGAGCCATTAATGGCCACCAGAACCGTTGCTTGACCAAAAAACTGGTGCGGTTTACCCCTGGATGACATGCTATGCTGGAACAGTGACCCCATCGAATAACGTCGGACCGAACCCCCTCTGGCACAAACAATCGACTCGGTGGGCAACCGGGCGGAGGCATTACCCCTTCTAAGGCCGTTCTGACCTTCGATTCAACCTCCCATGTGAGTGTGGAGATAAATAGTGTCTCAGGTAAAATGCACTCGGGAGTAACCGGGCGTTCGGATTGGTCAAAAATACGAGATAAAGAATCGGGTTTGATGTTCTTAGACCCCGGGCGGTACGAGAGAGAAAAATCAAAACGACCGAAAAAAAGTGCCCAACGAGCCTGCCTGGAGTTGAGTCTTTTAGCAGATCTAATATATTCCAGGTTCTTATGATCAGTCCAAACGATAAAAGGTACCCCCGACCCTTCTAACCAATGACGCCACTCCTCCAGCGCTAACTTGACTGCCAACAACTCTCTGTTACCAATGTCATAGTTACGTTCAGCAGGTGATAAACGATGGGACAAAAACGCGCAAGGGTGCATCTTGTTGTCTGTGGAAGAGCGCTGGGAAAGAACTGCACCTACCCCCACCTCTGACGCGTCGACCTCCACCACAAACTGACGTGATGAATCAGGGGCAATCAAGATGGGAGCTGAACTGAAGCGGCTCGTGAGGTTAGCGAATACGGCCTCGGCTGTATCGGACCACCTGAACGTCGTTCTGGGGGAGGTCAAGGCAGTCAGAGGAGCGGCTAGTTGGCTGAAATTGCGAATAAAACGCCGATAGAAATTGGCGAACCCCAGAAACCTCTGTAGGGCCTTACGGGAATCTGGGCTTGGCCAATCCATCACAGCCTTAACCTTGTCAGGATCCATGCGCACTCCCTCAGACGAGATGATGTAACCTAAGAAAGGGACAGACTGTGCATGAAAAGCGCATTTCTCCGCCTTGACAAAAAGCCCATTCTCTAGCAACCTCTGAAGCACTCGTCTGACGTGCTGAACGTGTTCCTGGAGAGAAGAAGAAAAAATCAATATGTCATCCAGGTAGACATATATGAACTGGTCTACCATATCTCTCAGCACGTCATTGACGAGTGCCTGGAAAACCGCTGGGGAGTTGGACAGCCCGAACGGCATGACCAAGTATTCAAAATGGCCCCTAGGGGTGTTAAAAGCGGTTTTCCATTCATCCCCCTTCCTGATGCGAACCAAATGATATGCGTTACGTAAGTCCAATTTTGTGAAGATGGAGGCTCCCTGCAACCGCTCGAAGGCTGAAGACATCAACGGCAAAGGATAAGTATTCTTTACCGTGATGTTGTTCAACCCTCGGTAATCAATACACGGTCGCAGAGACCCGTCCTTCTTACCAACAAAAAAGAACCCCGCCCCCGCCGGAGAAGAGGAAGGACGAATGAATTCGGAAGCTAGAGAATCAGAAATGTATTTCTCCATGGCCTCCCTCTCTGGGACAGAAAGCGAGTATAACTTGCCCTTAGGCGGAGACGTACCTGGTATAAGATCTATAGCACAGTCATAGGGACGATGCGGAGGAAGAGAAGCAGCCCGAGACTTACTGAACACTCCCTTCAGGTCGAGATACTCCGCGGGCACGTTAGACAGATTCACTGACTCCTCCTGCAAGACAGAACTGGACACCGAAGAACAGGCAGACATTAAACAAGACGCATAACATTGGGTGCTCCAAGCAGACACAGAGTTATGGCCCCAGTCAACCCTGGGATTGTGCTGGGTGAGCCAGGGATGACCGAGGACCACAGGAGTGTGAGGAGAGTCCAGGAGTAGAAATGAAAGTTTCTCTGCGTGGTTGCCTGAGGTTATAAGTGTCAGATGATCAGTGGTGAGTGTTATGACTGGAAGTTCTTGTCCATTGAGTGCGTTGACAGAGATGGGATTCGTGAGTGGTGTGATGGGAATTTGCAGCTTACGTGCTAACGATAAATCCATGAAATTCCCCTCGGCCCCAGAATCCAGAAGTGCTTGACAGTTGTAGAATCGGGTTGCCCATTGCAGTCTCACCGGAAGGAGAGTAGAGGAGGTCTTGCTGGTGGAGATCCCGCCCGACAGTAGCCTCCTGCTTACTACCGGGCCTGATCTTTTACGGGGCAGGTGTTAATGAAGTGACCGGTACCTCCGCAGTAAAGGCATAAGCCCTGGGATCTCCGTCTTTCCTTCTCCTCCCGGGAGAGCCGAGCTCTACCCACCTGCATGGGCTCGTGATCGAAGGTGGGGCTGACCGTATCCCCGCCACTGGCTCGAGAGGGTCCGAAGGTCTCCGGAGTCAGGGTCCTGCGGGAATGCTGTTCCACCCGCTGTAATCGGGCATCCACCCGCAGGGCCAGCTCGATCAGTCCGTTGAGGTCCTTCGGGAGATCCAGGGCGTAGATCTCCTTCTGGATACGGTCAGCCAGCCCATGCAGGAACATGTCCCACTGCGCTTCCTCGTTCCAGTGACACTCTACGGCGAGGGTACGGAACTCGATCGAGTAGTCGGCGACTGATTGGTTCTCCTGGCGAAGATCAGCTAAACGGCGTGCAGCCTCTCTTCCAGCCACCGCCCGATCAAACACCCTCTTCATCTCAGCCGAGAGTGTTTGGAACGAGGAACAGCATGGATCGTTATTCTCCCACACCGCCGTTCCCCACAGGGCTGCTCGTCCGGACAGCAGGGTGAGTACCAGAGCCACCTTGGTCTCCTCAGTAGCAAACGTCTGGGGCTGCAGGGCAAAAAACATGGAACACTTCATTAGGAATGCCCTGCAAAACTGTGGCTCACCATTATACCTCTCAGGGGCAGGTAATCGAGGCTCCGGTGGATGGTTGGTAGGAGAGGGCGTGGGGAGAGTCGGCGGTGTGGGTGGCGCAGTGGGAGTCGCTAGTTGTTGAAAGCGCTGGGTGAGCTCGGTCACCTGCGCTACCAAGGCTTGCACGGCTCGACCAGTCAGGGCTAGATTTTCTTCCTGCTGGTCCATCCTTGTGGCGTTTCTAGAAAGAAATTCGCTGAGCTCCGGGGTTCTTGCTGCATCCATGGTTGGTCAGATCGTTCTGTAACGGGAGGAATGATGACAGAAGATGCAAGTGCAGAAAACCAGATTTATTGAACACAGAATGAAGGTGGTGAGAAAACACAGTCCAGAGCACAACGGTAGCGCAGGGACAGATGAGCAACCCGACAGTCCGTGATGCGATGACACCCGATGATCCGTGAAGTGCAGAGAGCCACCTGATATCCGTGAAGTGCAGAGAGCCACCCGATAATCCGTGCAGTGAAGAGACGAGACAAAATCCTCCGATGACGACAGGCAGACAGGAACTCAACACGACGGCAGGCAGACAGTAAACTCAACACGACTCCAAAACAGGAACGGGAACACCAGACGAAGACCAACAGTACAGGATACATCCAACAACGATCTGACAAACACAAGACGAAAGACCAGGGTATAAATAGAGATCGCTGATCAAGATCAGCTGGCGCTGATGACAATCAGTAGCTGATCAGCGACCACGCCCCTATTAACGTACAACACAAACACAGCGCGAGAAAGAGTCAATGAATCAATGAACCGTGACACAATGCTGATCTCCCACGTACAAAGCAATCATTGTCTTTAGGTTGCAATTGATCCGTTCTTTCATATTTGTTTGGGGGTGATAGGATGTGGTAAATTTTTGTATTACTCCCCACTGTATGCAAATTAAGGAAAGTAGCTGTGAAGTAAACTGAGCTTCACGATCCGACAATAAATAAGCAGGGGTGCCCCATCGAGTAAAGATTTCCTCTACTAGGATTCTGGCTATATGGGTAGCTTTCGGCACTCTTAAAGGGAGTAACTCCACCCACTTGGAACAGTAGTCAACAATAATTAAGAGATGTTCATTTTGTTTGACACTTTTTGGGAAGGAACCCATCAGATCAACCTCAAGCATGTAACTGGGTTCGACCACTGGTGTAGGCTGTAGATATTCAGACAACTTGGTTAACACAGGCTTATACTTTTGACATGTTTGACAATCTTTACAATACTTCCACACATCAGTTCTCACATTTGGCCAATAGGCTATGTCCAGAAGTCGAAGAAGGGTTTTTAATATTCCAAGATGACCGCTCAATGGGTTATCATGTACATATTGCAAGAACTCTTTACGAAAACACATTGGAATGACAAGCTGTAGTTTCAGTCCCTTATTTCCATCAGGTAAGCTGTGAAACAGTACTCCATTCTCAAGTAAGTAAAGTACTCTTGAAAGGTCCTGAAAAGTTTGTGAGCTAGCCTTTTTACATAGCTCCTTGATTTCCAAATCATTTTGTTGTACTGTAGTGATCTGATTAAGATCTACAGGTAAATTTGTTGGAAAAGCAGTCGACTTGGTAGCTTTGACTACTGCCAGCAGCTCTAATGATCCTGGGTGTTCTTGGTTTCTGGACAACACATCGGCTACGACATTACATATATCTTTTCTGTATTTAACTGTGAATTGAAAGCCTTGCAGACGTATAGTCCACCGTGTGAGACGAGAGTTTGGTTTAGGATGCTGAAAAACCCATGTGAGTGCTGCTTGATCTGTGACGACTTCAAAAGGTTGCCCCTCCAAGTATTGTCTCCATTTCTCAACAGCCCAAACGACAGCCAAACACTCTTTATCTGAAACTGAATAAGCTTTTTCTGCTCCTCTTAATAGCCTAGAAGCATAGGCTACCACATGTTCCTCTCCTTCTGTTTCCTGGGTTAATAAACCCCCCAATCCAATCTCACTAGCATCGGTCTGCCCCTTGAATGTCTCACTGAAATCTGGAGGGGTTAGTACTGGTGCTTGGGTAAGGTCTTTATTTATGATCTCCAAGGCACACTGACATTGCTCAGTCCAAATCCATGAAGCTTTCTTTTGTTTAAGAACATGTAAAGGTGCAGCTTTTGCTGAGAAATTTGGGATAAAACGTGGTACCACCCTGCCAAACCCAAGAAACGCTGAACATCCATTATCGATTGGGGTATCGGAAAATCCTGGACAGCAGCTACCTTTGCTGGATCAGTTTGTACTCCTTCCGCTGAAACAATGTGACCGAGAAAAGTCAGTTCTCTTTGGATGAAGTTGCATTGTTTTAGATTGAGAGTGAGTGAGATTGAGTAAATGTTGAAGATGCTCCATTTCGTTCCAAGAATACACCACCACATCATCTATGTATACCAGACAACATTTTCCTCTTAAATCTCTGAGTACGTGTTCCATCAGTCTTTGGAATGAAGCAGCAGAGTTTTTCAATCCAAAAGGAAGGCTTAAGAATTCAAATAGCCCTGAGGACCTCACAAATTCTGTTTTCTGGACACTATCTGCTTCCATCTCCATTTGCCAATAGCCACTTTTAAATGGTAAACTGGTATGGTAAACACAGCAGCTCCATGTAGTGACTGAGCGTGTAATGTCGGATGTAATGAATTTGGTGATACTTATATGCCACAGTCCATAGGTGAAAGAAGAACCCTTCCTCTTACCAAACAGTTCTCTCTTTTTCTACTCCCTACCTGTATTTAAACTTAGCATAAAGAAACAACAGTGTCCCCTAATAGTGGGTAGTAGAATAGCACCATAAGTAACATTTAACTGTTACAGTTACAAACAGAGCTGTTTGGTAAGAGGGAAGCATGGCTTCTCTCTGGTAACCTTACCTTTACTGATGTCCTGATTGGGAAACGTATCGTTTTATGTTCAATTAAAGTAAGGTTATTTTTTTTTTCATATACAATGATGGCTGTATAAATTGTATTCCATTGTTGTTGAGGTTTATACTAATGTTTAATTTTTTGTTTGTATAAGGACTCGTTTTACCTACCCTCATTAGTTGTACCAATGGTGCAGTTGCTACTGCATGGTACATGTTAGGAATAGAAAGGACTAATGTACCTGCATTATATCTCATATCACATTGCCTTGGGTCATCGAAACAGGATATTAATCAAGAGGATAAAAACTGTTTTCTGCTTGTGTCTGGAATTACGGTGTGGAGTATTGAATTTGTTCTGGACTGTTACCAAGGTTGAAGAACTATGTACATCTACATTGTCTAGAAGGGTTCTTCTTTCACCTATGGACTGTGGCATATAAGTATCACCACATTTATTGCGTCAGACATTACACACTCATATTATGACTATTCATTTTGTATTTATATATATTTTTTGGAGTCATTTGTACTATATGTTTATGGTATGTTAATTTGCTTGGGTTTATTATTGTGCACTTCACTATTGTTGTTTTTTCCCCATAATATATCTCTGCTAAGAAAATCAGTTTTCTGTTCTATTGTTTTCTTGACATCAACCAGTTAAATTAATGTGATAAGTTGGTATGTAGATCCCTCCCCAAAAGACTTTCAGATTTATAGTAAACTTTTACTCATAAAAGTACGAGTTTGTTATATAATGGATACTGAGTGCTACTTTTGATATATCCTCCCCCCGATCAGAGTCCTATTATTCCATTTCTGTTCATCAAATGTTTATGAAACTTGTTTAGTTTGTCTTTTCTTTTTCTTTTTTGTTGAGTACACACACACACACACACGCACACACACACACACACACACACACACACACACACACACACACACACACACACACACACACACACACACACACACACACACATTCACTGCTCTAAAACTATCAACTTCACACAACTTCTAATCTTCTTCTTGTGTTTCTTGTGTTCAGATGCTTGTGATCTCATACTGGATCCAAACACAGCACATGTTAAACTCTCTGTCTGAGGAGAAGAAAAAGGTGACATACATCAAAGACCCAGAGTCATATCCCAATCATCCAGAGAGATTTGAGAATTATGAGCAGGTTCTGTGTGGGGAGAGTCTGACTGAACGCTGTTACCGGGAGGCTGAATGGAGCGGGAAGGGGGCTGGTATAGCCGTGGCATATAAAGGAATTAGCAGGAAAGGAGGGAATGACTGTTGGTTTGGATACAGTGACAAATCCTGGGGCCTCATGTATCAATCTTGCCTTGCGTACGCACAAAAACTTTGCGTACGCCAGCTTTCACGCTCACGGTCGGATGTACTAACAGTGAAATTAACGTGAGACTGTGCGTTCCTCCACGCCAATTTCATGTCTGGCGTACGTACATTTCTCATAGTTTTTGTTCGTTGGCGACTCTTACAGGCAATGAAGTTAAGTTGCAAACATTACACAACGACTTGTTCTACAAGTCTATCGCACTACCACCTGTGGGATGCATTGCTATTAATTTGCAATTTATAAAATAATTTACATATATTGTCACACGAGCCTTATGGGAATATTCTATCAATTATGCAATTAAGTAAGAACATATAAAAGCATATGCAAATTGATACAACCCTTAGTCTATGGCAATGGCAGCTTTGGCCTTATTAGAGGACATTGCTAATGACAGAATCCGAAGAGAACGAGTTTTTAGGGACCACAATGATTTTCTGGCCCAGGATGATGACTGGCTTATCAGTCGTTTCAGATTTCCAAGGGCTATCCTCTTGGAGCTCTGTGCTGAGTTGGGTCCGAATCTAGAGAGAGAGAGACAGCGAGGAGCCACGCAATACCCGTTCGCTTGCAGGTGCGGACAACACTTGGTTTCCTGGCAACTGGTTCTTTCCAAAGGGAACTGGCAGACCGCTCAGGAATAAGCCAGTCGTCTTTGAGCCGCGCAATGCCAGCGGTATGGGTCGGGATCATCCGCATGTCTACCAGGTATAAGGTTCCAATATGATGCAGTTGACCAGCCAAACATTAAAACGCAATTTGCAGCGATAGCCGGTTTTCCTAATGTAATCGGAGCGATCGACTGCACACGCATTGCTATAAAGGCGCCATCTGAAGAAGAATTTGCATATGTGAATCGGAAACATTTCCATTCAATAAATGTGCAGATAATATTGGTTACCTTCGTGGCAGTCCTGTAGTAAATCCGAGTCTCCCACAGCAGCGGATACTACTCCAGAGAGTAAAGTCTCACCCATAATTGAGGCAATTCTCTGACCCCTTTACCACTGCTTGTTCTGCCCACACTTTGCCAGTGCGCAGCAGTTCTCCATTTAACGTCCACCTTTATATCAGACCATTTTTTTTAAGGTCATTTACAGTGCGACTTTCAGATCCCACCGCATTGACGGCATCAGCCAAACTCTCCCACTCATATTTTTTCCTTTTGTTATTAATTCCGGAGGACAAAGTTCCAAATATTTTTTTTTTCTCGTTTCTACCTCCGATAGTAGCACCTCCGATTCACTTTCTGTAAAGTTTCGCTTCTTGCCGCTTGCTTTAGCCATTTTCTTACTCCTTTCTTTTGCCAAAGTGGACTCATTACCATATTTAAATGTATTTAATTAAGGGAGGAGACTGGGTGGGGCGTTGTGCTCGTGCATGTGCGCTCATTTTTACGTTAATTGGGATGTACAAAGAGAATATGCGTGGGATCCTTCGTACGCAGAGATTCATACATCTGTTTTTTTTTGTGCGTACGCACATTTACAGCTTTGTCCGTACGCAATGTTTTAGTATGAATTCAACGCAAGTCTTTGTACATGAGGCCCCTGGAGTCTGTACTGCACTGCAAATGGATTTACTGTCTGGCACAATAATATTAGCAATAACATTTCTTCCCCCTCATCGCCGTCTAACAGAGTTGGAGTGTATCTGGACTGGCAATCCGGACTCTGGACTCTGTCCTTCTACAGCATCTCTGACACAAACACACTCACACACATAGACACATTCAACACCACATTCACTGAACCCCTCTATGCTGGATTTAGGGTTTATGATGTCTCAGTGTCTCTGTGTCAGATTTAACAACCTGCAGTTGGTCTGTGCGCTTTCATTTGACCACGACTAAAAAGAAGAAGCAGACCATCACACCATAATACTTATCATGCACAGAGAAAATTTTAACACGACTTACTAACATAAAAATATAACAAAACAAAAAAACAGAAATATAAATGCTATTTAATTGTTTTAATTTAGTTTTTAATGTGAAAATGAACAAAGACATTTGCTTTACTGTTTTCAACCCCCTCTCTCTTACCCCAAGGAACATTTGGAGTTCCTAAAGCCACAGAGGTGCTGATAGCGATCAAGGCCTGTAGGCCAAGATGTGTGTACTTCGGGGGTCTATGAATTTAGTACAATGCATTTGAAAACGTCTCACATTTGGGTTTCGGTCACATGGTCAAGGAAGGGATAAAAGATGATTGTAACTGTTGCTCTGGCTCTCTTCCGTGGGGCATTCTCTCTTTGCCTCCTCTTTTCTTTCTCTCTTAATCTACACTCTCTCTCCCCCTGTCCCTCTCTTTCTATCTCTCAGGTAACATTTTACATATATGCTAGGTACAATTAATGGTACAGTTTTTACCATCTCATACATCTATTTTAAAACTATTTTTAAATGTAACCATAACCATATTGTCATTGAACCCTTTCAATTACAAATAATGTGCTTTTGATATGGTATTGACTTTGAAGTGCTATCACCATGGATGCACTGGTGGGTGAGGAGGGAGACCCTGTCCTCAATCCTGAGTGAGACAGAAGGCCAGTGGAGTGATTGAAGGATGGGGGTGATATGGTCATATTTGTGCAACCTAGCAGCTCTTTTCTGAATGTACTGCAGCTTCTGGAGGCTTTTGCGAGGGATCCCGATGAGGAGCGCATTGCAGTAGTCCAGCTTGGAGGAGACAAAGGCGAGGACAAGCTTTTCCACATCTGCAAGACTGAGTGAGGGACGGAGTTTGGCGATGTTCCTGAGGTGGAAGAAGGAGGTCTTGGACAGATGTTTGATGTGAGCCTCAAAGGTCAGATTAGAGTCCATTCTAACACCCAGGTTGGTGGCTTATGTTGAAAGTGGAATATCCTGGCCATAGAAGGTAATGCTGGTAATGACAGATGTCCGGACCTGGTGTGGGGTGTCAAGTAGGATGGCTTCAGTCTTGGAGCTATTTAGCTGCAGAAGTGTTGCTTCATCCACACCTTTATCTTCTCCAGGCAGGTGGTCAAAGTGGATGATGGCAGCAGCAGAGGGGGTTGAGTTGGTCCTGAGGTAGTTTTTCATCTTTCTGATGATGTCCTCAACCTCTCGTTGTGAGATGTCAGAGAAACAGCAGAGAGGTTGGGAAGTCCCAGGCTGTGGGTCGACAGTCTGGACAGGCAGGGTGGATGGTGTCTACTTTTCTCCTGAAAAAAGTGAGAAAGTTGTTGCACCTCTCCTCTGTAGCTTCTGAATGAGAGTGAATTTGCGGTTTGTGGATGTGATTTATAGCAGAGAAAAGTTTGTTAAAGTTGGCAGGGCTATTGTTGATGATATTGGAGTAGAACTGTGACCGTACATCTCACAAGGACCTTGCATAGGCCTTCGGATGCTCTCTGTAGGCTTGCCTGTGAACAGTCAGTCCTGAGACCCTGAGGCGCCACTCAAGGACTCACCCAGCTGTCTTCATCTTCCACAGTTTGCAAGTGTACCACGGGGCTGTGCAGGAGAAGGTGACAGTTCTGGTGTGGGAAAAGGGGAGTGGCAACTCCATTGAGATGGCATTGAGTCAGACACCCAGATCATTCACAAAAATGTTGCAAATGGGGGCGGAGTTTGAGATGACCAGGTCCAGTGTGTGCCCCCTGGAGTGTGTGGGAAGATCAACATGTTGTTGGAGGTTGAGGGAGTCCAGTAGTTGCAGAAACTAGGGTGTCTACATGAATATTAGAATCTAATATTCATGAAGTATTATAATGTTGGCAGAGGTGGTTCAGAGTGTTGTAAGAAGGTCGTGCATCTCTGAGTTTGGTCTGGGGTGCCGATAGATGAGGAGTATTGTTGTGCTTTCTCCACATAGCTGTAACCGGGGAGACAGACTTCATTTAGCGCTGAGTAGACCTCTGGCTGGTGCCATGTTTCTTTTATGCACAGGTCTAATTCATCGTCCATGATGTGGTCTTGTATGAAGGAAGATTTATTTAGGGACTGTGTACTAAACAGTTCTATTTGGGGTGCGGAGTGATTGGGCCATGAACCCGAGGTCAGTCCTAGAGCTCCTCCTGTCCAATTTTAGGGGGAAAAAAATCGGGTCCATCGGAGACGTCAAATGGAATTCTTAGGCGCGTCAAATAAACACCACAGACACAGCGTAGGAGTAAAACTATATGCAAAATAAGATACACCGGTGTTTTACCAGATGAGAAGTTTATTCTATGTATCATCTTTTTACTACTTTAATTAATTTTACTCTAATTAATTTTAGAACTGTATCATTTATCTCTTTTAATTCCTTTTATAACTGTTTTAATTTCCGTTGCTTTTATTTTGTATTTATTTTCCATGCAAAGCACTTTGAATTGCCATTCCTTGATATGTAAAGTATTTTGAATAACTGTTTTTATTTTCCTTGCTTTTATTTTGCTTTTATTTTTATTAATTTCTATGTAAATCACTTTGAATTGCCATAGTGTATGAAATGTGCTATATAAATAAACTTGCCTTGCCTTGCCTTGCCTTGTGTTTCCAATGCTACCAACACCAAGAGCAACACTGATGACGCGGCAGTCGTGCGACATTGGTCCGGATGGATGGAATGGCTGAAGCAGAGTGGCCAGGCTGATGGTAAACAAACTTTCGATGGGAATTTCTATGCAACTAATGACACACATTTGAGAAATTATCTTGGATCAAATGTAGGACAGTTTATACGCAGAATTTTATAAATGAGGCCCTAGGTGTGCATGGCAAATAAAATTTTAAAGAACTTTTACACAGTGCAATAATACTTCATTCAGTGCAATACAACTGAATTCTTTATTCAGTGCAATAAAATTGCCCAAATGTGTTATATTAGACCTATAATATCCATTTTATAATAAATCCAAAAGCAAAACATGCAAAAAGCACTATAAAAGGAAGTGGTAATGGCAAATGATCTAATGAGTGGTCCACTGCTGCTATCTACTGGCTATAGTAGTAATGGCATGCAATTTTCATGTTAAAAGAGTTTGTTTTCCGCCAGGTGACAGAAATCCTGGACTAAAGCATGGCAGATTTCCTGTGTTATCTCCATGAATGAAAATGAGAAATGTAGATCTTCTTTAAGTTAATTTTACTGCTCAAATGTAGTTCCCAAAAATATTTTAACCACATATTGCCAATCTAGACATTTACAGTGATATAGGGTTTGTCTATATTATTAATATAATTAATATATATTAGCTGGTTATTTAAAATAATTAGACATTAATTCAATTTTTAGGGACTGACTTGATGGGTTGTTTAGAACCTACTGTATTGTTAATGCCCACCCTAGTATACAAACAATATATTGTTTTTTTAAATCATACCCTCACTAGACCCTAATATTGTAATCCTAGAATCGCCCCTGTCCCCTCCCTTCATCTCACAGGCCATCAATAGCTAGTTTCCATCCAAAGTTGCGAACATAACTTGTGCACAAAATTTGAATATTGCATAAACCATTTTCGAATAAAGCATTGTTTTCATCCAGTGAGTCGAAAAGAACAAAATCGTCACTTCCTGATAAACTTGCGATAAATAATACTGAGAAAAGTAAGAGTTGCCACTGTATATAATAGTTTTCGTATATTATAAATTACTTGCGTCTCAAAGCATGCAGACAAAACACAATAAACGTGTCATTGTGTTATCTTGATTTCGGAGGCAGATGCTGTTTGGGAACGCAGTCGTGTAAGACAGTTCTCAGGTAATTATACTGAACCTCTTTGTTGACAGATTTGCTGAGGTGTTTAAGAACCTAAGCGGCATATCAGATGCGGTGCAACGAAATCGGTCCACTGTGCCGTCCCATAGCAAAGTCACATGTCTTTTTTGATGTGCATCGTGGAATTTATTCGGTAAATGTGTTTCGCACATTTCGTAGTTTATGCACGTTTTCTTATCGGATAAAAAATGTATCCGACTCAGTTGAGCGCATGTTTTTTTATGCACATTTTTAGATTTTATGATTTTATTTTAGATTTTATCTTGGCGTTTCCATCCAGCATTTTTTTAAGCGATATCCCAAAATGCACATAAAAATAGGTGGATGGAAGGATAGCTAATATGATGATCAGACAAGCGGTTTCAGCTGTATTTCTATCTATTTTTGCACTGAAATCCAATTTTTCACATATCACATATTTAATTTGTTTTTAAATATTTATTCATTTGTTTTAAATTGAGGGTATTGTATCTGTAAAATATAAAATAATTTAATCAGAAAACTGCAATCCTAATATAGAGTCTATGAGTGGCAGGCAACCCCTGTAAGCTCACAAATAGTTTAACCCTAGTGCTCAGCAGCCAATGGGAACTCATCACACTCAAACTGAACAAGTGGCCAGATGGATCAAAAGTATGCAAATTGACGCCTGTGATCACGCGTTGTCACGCAAACACATAGTTGACACATTGTTCACATGTTGTTTACGTGTTAAAAGTCACTTTTTGAGCTTTTTTTGAGATTTTGAGCTTCCTGGCTTTCCATACAAAATGAATTGCTCCCGCCCCAAGTCTAAAGCCAAACATAATATGTTGTAGTGAGAATGTGCTATGATTGTGCTACGGGTTCAGTCTACTTATTTGTAAATTTGTCAGCACTTCCTGACACTAGAAGTGTTTGAAAATATATAAATGCGTCCGAAGATCAACAAATGCACAGAAAGCGATTCGCAAATGAATACCAGTTGTGTTTGTGACATAACACATTTGATAATATTCTTTTTATTCGCAAACATTTCATAGGGCCCGTGAAAAATGAAAAAAAAAAAAATTAATTTGTGAAAATAAAACAGGATTTTATAGGCTGCGTGCTTTTAATAAATTGAAGTTGAATTGCATAAATTTCATTATTTCAATTAATTAGGCATTCTATTTGATTGCTAACATTTAATTTAACCATTCAAATGGAATCTAGAAAAAATCAAAGGAAAAAAGTAATTAAAACCATCAATTTTAATTCTGAAGACATCAAAACCATGAGAACTTGAACTGAAATGAATGAATGGAACAAAGTGTTGTACTAATGTTGATTTCCACCAAGAGCGGTTATCTTAAGAGTGAAAATAAATGTCTTCCCTGTTGTGCCTCATAAATGAGTAAAACACTTCTGGGGAGGGGAAGTTATTCTGATTCAAGATAACCAGAAACATGAATTTAAATAATTTATAAGAAATACTGCAATATTCCATAAAAAAAAATAAAAAAAACCTATAATTGACAATTTTGATTTCATGGTGACTTGAAAGCACAACAGCACAACATGTTGTACAAGTGAAGCAACTGACGGCTCACACTCACAATGCCCCGCCTACTCCCAGCAGTCACAGAGAGAGAGAGAGAGAGAGAGAGAGAGAGGAGAGAGAGAGAGAGAGAGAGAGAGAGAGAGAGAGAGAGAGAGAGAGAGAGGCAACCATTTTGTAATTTAAACAACATTAATCCAACATTAAATCAACTAAATAACAACAAATATTTAGAGGGCCGAATATCCTTCCATGATTTGTGTCCTCCTCCTCCTCCGTCTGCTGTTGCTGGTCTCTGTCTTTCAGCTTGTTTTGCAGAAACAGGAAGTACGGAAAAAAATACCCTCCAAAGCAAAACAAGGAAGTGCAGGCAGTGTGAGTAGCAGCAGAAGTCTGAGATCATCATGTATTGTGTTACAGCTCTGTGAAAACAGGGCAGTCAGAAAGAATAGAAATAAAATTAACAAAACAAAGGGGGAAAGAGAACAAATCAGCAGCAGCATCACAGCGAGTCATACGTCTGGAGCACAGAGACAAAGGAAACAGTGTGCACTTCAGAAAGACAGAGGTAAGACTGAGGATACATGAAGAAAACACAAGACAATAGCTTTCCTTCTCATGCTGTGAGCTGGACAGAAGACCCACTGAAGCTACATGTTAGGAGCGGGAAGCCTTTTGTGTAATTCTCTGTGTGAGGATCCGGAAGGTTGTTTGCTGGTTGTAACTCCTGAACTTCCTCATTGTGTGTTTCAGCAAGACTCTACTGCCCTCAGGTTGATATAGGGGAATGAGAAGTTGCTTTGAATAATAGCATCTGCTAAATGACTACAGTTGGACTGGGACTTTATTACCTTGCCTAACAAAATACAACGTCCTGACAGATATTGTGCTGAATAAAAGCAGTAGTTTCTTTATAAAAAAGTCTTGCTGACCACAGATGTTTGAGCAGTATTTTATGCTACATGGCTAACCTGCAGTGTTGTTGTTTTTCTGAAGCCTGTCTGACAGGGTTAGTTCTGAGTTGACAAAACCAAACAGATCCAAGCACTTGCAATTCAACATTCTCTCAACACTTGCAATGAACCATCTCTATCAACTCAAGGTTTGATCCTGAGGTTATGATTGCTTTAGAAACAACATGTGCACAGGAAAGTGTGATGTTTACAGCGACAGCCAAACGTGTGAATATGAGATATTCACATCTCTGCAAGAGTCAATGCAAGTGAATTTAAATAGTTTGACATTTGTATAGGCTAGGTCCACAACAACACATATTTTGTAATTTTAAAGGCTTTTATGATAACATAATATTATTTTATTCTAACAAGATATTGATAATCTGTAAGCTTATTTTATATATGTTTATACAGTATATTAATTATAATTAATATAATTAATAATATACAAATATAATTAATTAAAAATTAGTTATTCATATTTTGATTTTAATAAAAACGAATGACGATTTATTAAGGGTTTGTAGACAGATCTTAATTTGCATAAAAAGGTCAGTTTTTTGTCACATACCCAAAAGTATGTGCAAAGGTGAATGATAATGATAATGGAGAAACAAAACCCAGAGAATGAATACGATATGTTACTAAAGTGATTGAACTGTAAGGTTACAGTGTTAGGATTGTACGGAAAAGTGCAGTAAGCACTGAACTAAATCTGTAATACTGCCCACTAAAATCAGTCTGGTTCCTTTTAAGATTTTACAATGCAAAATGGCTAATGACATAAAATCCGAACTGTTGACGCTGCAGGCCCTATGGCCAGGCTTTTTTGAGTCACTGTTATCATCAGCAAATTTTCATTTGCTTTCAGCTTTTCAGTTTTTCACTTTTATCCTCTTTAAAGAGAAATGAAAGGTACATTTTTGTTTTCCGAGACGGGACAATGACTGGAAGGTATTGTTTACAATAATCATATATTACTCTGTACTGTAGGCTACATAACTTTGTGAGCTCATGGAAACCTGCTAAACCCACTCATGTTTACAAGTGGAAACCTCCATATAAAACAGCTGCAAGAAGAAGATTGATGGGAAATGGCCCAAATGTTAGCAAACTACATTACAATGCATTATTGCTGTACACTTTTAGTTGACTGAAACATCCACACATTACTGTTATGCCGTGTTACACTGCATGATTTTCGGCCCGATTTTTTTAATCGCAGACCCGAAATGCCCAAAATCGTAGACAAATTGGTGTTCAAAGATGCTATCTGAGAGAATTGCCGAAATTGCTAAATATCTGGACCTGTCGGCGATTCACAATCCTGCTGTGTGAAAGTGTTCTGACTGAAAAATACATATGTGATGACCTACAGCCAATGAGAGAGCAAGATACAGGGCAGCGGGATGTTCAGGGAGGAGATATTATAGTAGTATTATTATATATTCTTATAGACCAGAATATCAGTATTTTAATAGATATGTACAATTATATCAAACAGAAACAAAGCACAAACATTTGCTTGACCAGTAGCAAAATAATTTATTTACCCCCAACTCTCTTTGCAGAACACAAACCTTTCTACCCACGTCTTCCCAAGCATTTCCTCATGTTTTCTTTTTTGTCCTTTTCAGAGCACCGACAATTTGGATCGCAAGCTTCTAGCAGGCTATCATTTTTAATAACAATTCCAGTCTCACACACGCTTGATCTTGCTTTATTTCCGTATCACTTCTCGTGTGTGTTTGGTTGTTAAAACGTAGTTTGCGGACCAGACAGAGTTGTTGGCGATTCTTCCTACTGTAAAGTGTGAAACCTCCTGTCGCCGATCTCTCGTTCAGTGTGAACGCAGCAGCGACTGAATGCTACCCCAGATAGTCGTGCAGTGTGAAAAGAACAGAGACTTGACGAGTTTGAAAATCGTGCAGTGTAAACTTGGCATTAATGCCAATCATTTAAATGCAATTGTGCTTTGCTCACTTTTAGGCTTCCACCCAGAAACTCCCTATCATCGTGTTAGCGTCCCCCCTGACGGTCATGGATGTCTCAGGAGGAACCCGGAGCTGTCTGAAGGAGGAGGACCTTCCGCAGATGGACGGCACATGCGATGCGTGTGAGCCGGACGAGCCTCAGCCAGCGGTGTGGGTTTGCACTCGCTGTCGCTTTGCCTTCTGCAGCAGCCATGCAGACCAGCACTCCCTGAGCACTGCTCACCCACTGCAGGCGTATCGCACACCCGAGCCGCAGCCGGAGTGTGTGTGCCCGCCGGCCGACAGCGCAGCACAGGGAGCCGCCGCACCGCATGAGCTTCAGACCCACACCGGAGCAGGGAAAAGAGAAACTGTGACAGTGGAGAGGCTGAAATGTAAAGAACATGATCAGGAGGGTTCGCTCTACTGTAAACAAGACCAGCGGGTCATCTGTGTGGTGTGTGCTGTGCAAGGAGATCACAGAGAACATGAGATTATCACTCTCAGAGAGGCCTACCTGTGGCAGAAGGTCAGTGATCACACACACACACGCACACACACACGCACACACACTCAGGTTTTTATTTTGCTATACATGAGGACATTCCATAGGCGTAATGGTTTTTATACTGTACAAATTATATATTCTACTTCCCTACACTAACCCTACCCATCACACACACACACACACACACTAAACCTACCCATCACAGAAAACTTTATGCATTTTTACATTTTAATAAAACACTTTTTAGAATGTTTTTAAAGCCATTTGAAATACGAGGTCTCAGGAAATGTTCTCATAAATCACGTTCACGTTGTAATACCAGTGTAATACCCATGTCATTATACAAATTTCTGTCCTCATAAATCACAAACAAACACACACACACACACACACACAGCACTGGTCATAATTCTGTCATTTAGGACACATCGGGTTAGATCACCAAAAGTAAGTTCCAAAATTCTGGCTACGTTCAGACTGTCAGTCAAATCTGACTTTTGTGCTTAAATTAATGTATTTATGCAAAACAAATTGAAGCAAACAAAAAAATCCTCAAATTGAAGACTGGTTTGTTTATTGAAGAAGCCGAGCACAAGTGTGCAGGGAATGAGTCAGTGTTGAGGACAGACCAGCAGAGGGAGCCGGATGCCAATCAGAGAGACAGTGGACAGCAGTGCTGACATGTTCGTGGTTTGTTTGTGACGTCATCAGAGAGACAGTGGACAGCAGTGTTGACATGTTCGTGGTTTGTTTGTGACGTCATCAGAGAGACAGTGGACAGCAGTGTTGACATGTTCGTGGTTTGTTTGTGACGTCATCAGAGAGACAGTGGACAGCAGTGTTGACATGTTCATGGTTTGTTTGTGACATCATCAGAGAGACAGTGGACAGCAGTGTTGACATGTTCGTGGTTTGTTTGTGACATCATCAGAGAGACAGTGGACAGCAGTGTTGACATGTTCATGGTTTGTTTGTGACGTCATCAGAGAGACAGTGGACAGCAGTGTTCACATGTTCATGGTTTGTTTGTGACGTCATCAGAGAGACAGTGGACAGCAGTGCTGACATGTTCATGGTTTGTTTGTGACGTCATCAGAGAGACAGTGGACAGCAGTGTTGACATGTTCGTGGTTTGTTTGTGACGTCATCAGAGAGACAGTGGACAGCAGTGTTGACATGTTCGTGGTTTGTTTGTGACATCATCAGAGAGACAGTGGACAGCAGTGTTGACATGTTCATGGTTTGTTTGTGACGTCATCAGAGAGACAGTGGACAGCAGTGTTGACATGTTCATGGTTTGTTTGTGACGTCATCAGAGAGACAGTGGACAGCAGTGTTGACATGTTCATGGTTTGTTTGTGACGTCATCAGAGAGACAGTGGACAGCAGTGTTGACATGTTCGTGGTTTGTTTTTGACGTCATCAGAGAGACAGTGGACAGCAGTGTTGACATGTTCGTGGTTTGTTTGTGACGTCATCAGAGAGACAGTGGACAGCAGTGTTGACATGTTCGTGGTTTGTTTGTGACGTCATCAGAGAGACAGTGGACAGCAGTGTTGACATGTTCATGGTTTGTTTGTGATGTCATCAGAGAGACAGTGGACTGCAGTGTTGACATGTTCATGGTTTGTTTGTGACGTCATCAGAGAGACAGTGGACAGCAGTGTTGACATGTTCGTGGTTTGTTTGTGACGTCATCAGAGAGACAGTGGACAGCAGTGTTGACATGTTCGTGGTTTGTTTGTGACGTCATCAGAGAGACAGTGGACAGCAGTGTTGACATGTTCGTGGTTTGTTTGTGACGTCATCAGAGAGACAGTGGACAGCAGTGTTGACATGTTCATGGTTTGTTTGTGACGTCATCAGAGAGACAGTGGACAGCAGTGTTGACATGTTCGTGGTTTGTTTGTGACGTCATCAGAGAGACAGTGGACAGCAGTGTTCACATGTTCATGGTTTGTTTGTGACGTCATCAGAGAGACAGTGGACAGCAGTGTTCACATGTTCATGGTTTGTTTGTGACGTCATCAGAGAGACAGTGGACAGCAGTGCTGACATGTTCATGGTTTGTTTGTGACGTCATCAGAGAGACAGTGGACAGCAGTGTTGACATGTTCATGGTTTGTTTGTGACGTCATCAGAGAGACAGTGGACAGCAGTGTTGACATGTTCGTGGTTTGTTTGTGACGTCATCAGAGAGACAGTGGACAGCAGTGTTGACATGTTCATGGTTTGTTTGTGACGTCATCAGAGAGACAGTGGACAGCAGTGTTGACATGTTCATGGTTTGTTTGTGACGTCATCAGAGAGACAGTGGACAGCAGTGTTGACATGTTCATGGTTTGTTTGTGACGTCATCAGAGAGACAGTGGACAGCAGTGTTGACATGTTCGTGGTTTGTTTTTGACGTCATCAGAGAGACAGTGGACAGCAGTGTTGACATGTTCGTGGTTTGTTTGTGACGTCATCAGAGAGACAGTGGACAGCAGTGTTGACATGTTCGTGGTTTGTTTGTGACGTCATCAGAGAGACAGTGGACAGCAGTGTTGACATGTTCGTGGTTTGTTTTTGACATCATCAGAGAGACAGTGGACAGCAGTGTTGACATGTTCGTGGTTTGTTTGTGACGTCATCAGAGAGACAGTGGACTGCAGTGTTGACATGTTCATGGTTTGTTTGTGACGTCATCAGAGAGACAGTGGACAGCAGTGTTGACATGTTCGTGGTTTGTTTGTGACGTCATCAGAGAGACAGTGGACAGCAGTGTTGACATGTTCGTGGTTTGTTTGTGACGTCATCAGAGAGACAGTGGACAGCAGTGTTGACATGTTCGTGGTTTGTTTGTGACGTCATCAGAGAGACAGTGGACAGCAGTGTTGACATGTTCGTGGTTTGTTTGTGACGTCATCAGAGAGACAGTGGACAGCAGTGTTGACATGTTCATGGTTTGTTTGTGACGTCATCAGAGAGACAGTGGACAGCAGTGTTGACATGTTCGTGGTTTGTTTGTGACGTCATCAGAGAGACAGTGGACAGCAGTGTTGACATGTTCGTGGTTTGTTTGTGACGTCATCAGAGAGACAGTGGACAGCAGTGTTGACATGTTCGTGGTTTGTTTGTGACGTCATCAGAGAGACAGTGGACAGCAGTGTTGACATGTTCGTGGTTTGTTTGTGACGTCATCAGAGAGACAGTGGACAGCAGTGTTGACATGTTCGTGGTTTGTTTGTGACGTCATCAGAGAGACAGTGGACAGCAGTGTTGACATGTTCGTGGTTTGTTTGTGACGTCATCAGAGAGACAGTGGACAGCAGTGTTGACATGTTCATGGTTTGTTTGTGACGTCATCAGAGAGACAGTGGACAGCAGTGTTGACATGTTCGTGGTTTGTTTGTGACGTCATCAGAGAGACAGTGGACAGCAGTGTTCACATGTTCATGGTTTGTTTGTGACATCATCAGAGAGACAGTGGACAGCAGTGTTGACATGTTCGTGGTTTGTTTGTGACGTCATCAGAGAGACAGTGGACAGCAGTGTTGACATGTTCGTGGTTTGTTTGTGACGCCATCAGAGAGACAGTGGACAGCAGTGTTGACATGTTCAGGTTTGTTTGTGACGTCATCAGAGAGACAGTGGACAGCAGTGTTGACATGTTCGTGGTTTGTTTGTGACGCCATCAGAGAGACAGTGGACAGCAGTGTTGACATGTTCAGGTTTGTTTGTGACGTCATCAGAGAGACAGTGGACAGCAGTGTTGACATGTTCGTGGTTTGTTTGTGACGCCATCAGAGAGACAGTGGACAGCAGTGTTGACATGTTCGTGGTTTGTTTGTGACGTCATCAGAGAGACAGTGGACAGCAGTGTTGACATGTTCATGGTTTGTTTGTGACGTCATCAGAGAGACAGTGGACAGCAGTGTTGACATGTTCGTGGTTTGTTTGTGACGTCATCAGAGAGACAGTGGACAGCAGTGTTGACATGTTCGTGGTTTGTTTGTGACGTCATCAGAGAGACAGTGGACAGCAGTGTTGACATGTTCGTGGTTTGTTTGTGACGTCATCAGAGAGACAGTGGACAGCAGTGTTGACATGTTCGTGGTTTGTTTGTGACGTCATCAGAGAGACAGTGGACAGCAGTGTTGACATGTTCGTGGTTTGTTTGTGACGTCATCAGAGAGACAGTGGACAGCAGTGTTGACATGTTCATGGTTTGTTTGTGACGTCATCAGAGAGACAGTGGACAGCAGTGTTGACATGTTCGTGGTTTGTTTGTGACGTCATCAGAGAGACAGTGGACAGCAGTGTTCACATGTTCATGGTTTGTTTGTGACGTCATCAGAGAGACAGTGGACAGCAGTGCTGACATGTTCATGGTTTGTTTGTGACGTCATCAGAGAGACAGTGGACAGCAGTGTTGACATGTTCATGGTTTGTTTGTGACGTCATCAGAGAGACAGTGGACAGCAGTGTTGACATGTTCGTGGTTTGTTTGTGACGTCATCAGAGAGACAGTGGACAGCAGTGTTGACATGTTCATGGTTTGTTTGTGACGTCATCAGAGAGACAGTGGACAGCAGTGTTGACATGTTCATGGTTTGTTTGTGACGTCATCAGAGAGACAGTGGACAGCAGTGTTGACATGTTCATGGTTTGTTTGTGACGTCATCAGAGAGACAGTGGACAGCAGTGTTGACATGTTCGTGGTTTGTTTTTGACGTCATCAGAGAGACAGTGGACAGCAGTGTTGACATGTTCGTGGTTTGTTTGTGACGTCATCAGAGAGACAGTGGACAGCAGTGTTGACATGTTCGTGGTTTGTTTGTGACGTCATCAGAGAGACAGTGGACAGCAGTGTTGACATGTTCGTGGTTTGTTTTTGACATCATCAGAGAGACAGTGGACAGCAGTGTTGACATGTTCGTGGTTTGTTTGTGACGTCATCAGAGAGACAGTGGACTGCAGTGTTGACATGTTCATGGTTTGTTTGTGACGTCATCAGAGAGACAGTGGACAGCAGTGTTGACATGTTCGTGGTTTGTTTGTGACGTCATCAGAGAGACAGTGGACAGCAGTGTTGACATGTTCGTGGTTTGTTTGTGACGTCATCAGAGAGACAGTGGACAGCAGTGTTGACATGTTCGTGGTTTGTTTGTGACGTCATCAGAGAGACAGTGGACAGCAGTGTTGACATGTTCGTGGTTTGTTTGTGACGTCATCAGAGAGACAGTGGACAGCAGTGTTGACATGTTCGTGGTTTGTTTGTGACGTCATCAGAGAGACAGTGGACAGCAGTGTTGACATGTTCATGGTTTGTTTGTGACGTCATCAGAGAGACAGTGGACAGCAGTGTTGACATGTTCGTGGTTTGTTTGTGACGTCATCAGAGAGACAGTGGACAGCAGTGTTGACATGTTCGTGGTTTGTTTGTGACGTCATCAGAGAGACAGTGGACAGCAGTGTTGACATGTTCGTGGTTTGTTTGTGACGTCATCAGAGAGACAGTGGACAGCAGTGTTGACATGTTCGTGGTTTGTTTGTGACGTCATCAGAGAGACAGTGGACAGCAGTGTTGACATGTTCGTGGTTTGTTTGTGACGTCATCAGAGAGACAGTGGACAGCAGTGTTGACATGTTCATGGTTTGTTTGTGACGTCATCAGAGAGACAGTGGACAGCAGTGTTGACATGTTCGTGGTTTGTTTGTGACGTCATCAGAGAGACAGTGGACAGCAGTGTTGACATGTTCGTGGTTTGTTTGTGACGTCATCAGAGAGACAGTGGACAGCAGTGTTGACATGTTCATGGTTTGTTTGTGACGTCATCAGAGAGACAGTGGACAGCAGTGTTGACATGTTCGTGGTTTGTTTGTGACGTCATCAGAGAGACAGTGGACAGCAGTGTTGACATGTTCGTGGTTTGTTTGTGACGTCATCAGAGAGACAGTGGACAGCAGTGTTCACATGTTCATGGTTTGTTTGTGACATCATCAGAGAGACAGTGGACAGCAGTGTTGACATGTTCGTGGTTTGTTTGTGACGTCATCAGAGAGACAGTGGACAGCAGTGTTGACATGTTCGTGGTTTGTTTGTGACGCCATCAGAGAGACAGTGGACAGCAGTGTTGACATGTTCAGGTTTGTTTGTGACGTCATCAGAGAGACAGTGGACAGCAGTGTTGACATGTTCGTGGTTTGTTTGTGACGCCATCAGAGAGACAGTGGACAGCAGTGTTGACATGTTCGTGGTTTGTTTGTGACGTCATCAGAGAGACAGTGGACAGCAGTGTTGACATGTTCATGGTTTGTTTGTGACGTCATCAGAGAGACAGTGGACAGCAGTGTTGACATGTTCGTGGTTTGTTTGTGACGTCATCAGAGAGACAGTGGACAGCAGTGTTGACATGTTCAGGGTTTGTTTGTGACGCCATCAGAGAGACAGTGGACCGCAGTGTTCACATGTTCGTGGTTTGTTTGTGACGTCATCAGAGAGACAGTGGACAGCAGTGTTGACATGTTCGTGGTTTGTTTGTGACGTCATCAGAGAGACAGTGGACAGCAGTGTTGACATGTTCGTGGTTTGTTTGTGACGTCATCAGAGAGACAGTGGACAGCAGTGTTGACATGTTCGTGGTTTGTTTGTGACGCCATCAGAGAGACAGTGGACAGCAGTGTTGACATGTTCGTGGTTTGTTTGTGACGTCATCAGAGAGACAGTGGACAGCAGTGTTGACATGTTCGTGGTTTGTTTGTGACGTCATCAGAGAGACAGTGGACAGCAGTGTTGACATGTTCGTGGTTTGTTTGTGACGTCATCAGAGAGACAGTGGACAGCAGTGTTGACATGTTCGTGGTTTGTTTGTGACGTCATCAGAGAGACAGTGGACAGCAGTGTTGACATGTTCATGGTTTGTTTGTGACGTCATCAGAGAGACAGTGGACTGCAGTGTTGACATGTTCGTGGTTTGTTTGTGACGTCATCAGAGAGACAGTGGACTGCAGTGTTGACATGTTCGTGGTTTGTTTGTGACGTCATCAGAGAGACAGTGGACAGCAGTGTTGACATGTTCGTGGTTTGTTTGTGACGTCATCAGAGAGACAGTGGAAAGCAGTGTTGACATGTTCATGGTTTGTTTGTGACGTCATCAGAGAGACAGTGGACAGCAGTGTTGACATGTTCGTGGTTTGTTTGTGACGTCATCAGAGAGACAGTGGACAGCAGTGTTGACATGTTCGTGGTTTGTTTGTGACGTCATCAGAGAGACAGTGGACAGCAGTGCTGACATGTTCGTGGTTTGTTTGTGACGTCATCAGAGAGACAGTGGACAGCAGTGTTGACATGTTCATGGTTTGTTTGTGACGTCATCAGAGAGACAGTGGACAGCAGTGTTGACATGTTCGTGGTTTGTTTGTGACGTCATCAGAGAGACAGTGGACAGCAGTGTTGACATGTTCGTGGTTTGTGTGTGACGTCATCAGAGAGACAGTGGACAGCAGTGTTGACATGTTCGTGGTTTGTTTGTGACGTCATCAGAGAGACAGTGGACAGCAGTGTTGACATGTTCGTGGTTTGTTTGTGACGTCATCAGAGAGACAGTGGAAAGCAGTGTTGACATGTTCATGGTTTGTTTGTGACGTCATCAGAGAGACAGTGGACAGCAGTGTTGACATGTTCGTGGTTTGTTTGTGACGTCATCAGAGAGACAGTGGACAGCAGTGTTGACATGTTCGTGGTTTGTTTGTGACGTCATCAGAGAGACAGTGGACAGCAGTGCTGACATGTTCGTGGTTTGTTTGTGACGTCATCAGAGAGACAGTGGACAGCAGTGTTGACATGTTCATGGTTTGTTTGTGACGTCATCAGAGAGACAGTGGACAGCAGTGTTCACATGTTCATGGTTTGTTTGTGACGTCATCAGAGAGACAGTGGACAGCAGTGCTGACATGTTCATGGTTTGTTTGTGACGTCATCAGAGAGACAGTGGACAGCAGTGTTCACATGTTCATGGTTTGTTTGTGACGTCATCAGAGAGACAGTGGACAGCAGTGTTCACATGTTCATGGTTTGTTTGTGACGTCATCAGAGAGACAGTGGACAGCAGTGTTGACATGTTCGTGGTTTGTTTGTGACGTCATCAGAGAGACAGTGGACAGCAGTGTTGACATGTTCGTGGTTTGTTTGTGACGTCATCAGAGAGACAGTGGACAGCAGTGTTGACATGTTCGTGGTTTGTTTGTGACGTCATCAGAGAGACAGTGGACAGCAGTGTTGACATGTTCGTGGTTTGTTTGTGACGTCATCAGAGAGACAGTGGACAGCAGTGTTCACATGTTCGTGGTTTGTTTGTGACGTCATCAGAGAGACAGTGGACAGCAGTGTTCACATGTTCGTGGTTTGTTTGTGACGCCATCAGAGAGACAGTGGACAGCAGTGTTGACATGTTCGTGGTTTGTTTGTGACGTCATCAGAGAGACAGTGGACAGCAGTGTTGACATGTTCGTGGTTTGTTTGTGACGTCATCAGAGAGACAGTGGACAGCAGTGTTGACATGTTCATGGTTTGTTTGTGACGTCATCAGAGAGACAGTGGACAGCAGTGTTGACATGTTCGTGGTTTGTTTTGTGACGTCATCAGAGAGACAGTGGACAGCAGTGTTGACATGTTCGTGGTTTGTTTGTGACGTCATCAGAGAGACAGTGGACAGCAGTGTTGACATGTTCATGGTTTGTTTGTGACGTCATCAGAGAGACAGTGGACAGCAGTGCTGACATGTTCATGGTTTGTTTGTGACGTCATCAGAGAGACAGTGGACAGCAGTGTTCACATGTTCATGGTTTGTTTGTGACGTCATCAGAGAGACAGTGGACAGCAGTGCTGACATGTTCATGGTTTGTTTGTGACGTCATCAGAGAGACAGTGGACAGCAGTGTTCACATGTTCATGGTTTGTTTGTGACGTCATCAGAGAGACAGTGGACAGCAGTGTTGACATGTTCAGGGTTTGTTTGTGACGTCATCAGAGAGACAGTGGACAGCAGTGTTGACATGTTCGTGGTTTGTTTGTGACATCATCAGAGAGACAGTGGACAGCAGTGTTGACATGTTCAGGTTTGTTTGTGACGTCATCAGAGAGACAGTGGACAGCAGTGTTGACATGTTCGTGGTTTGTTTGTGACGTCATCAGAGAGACAGTGGACAGCAGTGTTGACATGTTCGTGGTTTGTTTGTGACGTCATCAGAGAGACAGTGGACAGCAGTGTTGACATGTTCGTGGTTTGTTTGTGACGTCATCAGAGAGACAGTGGACAGCAGTGTTGACATGTTCGTGGTTTGTTTGTGACGTCATCAGAGAGACAGTGGACAGCAGTGTTGACATGTTCGTGGTTTGTTTGTGACGTCATCAGAGAGACAGTGGACAGCAGTGTTGACATGTTCATGGTTTGTTTGTGACGTCATCAGAGAGACAGTGGACAGCGGTGTTGACATGTTCAGGGTTTGTTTGTGACGTCATCAGAGAGACAGTGGACAGCAGTGTTGACATGTTCGTGGTTTGTTTGTGACGTCATCAGAGAGACAGTGGACAGCAGTGTTGACATGTTCAGGTTTGTTTGTGACGTCATCAGAGAGACAGTGGACAGCAGTGTTGACATGTTCATGGTTTGTTTGTGACGTCATCAGAGAGACAGTGGACAGCAGTGTTGACATGTTCATGGTTTGTTTGTGACGTCATCAGAGAGACAGTGGACAGCGGTGTTGACATGTTCAGGGTTTGTTTGTGACGTCATCAGAGAGACAGTGGACAGCAGTGTTGACATGTTCGTGGTTTGTTTGTGACGTCATCAGAGAGACAGTGGACAGCAGTGTTGACATGTTCGTGGTTTGTTTGTGACGTCATCAGAGAGACAGTGGACAGCAGTGTTGACATGTTCATGGTTTGTTTGTGACGTCATCAGAGAGACAGTGGACAGCAGTGTTGACATGTTCATGGTTTGTTTGTGACGTCATCAGAGAGACAGTGGACAGCAGTGTTGACATGTTCATGGTTTGTTTGTGACGTCATCAGAGAGACAGTGGACAGCGGTGTTGACATGTTCAGGGTTTGTTTGTGACGTCATCAGAGAGACAGTGGACAGCAGTGTTGACATGTTCGTGGTTTGTTTGTGACATCATCAGAGAGACAGTGGACAGCAGTGTTGACATGTTCGTGGTTTGTTTGTGACGTCATCAGAGAGACAGTGGACAGCAGTGTTGACATGTTCGTGGTTTGTTTGTGACGTCATCAGAGAGACAGTGGACAGCAGTGTTGACATGTTCGTGGTTTGTTTGTGACATCATCAGAGAGACAGTGGACAGCAGTGTTGACATGTTCATGGTTTGTTTGTGACGTCATCAGAGAGACAGTGGACAGCAGTGTTGACATGTTCATGGTTTGTTTGTGACGTCATCAGAGAGACAGTGGACAGCAGTGTTGACATGTTCATGGTTTGTTTGTGACGCCATCAGAGAGACAGTGGACAGCAGTGTTGACATGTTCATGGTTTGTTTGTGACATCATCAGAGAGACAGTGGACAGCAGTGTTGACATGTTCGTGGTTTGTTTGTGACATCATCAGAGAGACAGTGGACAGCAGTGTTGACATGTTCGTGGTTTGTTTGTGACATCATCAGAGAGACAGTGGACAGCAGTGTTGACATGTTCGTGGTTTGTTTGTGACGTCATCAGAGAGACAGTGGACAGCAGTGTTGACATGTTCATGGTTTGTTTGTGACGTCATCAGAGAGACAGTGGACAGCAGTGTTGACATGTTCGTGGTTTGTTTGTGACGTCATCAGAGAGACAGTGGACAGCAGTGTTGACATGTTCGTGGTTTGTTTGTGACGTCATCAGAGAGACAGTGGACAGCAGTGTTGACATGTTCATGGTTTGTTTGTGACGTCATCAGAGAGACAGTGGACAGCAGTGTTGACATGTTCGTGGTTTGTTTGTGACGTCATCAGAGAGACAGTGGACAGCAGTGTTGACATGTTCATGGTTTGTTTGTGACGTCATCAGAGAGACAGTGGACAGCAGTGTTGACATGTTCATGGTTTGTTTGTGACGTCATCAGAGAGACAGTGGACAGCAGTGTTGACATGTTCAGGGTTTGTTTGTGACGTCATCAGAGAGACAGTGGACAGCAGTGTTGACATGTTCGTGGTTTGTTTGTGACGTCATCAGAGAGACAGTGGACAGCAGTGTTGACATGTTCGTGGTTTGTTTGTGACGTCATCAGAGAGACAGTGGACAGCAGTGTTGACATGTTCATGGTTTGTTTGTGACGTCATCAGAGAGACAGTGGACAGCAGTGTTGACATGTTCATGGTTTGTCTGTGTTTCAGAGCAGAGAAGGCATCGATCTGCTGGAGCGAACGCAGGAAATATCAGAGAGGATCAAGAACAATTGGATCAGCCCAGACGTGAGTAACGCTCATCACATTATTGCCTTAAACTTCCACACATGCTTGCACACAAGGAAATATTGAGCAAAAAATATAGATGTGTCATGAAATGCGACTTATTTATGCATCTCTTTAGTCCAGATGAATTCCATCATTAAAAGAGCATTTTTAGAGACTCTGACTCGGATGCCTCTGGACTGCCGTCGTGTGCAATCTCTAGCGCCTAGTCTATTTTTGATGGACACCACGTCCAAAAGCCTCCTATTCTCCTCCTGATCACAGGCACTGTATGTGAAATATAGATACAAGATAAGGGCTTATAATTACACGCAGACATGTGCAATGCAAATAAGGGGTCAGTGTGAATGGAGAAAGTAGCACTATTTCATAATCGAAGAATAACATGTAGCCAATGTGTCAATAATAAATCAAACCTTCTGAATCAGGTAAAGACACTAGCTGCTGGATTTTTAACCAAACAATAGGACAGTTATAGTAATAGTCTTGAGGTCAATGTATGACCTAGCATTTCTATATCAGGAACAGAAAGCATGTTTCATAACTGAAAAATATGGCAGGTGAATGCAATACAACCAACTGGTGCTACTGGTGGTAGAAGGAGGGAAAGCAAATGATATGGACAGAGATATTTAGGAGTCATTTAGGAAAAGGCTTTACCTCTAAATCTCAGTACCTTAGCTGCTGTGTTTTAAACAAACTCCAGTGTGTTTATGGAGACTACATCCAGCCAGTAGTAAATATAATGTCTAGTCAAATATAAAATCTAGTCTTGTGGTTATGAATGCATGAACAAGCTTGTCTGAATCAGGAACAGAACAATATTCCATGGGAGAAAGCATCAATCCTGTAGTTGTCTTTGCACAATAGTAATTAGACTTGTTACTACACCAAATTATCATAAATTGAACAAAACTGAACAAAGTTTACTCACATAAATCAATAAACTCTATAGCAAACCTCTACTGCTTGGCTGTTCGTAGATGGGTGTGGAAGAGCTGGAGCAGTTTGTGAACGATCAGTTTGACGAGCTGCACCGGCTGGTTCGGCTGGAGGAGTGGCGTGTCCTACACCTGGTGGATCTGAAGGAGGCTTTCCTCACTGCCCAGGCCGCCGAGAAGATCTCTGAGATCAGTGTCCACACGGAGAAGCTTCAGGAGGAAATGGACTCCATCACACAGCAGCTGAGCGACCTGGATCAGATGGAGCAGAACGGGGTCGCGCAGATGTCCCTCGCCCCGCTGTTTGCCACCGGACCAGCACCGGCACCTGAAGCTCTGCTGGAGCCCAGACCACTGGTGAGTCAAGCTTCTCACATCACACATTATTTCAAAGAAGCTTCACTGAAAGAAAAAAACACAGTAATAATGCATGAAGAGGTTTGGTCTGGTTAACTAATATAAATACATTTATAATACTTTTACACATTTGGCATATGCTTTTATCCAAAGCAACTAACATTGCATTCAAGGTATGAGCTACAGGAACGCAAGAACAAATCACATTTCAGATATGGAATTGTAGCAGACATATTTGACAGTCAATGTATTGTAATGTTAAAGGACATTGATCAAACTGTGCAAGCAGGTGGTCAAAGAGATTTGCTTTGCAGTCTAACTGGTGGTTGTTTTAGTCACTAAGTCCTTAAGATCGAGGACTAGGTGAAGGCATAGACGATTTCAGCTTTCTGTTAATACCATCCATTGCTGAATTCATTCATTAGCCCGTTTCCACTGCATGAACTTCCCCCAGGGAACTAGGGACTTTGGAGTGGTACTCGGTGTGTTTCGACTGCAGGAACCAAGGTCTAAATGAAGTTCTGGGTAAATATTTCCCCCTCAGAAAGTCCCTGCTTGTGATAACCAAAGTTCAGGAACTTTCGGGGGTGGGACTTAGGCACTGAACATGCTGATTGGTTCATGCCACATTTTGATTCGTTGACTCCATGCAGCATTTCATTTCAACCACCATTTTTAAAAATCTGTTGCGGTGCGTGCAGTCCTACATCACCGGACTAATTTGCCTAATTTTCACGGTACTTTAGACTGTGGTAGAAACGCAGAAAGCAACAGGTCTTGGGGGAAAAAGTTCCTGGGACAAATTGTTCCTGGTAATTCCGGTGGAAATTTGGCTATTGACTGCTGTTGTTTCTCACCTGTTCATCTACAGCTATCCATCCTTCTGCGTTTCCTGACAAATATTTAAGTCAGTGGCAGATTATCCTGCACAACTAGTTACTCCTGAAACCTGGCATTGTGGGACTAAGAAATAATGTTGGCTCAATAGAGAGAGGTGCAACTCTGGTCCTGGAGATTCACTGTCCTGCAGAGTTTAATCAAACACATCTGCCTGTGTTTGTAAGTCAGTTTTCATAAAAGCATCTGCTGAATGGATAAATGTAAGTGTAGCAAGCAACCAACGGTAACAGTCTCATCAGAAACCACTGGTTGAAATCAAGACGCCCTTGGGAAAGCAAAGTTTTAGATAAGGGCTGACATGTTCTATCACAGGATGGGCATGACCTAAAGCTTCTGTATGGAGATATACTTTATGGCAACTATAACACATTACTATATTATTACATACTTTGGAAACTGTCAACACATCATCATGATTGCAGAACTGATATACATTTTGATTATTGAAGGAAGGGAAAGACAGCTCTACTAGTCTCACAGCCACTGACAGTCGTGACACGCAGGTGTATGATATAGCAAAAGAACAGTGATTTCAAATGAATAACTTATTTTCTTTGCTCTGTTTTTCAGATTCCTGATTTGAGACTAAGGTAAGGGATTTGAAATGATCTGTTATTTCAGTAACTGCCAGGTACTGTTATAAATTACTATTTTAAATAATAAACTGGTCCTTGATGCTGATTGTAAATAGCCGTTGTTTGTTGACAATATACCAATAGCTGAACATTATTTGGTTGCATACTAACTGTGGAGGGATTGACGACAGTTACAGTGGATGTGGCCGGGGCCGGATGCAGGCTTTTAGAAATACTGAGGTCCCAAATTTTAGTCTCTCAAATGATGTACTCAGAACTTCCCCTCCAGATCCTGGGGAACACCAGAGATACTTCCCACTCCAGAGAAGAGGATTTTGGCAGAGAGCCAGAACGGCTTGGCAACAGAGGAGACACAGGCAGTGTATAAGACTGCATACTATTATCTCATCAGAGTCCACAGGATTGACAATCTGATAAGTCTGTCCTGGTTCTCCACATGAATCCATGACTTGTATAATACCGGCTTCATTCGGGATGTGACACCCACAAATCAACATCTAGATTATAAAATCTGATAAAAGTGTGCATCTGGTAAAAGCGTAGATGTACCACATTTAAAACAATGCCCTGTGTCACTATTACTTTTGTATATTTAATTGGGATTTTGTGACCTCCAAGTTTTATATTCCTGTGCCGGTTTCTGTATTTTGTCAATGTTTGAATGTAAATGTATAATTCATGAGTCTTCCTTCCTCTTACAGAGCAGCCAATCAAAGGAGGGATGCGGAATATCCTTCAGGAGATGAGGAGAGAGGAGATGCACATATTGGACATACACCATAAAACTAATGGCCATTCCGTCACCTTGTCTGGCTTTCTCCCTTTATTCCAAACTTATCGGGATAAAAAACTATGACTATCGCTGAATGTAATTGTGCTGATCATATTTCTTTAGTTTTAGCTGCTTATTTCAAAATTGTTTTGTCTTGAACCACTTTCTTTCTTTTTATCAAAGTTAATAAAAAAAAATGGAAATGCTGGAAAGGCATGAAGAAAGCAGAAACACTACATTCTACAAGACTGATTTGTATTTTGTCATTTGAATTTTTTTAAAGAAAAAAAAAACTCTTTCAATAGAATGTTTTTAACCTTTTTTTATAATTGTTCAGATTCCACATTGGTTTGATAGTTTGATTCATGAAATACAGTCTCTTACCTTCACATCATCATGCTATACTTTGATTCTATTGAAGCTTAAACGTAGAGGATTATATATTTGGTCTAGCTGTTCATTGTTTGATGCATTGTTTCTAGTCCATTTTTTGGCTACTTTTTCTTTATCAGAATGAAATGTACATTTTCCTGGGTCACTGATTCCCAGTATACCAAATATATTTCAACCCTGATCGTAACCTGCTGGAAAACCATTTCGTGTGTTTGTATATCAGAATGTTGGGTCTGGAATCGGCTTGTGTACATTTTCCTCACCAGTTTTAAATATATACTTTGCTTTTTTCAGTTCTCTTAATTTTTTCTGAATTAATAAATCTCGCTTTGATAACTAAACAATGCTTTGTGAAAACATGAGGTTATATATTTTATAATGGTCAGTGTTGGGGAAAGTTACTTTTATAAGTAATGAATTCCTGAATACTGTGTTACTTCCTAAAAGTTTTAGTTATTTTTTTTTTCGTTGCTTTTTGTGGAAAGTAATGCACTGTTACTTTTGCATTACTTTTTTTTTGGCTTGCTTGTTTTTTAATAAGAAAAAAAGGTTTATTTTTGGCAGCAAATGTAAAGGCCCGTTCACACCAAAGGGGAAGTGAATAAGCCTCAGACTGAAGGAAACTCAAATTCACAGCTGCACAGCCCTGCCGCTCAAACTAACATCTCCGTGGTTCTGCCAGTCTGGACCACAGAAGAACAGGACGCAGGAGAAGAAAGTTTAACACTCTTACTTTAGCAATAATAATAATAAAAACTTTTACTCAAATGTGATGTTCATCTCTTTGCTTATTCGTATGGTTGATTTGGATCATCGAAGGTCAGCAGCAAAGACATTGGTTAATCAAGTGAGATTAAATACATAAACGATTATCTCAACGTGGGGACGGGAGAGCTGTTAGTCAGTACATGGGAAAACAAAGTAACTTGTGTTACTTATTTGAAAAAGTAACTCATATATTTTGTTGTAAATTAAAAGTTATGTGTTACTTGAAAATAAGTAATCTGATTACGTAATCCCGATATGGTCATTGATATTAGGAATACAGTGACCTCTGTATCAATAAAATGTTTGGCTAACAAGTGATTTTAGCGTGGCTTGTTCGTGGGTTGTTTCAGGGATTCCATTTTTTTTTTTTGTTTGACTAGAGGGTGGACGGAGGAGCTTTGTGGGATGCCTTCAAAGTTGATTCGTGTCATGGACCGTGTTTAATGCGCAGCAGTTTTGGTGCCGTTTGAATCGCACAACAGGTATGTTTCAACTGAATCAGTCATATGATCACTGCTAGCCGGGCGGCCTATTGAATGTGTTTTCTTTTTTTTGTTTGTTATATTGTTGGCTGCTTTTTGCCCATTTCTGCCCAGCCTAGAATTGGTTGCTGGGGTGACCGGACGCGGCACCTCGAGTTGATGAGCCAAGTTGGTGTGGTGAATTCTTTTAATATTGTGTTTTAGAATACTTGTTTGTACGCAATTAAAGGGGCACTCCCCCTCATATTAGGTGACTCTGACAGATGTAAACAATACTGACACAGTCTACCCCCCCTTTGTCATCGTCGTCCCGACGGTGAAACACCTCAAGGGTATTACCCCCAAGATCCTAATTCCACGGCCTAAACAGAACATTGACAGTATTAACACCACATACCGGAAGATCCAGAGCACCCACCACTCCGGGCCCTGCAGCTCGTGGCAAATGATACACATTAGAATGTTGATCTGCCCCTACTCGTCCCGTGCGGCGTGGGACCATGGCCGAAGGATCAGAAGGTCCAGGGGCAAGGGGCCTTAGTACTGGACCTATGCTGACCTCTAATATAGGCACTACTTCCAGATCACTCGCCTGGGAAGCAGTGGCAAGTTCTTCTAATGGAGGCACCCCTACGTCGGTCCTTTCACCAGCCAACGAAGGGGCCCTAGGCGGAACATAGGCCATTTCACCATCTTCTAATTCTACCTCAGCCTCCAAGGGCACCGGTGACACAACCAGACTCTCGGGGAGATCAACCGATGGTGCCTCCCCCTGGGCTCGAGGCTTCAATGCAGAACGATGGACATTCCGCACTAGACTCAGGCCACCGTATACACCGAACCGCCAGTCCGAGGGGCTCTGACTACCCGATACACAGTGGAACTCCACAGATCATGGATCTTGTGGCGACCCCTAACCCCACAGTCTCGTAGGTAGACCAACTGGCCCTCGCTCAATGGCAGTGCCTTTACCCGTTGGTCGTGTCCCGCCTTGCGGCGGCTTGCCACAGCCTGCAGCCGTTCTCGAGCACCCTCAATGGCAACATGTAACCGTGCCTGGTGCTCCTCAATCCACCTGTGTACTCGACCTTCCACAGGTTCTCGGATCTGGCCAAGCAAGAAATCTATAGGTAGCCTTGGTTCTTGCCCAAACATTAAAAAGTGGGGAGTTTCACCAGTGGCCTGGTAGGGAGTGGTGTTATAACAAAACAACACCTGCGCCAGGCAAGATGCCCAGTCCCTTTTCCTCTCGGTGGGCAAGGTTCGCAACAAATTGTGTAGGGTCCGATTAAACCTTTCACACTGGCCATTACCGGCCGGATGGTATGGACTGGTGCGAGACCGACCCACCTTGTAGAGACTGCACGGAATGAATCTGCCCAGGGACCCCAAACTTAAAAAAACACTCCTCCACCAAGACCCGGGCTACAGTCGTGGCTTGCTGATCCCAAGTGGGAACCGCCACGGTAAATTCACTGAACACGTCAGTCATTACCAACACATTCTCCTGACCGGCCTGAGATGGCTCCAACACTGTAAAGTCAATAGCCACTATTTCGTTCGGGCGGGAGGCCAATAAATGCCCCATGTAGTTTCGGGCAACTGGTGCCACATCTTTGGCTTGCTGACAACATTCACACCTCTGAATCCAGCGTGCCACATCAGCGGACATACCCGGCCAGTAGCACCGCTGCCGTGCCAGCTCGAGAGTGCGTTCAACGCCTTGATGTCCATGGTGCTCGTGTAATGATGTTAAGACCTCGGACTGCAAAATTTCTGGAATTACTACCTGAAGCACCACTTCCCCTCCATAAGGACGGAAAGCCTTACGGCACAATAGGCCCTCCTGCTGTACTAACCGGTCCCATTGTCGAAGGAGCATCGTCACCGGTTTAGGAAGAAGTCTCCGCTCTTTCGACCCGGGTATTGCTCTCTCCTCCAAAACCTCAAAGCTTCCTTTATAACGGGGTCTGCCTCTTGTAGGGCCATAAGGTCAAGTGCCGAACGACTCGGCAAAACCTGAATGGCACTCGACGTGGTAGCCTGCCCTAGTTCCATACTCACAGCCCGTCTCAACAGCTCTGGCACAACCAATCCCGACGAATCACTACTGTCAATCGTCTGTCCCACAGAAGGCAGGCGAGACAGTGCATCAGCATTCTGGTTGGTCCTACCCGGCCAAATGACTCAATGGATTGTTGTCGGTACGTACAACGCACTTATGCCCTAACAGGTATTCCCTATATTTCTCAGTCATGGCCCACTTAAGGGCCAAAAACTCGAGCCTCATAGAGCTATATGTGGCGGTGTTCCGCTCAGCCGGCCGAAGGCTACGGCTAGCATAGGCAACTGGTCTAACCTTGCCGTTAACCTCCTGCGACAACACCGCTCCAAGCCCTGCGTAGCTAGCGTCGATTTCCAATATGAAAGGTTGCGTAAAATCGGCATAGGCTAAGACGGGTGCGGTCGTAAGTGTACGCTTTAAACTCTGAAACGCCTCCACGCACTGTGAGGACCACACAGCTGTCAATTCCTGACTACACTTACCAGACTTACCTCGGGTTAGTTCGGCCACTATTTTGTGCAATGGGGCCGCCAGCCTAGCAAACCCCTCCACAAAGCGACTATAATAGCCGACAAAGCCCAAGAAGGTTCGCAACTCTGACACGGTCCCAGGACAAGGCCACTGAGCTACGGCCTCGACCTTACTTGGGTCCGTCGCCACTCCCTGGGCCGAAATTACGCGTTCGAAAGAACGCGCATTTCTCAAGCTTTACTTTGAGGCCCTCAGTTCTTAAGCGGTCCAGCACCATCCTCAATCTTTGCAGATGTTGTTGCACAGATGAGGAAAACACGATAATTTCGTTGAGGTACAACAAGACAGACTGGTGCCGCTGGTCCCCAAAGAGCCGCTCCATCAGCCATTGGAACGTGCTTGGTGCGTTGCACAAACCAAAGGGCATACGATTCCATTCGAATAGCCCAAAGGGCGTGCAAAAGGCAGTTTTAGGATGATCGGATTCAGAGACAGGGACCTGGTTGTACCCACTGGCAAGATCTAAAGTAGAAAACCAGTGGGCCCCTGCCAGTGAATCCAATGTTTCCTCGATTCGGGGTAACGGAAACGCATCTTTACGTGTCTTTGAATTAAGCTGACGGTAGTCTACGCACATGCGCAGGCTACCGTCCTTCTTCCTTACCAACACAACTGGAGAGGCATATGGGCTGCAACTCTTCCGAATTACTTGTGCATTAAGCAGCTGGCTAATATGGGTCTTTACCAACTCGTACCCTGTTTGATAGATACTGGCTCCATGGTGTCAACCATCACAGAAACCTGTTTTCGGTTGGGGTTTGAGCCATGGGGTCAGGATCGCCTGCGGTCGTGTCATTGGCTGCAGCTCCGTGCAGCTAACGGGCTTGAAATTCCATATATTGGGTATCTCGAGTTAGATATTGAATTGTGCGGTAGTACAGTCCCTGATTGTGGGGTGTTGGTAGTCCGTGATCCCCCCGGTGGTGGCACTCATATTCCGGGCATTCTGGGAATGAATGTGCTCGGTCGCCCACTCATCAATACGGATACCAGACCTGCCAATAAAATTTGGACAGCTTCTATCTCTCGGAATGAATACAAATCGTTCAACCATGCCAGCACCCGCATCAGCTGACCGAGGCGTAACAGGCCACGCCGTACTAGTAGAAGCTGTGCCAGGATCGAGCTGCTCAACAGTCGCCCGCTCCTGCCACAGTCTCTCATTGTCTGCTCTTAATTGGGCTACTAGATCCCTCATCTCTTGTAGTTCGTTATCCATAAGTGTGCCGGAAAGGGCACTCACCCAGTCAAAACCCCACTACACAGTCACCAATGTTCTGCAAACACACACACACAAAAAAAAAAACTCCCCAAGTCTGAATCTGAACAGCTGAATAGATCCTGCCGGCTATACGCCAAGATGTGGCAGCTTGAATAAAGATACACTAAAATTTAGAAAAATTCCGCTCAACCTACACGTTAGCCTGAGTAACCAGGCCACAAGTGAGGTGGGTGGTTATAAAGTTACCGACTACGCCACCCCGGGGCCTACTTCTGGGGAATTTCCCTTCACACTAGAGCAAGGCTCACAGGTTCGTCCTAACAGAGTCAGGTATCAGACTTGAGTTGAGTATAAACAATAAAAAAGCTCATCATATTTTCTCATATTTTCATATTCTCATATTTTCTCATCAAACAAAAAGTCTTCCAATTTTATTTAACAAGACAACACCAATAAATCAAAAAAAAGAATCCACACAAGTAACACACAGACCTCGCTTCAGAATTGGGCGGTGGCTCTCCTCGGCAGAAATGACACAGCAATCATACGTGCACACTCACGTCACACCTCACTATGAGCACAGCATTCAGAGCACAGCATTCAGGCAAAAGAACCCACCACCACAATCGGGAAGCGACGCTTATCCTTCCGCCACTGGCTGCCCCAATTCTCAAGGAAGAACTAAATAAGACCAAGTAACACAAAACACACACACCAATTATATACGAAACATTCGCTACAAACAAGTATTCTAAAACACAATATTAAAAGAATTCACCACACCAACTTGGCTCATCAACTCGAGGTGCCGCGTCAGGTCACCCCGGCAACCAATTCTAGGCTGGGCAGAAATGGGCAAAAAGCAGCCAACAATATAACAAACAAAAAAAAAAGACAACACATTCAATAGGCCGCTCGGCTAGCAGTGATCATATGATTGATTCAGTTGAAACATACCTGCTGTGCGATTCAAACGGGACCAAAACTGCTGCGCATTAAACACGGTCCATGACACGAATCAACTTTGAAGGCATCCCACAAAGCTCCTCCGTCCACCCTCTAGTCCAGGGATAGGCAACGTCAATCCTGGAGTGCCGCTGTCCTGCAGAGTTTAGCTCCATCCCTGATATAAACTCACCTGCCTTTAGCCATAGTTATCCTGAAGACATTGATTAGCTTGTTCAGGTGTGTTTGATTAGGGTTGGAGCTAAACTCTGCAGGACAGTGGCACTCCAGGATCGACGTTGCCTATCCCTGCTCTAGTCAAACAAAAAAACCCATGGAATCCCTGTGAAACAACCCACGAACAAGCCACGCTACAATCACTGCCAACAGCTCCTACCTTACAAACATGCGTGTGTCCCGCGTCCCACTGAAAACACGGTGACTCGCTCAATGACGCAGAGAGAACGCACACCCAAAGCGACGCCCTAATATGTCGCAGAAGGAACGTAATTAAAGGGGCACTCCCCCTCATATATCAGGTGACTCTGACAGATGTCATCAATACTGCTACACATGGACTGGCACCTCATTATCTCTCTGAGCTTTTAACCCCTTACACTCCAGCACTCGATCTTCGCTCCTCGGAAGCTGGCCTTTAATTGTACCGCTTACTCATTTAAAATCCATGGGTGATATGGCTTTTTCTTCAATTGCTCCAAAACTTTGGAATTCCCTGCCAGCTGAGATTAGGCAAGCTGAATCCCTTAGTGTTTTTAAATCGCCCCTTAAAACTTATTTGTTTAGGGTAGCTTTTACATGATTGTTTGTAATTGTCATATTATTATTATTATTATTATTTTATTGGACTTTTGATAATCTGTTTTATTTGGTATTTTATTTTTCATTCGGGTTTTTTTTTCTTTCATTAACGCATTGTTTGTATTATTGAATGTTTTATCTTGTTTCTATTCTTGTGAAGCGCTTTGAGATGCTACTTTTAAAGGCGCTATATAAAATAAAGTTTATTTTTATTATTATTATTATATAAGGTTATATTTTTTAATTTTGAGTTGTAACACATTTTTACATATTTCACAAAACATATTTGTGTCACAGGAGGCTTTTTTTTATCTTTATTAAAACAAGAAATAAGGTCTCTGACCAGCATAACTGCATAAAACACTACTTTAAAACAGTAGCATAAAACAGTACTTTTTAAAACTATTTTAATTTAATAAAAACTGTTTGATAAAGCAAAATAGTCAACAAATGATACACATACCACATGGTAGATAAACAAAAAATGGTATCTGATATTGTATCATTTGGCTTATTTTGGTAGCGCTTACTTTGAAAAGACAACTTTAATTTGAAAGGAAACTGGGCACTGGGCATGATGTCAACTGTCAGTTAAAACAGTGCTTAAAAACAATTTCAGAAAAACTGTTTGATAAAGCAAAACATTCAACAAATGGTAGACAATTATAGGTAAATGTATATAGATAACAAATGACATCTGAAAATTGTATTTTTTGGCTTATTTTAGTAGCTCTTACTTTCGTGAAGGTGAAGCTGTGGCATTGATTCAGGCAGTAGAGGTGCAAACTCAGCTGCCCCAACTGACTCGTACCGGCTCTTTAGATGAGTGTTACATTGCAATTCGATGAGTTCCAACTGTAAGTGCTCAGGCGCAGTGTCAACATAAACTGCAAATGAGACAGATTACCTTGGAGCATCTGGCCCTCCCACAGACGCAGTTTCATTTGAAACGCCTTTACGGAGTCTCGTATTTCAGTGATCAGCTGCTTTCGACCCAGGAGTTTTACATTAAGAGTGTTGAGGTGCTCTGTTATGTCACACACATATGTCAAGTCACTCAGCCATTTTTCATCCTCAAGCGCAGGGATTACCTTTTGTTTGCTTTCCACGAAACGAGTGTTGTCAATGCGGCTATCATAAAATCTTTGCAACACTTTACCCCGACTAAGCCAGCGGACCTCTGTGTAGTATGGCACATCCTCGTGCACAGAGCTTTCCACTTCTAAAAGTGCTTTGAATTGTGATTCAATCCCCGTGAACGAAAATTTTTTACTGTTTTGTTTACAACTGTCATTACATGTCTCATGCCCAACACCTTTCCACAGAGGGCCTCCTGGTGAATGATGCAGTGGTAGGCTGTGAGGTTTTCTCCTGTGTGCCTCACCTTTTCTCGTACCAAACCGACCAAACCACTAACTAACAATTGAGCCAGCGTTTCTGGAGGGACTGCTTTTTCCTGCGCACAGATAAGCATGGGTACAAAATGTTTGGGGTTAGCTTTCACTGGACTCCTCAACCTACAAACAAGAAAAAAACAGCTCATTGTTCAACCCTAAAGATGCAACTGGCATGTAATGTTTGGAATGATTTATTATGTTGCATTCAGTGCTTAGCACAAATTCCATGTTTAATTCTGGTAGGAGTGGTGACTCCTTTTATTGTGAATATTTCCTGAGTGCAGATAATGTGGCAGTTGAAGTAATTGCTTGAAGTGCTAGATTAAATTGAGATGTTTGAACATTTACTTTATTCAAAGCCAGGCTTTGTTGCGGTGTCATGCATTGTTTATTGTGTAAAGTAATGCATGTTTATTTTCTGTTTAAGATTATCAACCTATTCCCCATTCCTTAGTCCCTAATCCTATGTCATTCAATTCATTTCAACTACTCTATTCAACAATTCAACTGTTTCAGCATATTCAACCAATGGCATCAAAACCATCTGGAAATAAAATAAAGTATTAAAAAGGAATTGAGTTTTCCCTTTGCGTCCTTCATGTGTTGAGCAAGCCGTTTTCAAGTTTGGGCAGAAGTGAACTAATTATAACATCTATAACAGCAAAATAACCAAAACCACAGCAATACGTGACCAAGCAAATAAATATAGTAAACAGTAGGATAAACAAAGACACACCCAAAGGTGAAAAAAACTATTTTGCCACAAAATTTACATTTTATTATGCAGAGACGGCACATGCTCTCTCTCCCACCCAAACGCACACACACATACGGACACACAAGTGCCCAAATGGTAAGGTAAAGTGAGTGATCTCCAGAGTTGTCCGTAATGCTCCTTGGACACACAGGCTGAGAAGACCACCTCTGAAGCAGCGCCTACCTTGGACGGGGAACGAGACGAGAGAGAACAGCCAGGAAATGATCAGTTGTCACTCCTCGTCTAAGCGTCCTGGGCACAGTGGTGAACAAGGTAAGATGTGAAACACAACCAGAACAGATCCACATGAAACAAAACCTAAAACGATCTACTGACAACCAGGGGCAGAAACAGCAGAGAATATAAAGGAAAATGGAACAAGCGACAGCTGTGGGAAATCAGCTCGTGATCAGTGCGCATCTGCGCAGAATCAGCACTAATTGCCCAGGTCACGAGCTGCAGAAAAAGACAGGACAAACACAGACAACAGTGAGAAGCCAATGATGCACTCTGAACCGTGGCAGTACCCGCGCCATGGATGGCCACCAAAACCGCTGCTTAATTAAACTGCACGTGCGAGTCGCTCCTGGGTGGCAAGCTAGTTCGGATGAGTGACCCCACTGTAGGACACTAATTCGGACCGATTCCGGCACAAACAGGCTCTCAGGGCACCCCGTGGGAACTGTGATGTTGCGCAGCGCAGTGCGGACTCTGGACTCCACTCCCCAGGTGACCACCGCTACCACCCGATCGGGAGGCAGAATGGTCACAGGGGTTATGCCTCAGCCTCAAAGATCCGTGAAAGCGCGTCGGGCTTACCATTCTTGGCTCCCGGGCGATAAGAGATGTTGTAACAGTTCCAGAGTGTTTTCACTATTACTGGCTGACAATAGCTGTTTTGTAATTTTCTTCCTGGTCACCAGGGGGCAACGCCCTCAGGTAAGGGGATTAGAATACCCATATAAACTCAAATTCACAGCTGCACAGCCCTGCCGCTCAAACTAACATCTCCGTGGTTCTGCCAGTCTGGACCACAGAAGAACAGGACGCAGGAGAAGAAAGTTTAACACTCTTACTTTAGCAATAATAATAATAAAAACTTTTACTCAAATGTGATGTTCATCTCTTTGCTTATTCGTATGGTTGATTTGGATCATCGAAGGTCAGCAGCAAAGACATTGGTTAATCAAATGAGATTAAATACATAAACGATTCTCTCAATGTGGGGACGGGAGTGCTGTTAGTCAGTACATGGGAAAACAAAGTAACTTGTGTTACTTATTTGAAAAAGTAACTCATATATTTTGTTGTAAATTAATTCAAAGTTATGTGTTACTTGAAAATAAGTAATCTGATTACGTAATCCCGATATGGTCATTGATATTAGGAATACAGTGACCTCTGTATCAATAAAATGTTTGGCTAACAAATGATTTTAGCGTGGCTTGTTCGTGGGTTGTTTCAGGGATTCCATGTTTTTTTTTTGTTTGACTAGAGGGTGGACGGAGGAGCTTTGTGGGATGCCTTCAAAGTTGATTCGTGTCATGGACCGTGTTTAATGCGCAGCAGTTTTGGTGCCGTTTGAATCGCACAACAGGTATGTTTCAACTGAATCAGTCATATGATCACTGCTAGCCGGGCGGCCTATTGAATGTGTTTTCTTTTTTTTGTTTGTTATATTGTTGGCTGCTTTTTGCCCATTTCTGCCCAGCCTAGAATTGGTTGCTGGGGTGACCGGACGCGGCACCTCGAGTTGATGAGCCAAGTTGGTGTGGTGAATTCTTTTAATATTGTGTTTTAGAATACTCGTTTGTACGCAATTAAAGGGGCACTCCCCCTCATATTAGGTGACTCTGACAGATGTAAACAATACTGACACAGTCTACCCCCCCTTTGTCATCGTCGTCCCGACGGTGAAACACTTCAAGGGTATTACCCCCAAGATCCTAATTCCACGGCCTAAACAGAACATTGACAGTATTAACACCACATACCGGAAGATCCAGAGCACCCACCACTCCGGGCCCTGCAGCTCGTGGCAAATGATACACATTAGAATGTTGATCTGCCCCTACTCGTCCCGTGCGGCGTGGGACCATGGCCGAAGGATCAGAAGGTCCAGGGGCAAGGGGCCTTAGTACTGGACCTATGCTGACCTCTAATATAGGCACTACTTCCAGATCACTCGCCTGGGAAGCAGTGGCAAGTTCTTCTAATGGAGGCACCCCTACGTCGGTCCTTTCACCAGCCAACGAAGGGGCCCTAGGCGGAACATAGGCCATTTCACCATCTTCTAATTCTACCTCAGCCTCCAAGGGCACCGGTGACACAACCAGACTCTCGGGGAGATCAACCGATGGTGCCTCCCCCTGGGCTCGAGGCTTCAATGCAGAACGATGGACATTCCGCACTAGACTCAGGTCTTCTACCGGGGCCACCGTATACACCGAACCGCCAGTCCGAGGGGCTCTGACTACCCGATACACAGTGGAACTCCACAGATCATGGATCTTGTGGCGACCCCTAACCCCACAGTCTCGTAGGTAGACCAACTGGCCCTCGCTCAATGGCAGTGCCTTTACCCGTTGGTCGTGTCCCGCCTTGCGGTGGCTTGCCACAGCCTGCAGCCGTTCTCGAGCACCCTCAATGGCAACATGTAACCGTGCCTGGTGCTCCTCAATCCACCTGTGTACTCGACCTTCCACAGGTTCTCGGATCTGGCCAAGCAAGAAATCTATAGGTAGCCTTGGTTCTTGCCCAAACATTAAAAAGTGGGGAGTTTCACCAGTGGCCTGGTAGGGAGTGGTGTTATAACAAAACAACACCTGCGCCAGGCAAGATGCCCAGTCCCTTTTCCTCTCGGTGGGCAAGGTTCGCAACAAATTGTGTAGGGTCCGATTAAACCTTTCACACTGGCCATTACCGGCCGGATGGTATGGACTGGTGCGAGACCGACCCACCTTGTAGAGACTGCACAGCTACTGGATCAAGTTAGACTCAAAATTGCGGCCCTGGTCGTAATGAATCTGCCCAGGGACCCCAAACTAAAAAAACACTCCTCCACCAAGACCCGGGCTACAGTCGTGGCTTGCTGATCCCAAGTGGGAACCGCCACGGTAAATTCACTGAACACGTCAGTCATTACCAACACATTCTCCTGACCGGCCTGAGATGGCTCCAACACTGTAAAGTCAATAGCCACTATTTCGTTCGGGCGGGAGGCCAATAAATGCCCCATGTAGTTTCGGGCAACTGGTGCCACATCTTTGGCTTGCTGACAACATTCACACCTCTGAATCCAGCGTGCCACATCAGCGGACATACCCGGCCAGTAGCACCGCTGCCGTGCCAGCTCGAGAGTGCGTTCAACGCCTTGATGTCCATGGTGCTCGTGTAATGATGTTAAGACCTCGGACTGCAAAATTTCTGGAACTACTACCTGAAGCACCACTTCCCCTCCATCAGGACGGAAAGCCTTACGGCACAATAGGCCCTCCTGCTGTACTAACCGGTCCCATTGTTGTAGGAGCATCGTCACCGGTTTAGGAAGAAGTCTCCGCTCTTTCGACCCGGGTATTGCTCTCTCCTCCAAAACCTCAAAGCTTCCTTTATAACAGGGTCTGCCTCTTGTAGGGCCATAAGGTCAAGTGCCGAATGACTCGGCAAAACCTGAATGGCACTCGACGTGGTAGCCTGCCCTAGTTCCATACTCACAGCCCGTCTCAACAGCTCTGGCACAACCAATCCCGACGAATCTCTACTGTCAATCGTCTGTCCCACAGAAGGCAGGCGAGACAGTGCATCAGCATTCTGGTTGGTCCTACCCGGCCAAATGACTCAATGGATTGTTGTCGGTACGTACAACGCACTTATGCCCTAACAGGTATTCCCTATATTTCTCAGTCATGGCCCACTTAAGGGCCAAAAACTCAAGCCTCATAGAGCTATATGTGGCGGTGTTCCGCTCAGCCGGCCGAAGGCTATGGCTAGCATAGGCAACTGGTCTAACCTTGCCGTTAACCTCCTGCGACAACACCGCTCCAAGCCCTGCGTAGCTAGCGTCGATTTCCAATATGAAAGGTTGCGTAAAATCGGCATACGCTAAGACGGGTGCGGTCGTAAGTGTACGCTTTAAACTCTGAAAGACCACACAGCTGTCAATTCCTGACTACACTTACCAGACTTACCTCGGGTTAGTTCGGCCACTATTTTGTGCAATGGGGCCGCCAGCCTAGCGAACCCCTCCACAAAGCGACTATAATAGCCGACAAAGCCCAAGAAGGTTCGCAACTCTGACACGGTCCCAGGACAAGGCCACTGAGCTACGGCCTCGACCTTACTTGGGTCCGTCGCCACTCCCTGGGCCGAAATTACGCGTTCGAAAGAACGCGCATTTCTCAAGCTTTACTTTGAGGCCCTCAGTTCTTAAGCGGTCCAGCACCATCCTCAATCTTTGCAGATGTTGTTGCACAGATGAGGAAAACACGATAATTTCGTCGAGGTACAACAAGACAGACTGGTGCCGCTGGTCCCCAAAGAGCCGCTCCATCAGCCATTGGAACGTGCTTGGTGCGTTGCACAAACCAAAGGGCATCCGATTCCATTCGAATAGCCCAAAGGGCGTGCAAAAGGCAGTTTTAGGATGATCGGATTCAGAGACAGGGAGCTGGTTGTACCCACTGGCAAGATCTAAAGTAGAAAACCAGTGGGCCCCTGCCAGTGAATCCAATGTTTCCTCGATTCGGGGTAACGGAAATGCATCTTTACGTGTCTTTGAATTAAGCTGACGGTAGTCTACGCACATGCGCAGGCTACCGTCCTTCTTCCTTACCAACACAACTGGAGAGGCATATGGGCTGCAACTCTCCCGAATTACTTGTGCATTAAGCAGCTGGCTAATATGGGTCTTTACCAACTCGTACCCTGTTTGATAGATACTGGCTCCATGGTGTCAACCATCACAGAAACCTGTTTTCGGTTGGGGTTTGAGCCATGGGGTCAGGATCGCCTGCGGTCGTGTCATTGGCTGCAGCTCCGTGCAGCTAACGGGCTTGAAATTCCATATATTGGGTATCTCGAGTTAGATATTGAATTGTGCGGTAGTACAGTCCCTGATTGTGGGGTGTTGGTAGTCCGTGATCCCCCCGGTGGTGGCACTCATATTCCGGGCATTCTGGGAATGAATGTGCTCGGTCGCCCACTCATCAATACGGATACCAGACCTGCCAATAAAATTTTGACAGCTTCTATCTCTCGGAATGAATACAAATCGTTCAACCATGCCAGCACCCGCATCAGCTGACCGAGGCGTAACAGGCCACGCCGTACTAGTAGAAGCTGTGCCAGGATCGAGCTGCTCAACAGTCGCCCGCTCCTGCCGCAGTCTCTCATTGTCTGCTCTTAATTGGGCTACTAGATCCCTCATCTCTTGTAGTTCGTTATCCATAAGTGTGCCGGAAAGGGCACTCACCCAGTCAAAACCCCACTACACAGTCACCAATGTTCTGCAAACACACACACAAAAAAAAAAAACTCCCCAAGTCTGAATCTGAACAGCTGAATAGATCCTGCCGGCTATACGCCAAGATGTGGCAGCTTGAATAAAGATACACTAAAATTTAGAAAAATTCCGCTCAACCTACACGTTAGCCTGAGTAACCAGGCCACAAGTGAGGTGGGTGGTTATAAAGTTACCGACTACGCCACCCCGGGGCCTACTTCTGGGGAATTTCCCTTCACACTAGAGCAAGGCTCACAGGTTCGTCCTAACAGAGTCAGGTATCAGACTTGGGTTGAGTATAAACAATAAAAAAGCTCATCATATTTTCTCATATTTTCATATTCTCATATTTTCTCATCAAACAAAAAGTCTTCCAATTTTATTTAACAAGACAACACCAATAAATAAAAAAAAAAGAATCCACACAAGTAACACACAGACCTCGCTTCAGAATTTGGCGGTGGCTCTCCTCGGCAGAAATGACACAGCAATCATACGTGCACACTCACGTCACACCTCACTATGAGCACAGCATTCAGAGCACAGCATTCAGGCAAAAGAACCCACCACCACAATCGGGAAGAGACGCTTATCCTTCCGCCACTGGCTGCCCCAATTCTCAAGGAAGAACTAAATAAGACCAAGTAACACAAAACACACACACCAATTATATACGAAACATTCGCTACAAACAAGTATTCTAAAACACAATATTAAAAGAATTCACCACACCAACTTGGCTCATCAACTCGAGGTGCCGCGTCCGGTCACCCCGGCAACCAATTCTAGGCTGGGCAGAAATGGGCAAAAAGCAGCCAACAATATAACAAACAAAAAAAAAAGACAACACATTCAATAGGCCGCTCGGCTAGCAGTGATCATATGATTGATTCAGTTGAAACATACCTGCTGTGCGATTCAAACGGGACCAAAACTGCTGCGCATTAAACACGGTCCATGACACAAATCAACTTTGAAGGCATCCCACAAAGCTCCTCCGTCCACCCTCTAGTCCAGGGATAGGCAACGTCAATCCTGGAGTGCCGCTGTCCTGCAGAGTTTAGCTCCATCCCTGATATAAACTCACCTGCCTTTAGCCATAGTTATCCTGAAGACATTGATTAGCTTGTTCAGGTGTGTTTGATTAGGGTTGGAGCTAAACTCTGCAGGACAGTGGCACTCCAGGATCGACGTTGCCTATCCCTGCTCTAGTCAAACAAAAAAACCCATGGAATCCCTGTGAAACAACCCACGAACAAGCCACGCTACAATCACTGCCAACAGCTCCTACCTTACAAACATGCGTGTGTCCCGCGTCCCACTGAAAACACGGTGACTCGCTCAATGACGCAGAGAGAACGCACATCCATAGCGACGCCCTTATATGTCGCAGAAGGAACGTAATTAAAGGGGCACTCCCCCTCATATATCAGGTGACTCTGACAGATGTCATCAATACTTCTACACATGGACTGGCACCTCATTATCTCTCTGAGCTTTTAACCCCTTACACTCCAGCACTCGATCTTCGCTCCTCGGAAGCTGGCCTTTAATTGTACCGCTTACTCATTTAAAATCCATGGGTGATATGGCTTTTTCTTCAATTGCTCCAAAACTTTTGAATTCCCTGCCAGCTGAGATTAGGCAAGCTGAATCCCTTAGTGTTTTTAAATCGCCCCTTAAAACTTATTTGTTTAGGGTAGCTTTTACATGATTGTTTGTAATTGTCATATTATTATTATTATTATTATTTTATTGGACTTTTGATAATCTGTTTTATTTGGTATTTTATTTATTTCATTCGGGGTTTTTTTTCTTTCATTAACGCATTGTTTGTATTATTGAATGTTTTATCTTGTTTCTATTCTTGTGAAGCGCTTTGAGATGCTACTTTTAAAGGCGCTATATAAAATAAAGTTTATTATTATTATTATTATTATATAAGGTTATATTTTTTAATTTTGAGTTGTAACACATTTTTACATATTTCACAAAACATATTTGTGTCACAGGAGGCTTTTTTTTATCTTTATTAAAACAAGAAATAAGGTCTCTGACCAGCATAACTGCATAAAACACTACTTTAAAACAGTAGCATAAAACAGTACTTTTTAAAACTATTTTAATTTAATAAAAACTGTTTGATAAAGCAAAATAGTCAACAAATGATACACATACCACATGGTAGATAAACAAAAAATGGTATCTGATATTGTATCATTTGGCTTATTTTGGTAGCGCTTACTTTGAAAAGACAACTTTAATTTGAAAGGAAACTGGGCACTGGGCATGATGTCAACTGTCAGTTAAAACAGTGCTTAAAAACAATTTCATAAAAACTGTTTGATAAAGCAAAACATTCAACAAATGGTAGACAATTATAGGTAAATGTATATAGATAACAAATGACATCTGAAAATTGTATTTTTTGGCTTATTTTAGTAGCTCTTACTTTCGTGAAGGTGAAGCTGTGGCATTGATTCAGGCAGTAGAGGTGCAAACTCAGCTGCCCCAACTGACTCGTACCGGCTCTTTAGATGAGTGTTACATTGCAATTCGATGAGTTCCAACTGTAAGTGCTCAGGCGCAGTGTCAACATAAACTGCAAATGAGACAGATTACCTTGGAGCATCTGGCCCTCCCACAGACGCAGTTTCATTTGAAACGCCTTTACGGAGTCTCGTATTTCAGTGATCAGCTGCTTTCGACCCAGGAGTTTTACATTAAGAGTGTTGAGGTGCTCTGTTATGTCACACACATATGTCAAGTCACTCAGCCATTTTTCATCCTCAAGCGCAGGGATTACCTTTTGTTTGCTTTCCACGAAACGAGTGTTGTCAATGCGGCTATCATAAAATCTTTGCAACACTTTACCCCGACTAAGCCATCGGACCTCTGTGTAGTATGGCACATCCTCGTGCACAGAGCTTTCCACTTCTAAAAGTGCTTTGAATTGTGATTCAATCCCCGTGAACGAAATTTTTTTACTGTTTTGTTTACAACTGTCATTACATGTCTCATGCCCAACACCTTTCCACAGAGGGCCTCCTGGTGAATGATGCAGTGGTAGGCTGTGAGGTTTTCTCCTGTGTGCCTCACCTTTTCTCGTACCAAACCGACCAAACCACTAACTAACAATTGAGCCAGCGTTTCTGGAGGGACTGCTTTTTCCTGCGCACAGATAAGCATGGGTACAAAATGTTTGGGGTTAGCTTTCACTGGACTCCTCAACCTACAAACAAGAAAAAAACAGCTCATTGTTCAACCCTAAAGATGCAACTGGCATGTAATGTTTGGAATGATTTATTATGTTGCATTCAGTGCTTAGCACAAATTCCATGTTTAATTCTGGTAGGAGTGGTGACTCCTTTTATTGTGAATATTTCCTGAGTGCAGATAATGTGGCAGTTGAAGTAATTGCTTGAAGTGCTAGATTAAATTGAGATGTTTGAACATTTACTTTATTCAAAGCCAGGCTTTGTTGCGGTGTCATGCATTGTTTATTGTGTAAAGTAATGCATGTTTATTTTCTGTTTAAGATTATCAACCTATTCCCCATTCCTTAGTCCCTAATCCTATGTCATTCAATTCATTTCAACTACTCTATTCAACAATTCAACTGTTTCAGCATATTCAACCAATGGCATCAAAACCATCTGGAAATAAAATAAAGTATTAAAAAGGAATTGAGTTTTCCCTTTGCGTCCTTCATGTGTTGAGCAAGCCGTTTTCAAGTTTGGGCAGAGCTGAACTAATTATAACATCTAGACAATTTGACAGTCCTTTTAGCCAATAACAGCAAAATAACCAAAACTCACAGCAATACGTGACCAAGCAAATAAATATAGTAAACAGTAGGATAAACAAAGACACACCCAAAGGTGAAAAAAACTATTTTGCCACAAAATTTACATTTTATTATGCAGAGACGGCACATGCTCTCTCTCCCACCCAAACGCACACACACATACGGACACACACTCACACATAAACGTGTTGTCAGCACTGCTCTGACGATTTTATCAGTAAAATAGTTTAACAACCTAAAAGCTACAAGATATTTATCCTGGAGCGGATAAACATACAGTCTCACTATAGGAGAACCGCTGCTGCCGAACACTGTTTCTGTCAGGGGGATCTGAACAGAGGACTCAAAGGTGAACAGAGTTTATTAGAACCTTGAGATTACAACCTCAAAGGTTAGTGACACAAGTGCCCAAATGGTAAGGTAAAGTGAGTGATCTCCAGAGTTGTCCGTAATGCTCCTTGGACACACAGGCTGAGAAGACCACCTCTGAAGCAGCGCCTACCTTGGACGGGGAACGAGACGAGAGAGAACAGCCAGGAAATGATCAGTTGTCACTCCTCGTCTAAGCGTCCTGGGAACAGTGGTGAACAAGGTAAGATTTGAAACACAACCAGAACAGATCCACATGAAACAAAACCTAAAACGATCTACTGACAACCAGGGGCAGAAACAGCAGAGAATATAAAGGAAAATGGAACAAGCGACAGCTGTGGGAAATCAGCTCGTGATCAGTGCGCATCTGCGCAGAATCAGCACTAATTGCCCAGGTCACGAGCTGCAGAAAAAGACAGGACAAACACAGACAACAGTGAGAAGCCAATGATGCACTCTGAACCGTGGCAGTACCCGCGCCATGGATGGCCACCAAAACCGCTGCTTAATTAAACTGCACGTGCGAGTCGCTCCTGGGTGGCAAGCTAGTTCGGATGAGTGACCCCACTGTAGGACACTAATTCGGACCGATTCCGGCACAAACAGGCTCTCAGGGCACCCCGTGGGAACTGTGATGTTGCGCAGCGCAGTGCGGACTCTGGACTCCACTCCCCAGGTGACCACCGCTACCACCCGATCGGGAGGCAGAATGGTCACAGGGGTTTAGCCTCAGCCTCAAAGATCCGTGAAAGCGCGTCGGGCTTACCATTCTTGGCTCCCGGGCGATAAGAGATGTTGTAACAGTTCCAGAGTGTTTTCACTATTACTGGCTGACAATAGCTGTTTTGTAATTTTCTTCCTGGTCACCAGGGGGCAACGCCCTCAGGTAAGGGGATTAGAATACCCATATAAAGAAGAAAGAGTGATCTAGCTTTTAAGCCATGTGATGGCTCGACTTGGAGATGGCTCACTCTTTTAAATTAAGAGGGGTTTTGAGTTGAGGCTCAACATTTATACCTCTAGTGGTTACTAATTGAGGAACAGTGTGTTTGTGTAACGGAGTTAAAAATGCACTTTAATAATTCTTATTTTCAAATCAGCATTTGTGAATTTTATTTATCATTTAGTGATTTTATTGAATATCTGTGAATTGTATCTCATTGAGTTACTTTTATTTATCTTTATTTTTGCGATTGTTTCCTGTGGAAATGACCCTTCCTGCACACTATCCCTTCTGTTCCTCTTAAGCTTCCGTAGTGCTTCGTCTCCCTCAGTCTCGTTTTACACTGCTGAGGGTGAGTTATGTGAAAATGTGCTGCTGGACTAATATACTGTTTTCTTTGGAAATTGAATCAAATAAGTTATGGCTTTTAACGTATATTGTCTGATGTTAATACAATAATGCTATGTAGCAGTCTTGTGTTAGTTTGACCGCTAAAATAAGTTTTAGCAGTGTTTTCAGATTCACTTTCTAGCCGCCATTTCACCACGGCAGGTGGGCCGCGCCACGTGAACAATGTAGCTTGTCTGAGATTTCAGCGTCACTTTTATCTAGAGTAAACGCTGTATGTATGTTTAGGAAGCAGAGGTGCAGTAAAAGGAAGACAGAAGGCAATTAATGTGCATTGTGTTCTACAGGTATGCATTTTCCTTTTGTTTATTAATGTAATTTTCGTAATCTCTTACTTTACACACACTTTTTATTCAGCCCATAGGGCATTGCTTTTATGCTATTTTCTTTAAGGAAACATATGTACTGTGTTTATGTATTTGTTGCATTTAATGTTTAATATTTTCTGGACCGTGTTAATGGCTTTCTATGAGTAATGTGCACATTGAGCAAAATACCTCAAGTAATGTATTTGTAATGTATTTTAAATACATTAAGTCTTCAGTCTCGTTTTACACTGCTGAGGGAAGCAGAGGTGCAGTAAAAGGAAGACAGAAGGCAATTAATGTGCATTGTGTTCTACAGGAGCCAATAAATTGTGAAAAAGAAGTCATCTCGTGAGTCGTCCTTCATAACCTGATCACGCCCGTTACACTGGTGCCGTGACCTGTCGGATCTACAGGTCAGCTTGATGCTCATCGCCGTGGATGCTGTTGTCCTGTTCTGCAATCAAGATTACTGTGTGGTCAGGTTAAAACAACAAAGCAAAACGGACAATCAAAAAAAAAAAAAAAAAAACTGTGAGCTAAGTGTAGTACTCCAAATCAGTTCATTAGTGACTTTTGTTAATGTTGTACATAATTTTTGTTCTTCAGACTAATCTGCTAGTACTCAATTGTTTATTTTTTTTATGAACCCACACAACGCAAGTACATTTGATAAATTGAATGCAGATGAAATAATAACAATGGATTCGTTTGTTAGTCCTAGTTTGCCAAAAGGTAGGGGTGCTTGGCTACATGATATTACTGACAGTAGGGATGTGGGACATTCCAAGTGTGTGAATGTTGGTTATACAGATACAGGGCTAGGTCAGAGCCTGGGACGTACTCCTGTTAGTGAGTATTTTAGGGATGGTCCCCACACCTCCACACCTGGCAGTGATGTTGATGTCATTCACCATCTCACAGATATGGTAGGGCAGCTAGGTGCTGAAATAGGTGAATCCATTGTTGCAAAGCTGATGTCAGCTGGTGTTGTAAACATGACTGGTGACCATCAGACTACTTCTCCTGACCAGAACACACAATGTGATGTTAATAGACATGACCTACCACATGTGACGGTTCATCTTAAATCTGATAAAGGACTTAAGTCCTTCAGAGGTGACGACACTGACAAAAACTCAGTCCAGGACTGGATTGACATGACTAAAATTCATCTCAGAAAACAAGAGATTCCTGTGCATGACCAGGCAGAAGAAATTATAAGCCATTTAATGGGCAAGGCCAGAGATGTTGTGAAGATTGCCCTGCGTAGTGATCCTGGACTTGATGTTAAACGTAAACCTGAACTGATATACAATGTGCTTCTCCACTATTTCAGTGAGGCTCCCTTGTGTCTCCCACTCGCAGACTTTTATGCTACTCTACCTAAACACAAAGAAAACCCAGTCGACTACTGGATTAGACTGAACAAGGCAGCAGACCTAGCTCTTGAAGGGTTACAGAGACAAGGGAAGCAGACAGAGAATATGAATGATGAAGTGGCCCTCATGTTTGTCAAACACTGCCCTGACCCAGAGCTGTCTTGCACCTTTAAGTGTAAGCCAATTCATGAGTGGACCTCACGTGATGTTCAGCAGAGGATTGATGATTATCAGAGAGAGCTGAGGGCTAATTGCAGATCAACTGGCACTGCTCATCTGAAAAGCCACATCACCACCATCACCTCTGAGCGGGCCTCTCTACCACCTTCAAGTCTGACGTTGTCAGAGCAACGCAATGCTTCGAGCCTGTCACTTTCCTCTCTTCATCCTCAGCGCCATGGGTGTCATCCCCCTCCTTGTTCTTCTCCAGCACCTGTCCCTTTTCAAGGTGAGTCCCAATGTACTCCAAGCCATGCCTCTGTCCCAATTGTTGCTCAAAACCTCCAACAGTCAGAGGATAGACTTCTCACTCGAATGGTCGACATGTTTCAGGAGATGATGGATAGAATACAGCAGCGCAATATTTCCCAGCCATTCCGAGGTGGGAGATTTCAGCGAATGGCGCGAGAGAGGCGTCCCAGAGAAGCTGCTTGTAGAGTTTGTAATGGGCCCAGTCACACCACAATTTCCCACTGCATGTCGGAGAGACTGTGTTTTGTCTGCCTTGCTCCAGGCCATACCAGACAGGATTGTCCCGCTAACAACTCCTCTCATTCCCAGTCTAAGGGAAACTAGAGGACCTGTATCCAGGGGGAGTTAGTACAGGTCATTCTTTAGACTCCCACGCCGATGACATGGTTGATGCTGAGACAGTTTACACATCTGTGAAAGACGCATGTAATGACTCTGAAGTTGTTGTTGTTTATCAGAACATTCACAAGGTTGGCAATAGTGACAGTCTTTTCTACACATCTGTGATAATTGGTGATTCAGTGAAAATGGGCGGAATGTTGGACAGTGGTTCAATGGCTTGCAGCATTAGTGAGGCAGCTGAGACAAAACTGCGAGATGCCGGAGTGATAACAGACCGAAAGCTGACGGATGTGAATGTTGTACTTGTTGGATGTGGTGGACTTCGTGTTAAGCCAAAGTGTGCTTTTGAAGTGTTAATGGAAGTGTATGGCTGTAAAGTGTTAGTCCCCACGCTTGTTGTTCCAGGACAACATGATGAGTTGATAATAGGAACCAATGTTATAAAGCACATCCTGCATCAGTCTAAGTTATGTGAGTCCTATTGGGAGACAGTGTCCGGCCCCTGCCCTGCCAGAGACCCAGAAGTTGAAAATTTCCTGTCTATGCTGTCTGGCCTGAACCCCTGGAGAGGTGAGGATGTTCCTATCAAAATCGGGACAGTCAGGTGCAACTCAGCTACATGCCTCGATCCTGGCCGTGAGTATCTCATCTGGGGTAAACTACCCAAAAACACAGCTGTTTCCCCAGGCAGTACCATCGTTACAGAGCCGACGTCATCACGCTCAGCACCAAGAGGTGTTTTGGTTGCGAAGATTGTGACTTCCCTGTGGGGAGACAGGTGGGTCCCACTAAAGCTCATCAACTCATCTGACAGGCCGGTGCTGTTGAGACGCAATGCTAAGTTGGCAGATGTCTATTCCTGTGTGTCTATTGAGGACATGGACGTTACTGAGCGTTCAGAGGCTCCACTGGTCAGCTGCACCCAGTCAGCTGCATCATGTACTGCTGATGGAAATGCCGCTAAGGACAAGCTCGGATCGGTTGGGCTCAGTGCTGTCGACATTGAATCATGTGAAGTTTCAGAGGACTGTAAGAGGAGGATGTCGGACCTTGTTTTACAGTATGAAGACGTCTTTTCACGCCACCACCTGGACTGTGGGGAGGCGAAGGCCTTTGTACACCGCATACACCTGTCTGACAGCAGACCATTCAGGCTTCCATACAGGAGAGTGCCCCCTGGCCAGTACCAGAAACTTCGCCAGGTACTGAGCGAGATGGAGGAGAAAGAAATCATCAGAAAATCGTCAAGTGAATATGCGTCACCATTGGTGCTCGTATGGAAAAAGAACGGAGATCTCCGCATCTGTACAGACTTTCGCTGGTTGAACAAGAGGACCTTCAAGGATGCTCATCCCCTCCCTCACCAGGCAGATTGTTTGGCAGCGCTGGGAGGCAACTGTTTCTTCAGCACAATGGATTTGACTTCTGGCTTTTACAACATGCCACTTCATGAGGACGATAGGAAATACTCTGCCTTCACCACTCCCATGGGCCTGTACGAGTACAATCGTCTGCCACAGGGCCTTTGCAACAGCCCTGGAAGTTTCATGCGCATGATGACCAGCATCTTTGTAGACCAAAACTACCTGAGTCTACTGTGCTACTTGGATGATCTGTTGGTGTTTGCTCCAGATGAAGAGACTGCCTTGTTGCGCCTGAAGATGGTGTTTGACAGACTGCGCAGTCACAACTTAAAGTTGGCCCCCAAGAAGTGCTTTTTCCTCAGGAGGTCTGTTAAGTTTCTCGGCCACAAAATTGATGAGAATGGAGTGTCAACGGACCCCAGTAAGGTTGAGAACATCACAAAAATGACGAGCTCTGACCTCATGGAGACTGATGGTGTTACTCCGTCGCAGAAGCGGATAAGATCATTTTTGGGGATGATTAATTACTATCAGCACTTCGTGCCCAACTATTCTGCCATTGCCCAACCTCTGTTTCAACTACTGAAAGGTGAAAAAAAAAGGGCAAGCAATAGAAAAACAAACTGTCAAGCAGGAAGTTGTGTGCATCTGACTGGACACAGGAGCAGGAAAAGGCTTTTGCAAACCTGAAGGCATCACTGGTTCACAGTGTTGTTTTGGCTCATCCTGACTTCACCCGTCCCTTTATGCTGTCGACTGATGCATCTCTGGATGGAATAGGTGCTGTTCTGTCTCAAGTTCAGGAAGGTGAAACACGTGCCAGGCCCATCGCTTTCGCCAGCAAGTCGTTATCTCAGTCACAAAAGTACTATCCAGCTCACCGTTTGGAGTTTCTGGCTTTGAAATGGTCAGTCTGTGACAAGTTCAGCCATTGGACGGACAATAACCCACTGACTCATATCCTGACAAAGCCAAAGCTAGACTGCTGTGAACAACGCTGGGTTGCCAAGTTGGCGAGTTACGACTTTGATATTAAGTATGTCCCTGGTCCGCAGAACATCGTTGCTGATGCCTTGAGCCGTGTACCATTTGTCAAGGAGAGTGTTGGCTGCAGGCTGCTCGCTGAACCTTACGCTGGCCTCTTGAATGAGGTCAAAGACATGTCAAGTACTTCTGTCCAAAACGCCTTCCGGTCTTCCAGTGGTCACAGGAAACCTTGCCCAGTCAGTAACAACTCCCAGTCCGCATGCAGTCGACTTCGCATGCACACCCAGTCTGTTGAAGTGGAGGATGTGTCTGCTGTGCTACAGTCGCACATTGAGTGGGATGCTGGTCCGAGGGCTCGTGCTGTGTCAGTGTTGCAACACCTACCTCAGTTGGTTCCACCTGGGCAAGACAGCTTACCAGCCTACACTGAAAAGGAACTACGTGATAAGCAGTTGGAGGATGGAACTCTCTCTCGTGTTCTGTCCTATGTTGAGAGACGTAGGAGGCCTTCTAGGAGAGAAAGGTTCAAAGAGTCAGTGTATGTCACAAGGTACTTGAAGCATTGGGACAGGCTTACTGTGAGCAACGGCGTGTTGTACAGGGTTTCAAGAGACCAGAGAACCAAGGCAAAGCGTTTCCAATATGTGGTTCCTGACTCACTAAAGACTGATGTTCTGCGAGGAGTTCATGACAGAGCTGGACATCAAGCTCAGTCCAGGAGCCTCAGTTTGGCAAGACAGAGATTCTTCTGGACAAACCTCGACAGAGATGTGAGAGACTATGTTCGTCATTGTCAGCGATGCATCGTCAGCAAGACAGTTGAGCCTGAGGGACGGGCCCCCTTGGAAAGTATAATGTCAACAAGGCCACTGGAGCTTGTTTGTATCGATTTTTGGTCGGCCGAAGATTCCAGAAACAAGTCTGTCGATGTTTTGGTAATAACAGACCATTTTACACGGATGGCTCAGGCGTTTCCATGTAAAGACCAGACGGCTAAGCAAGTGGCAAGGGTTCTCTGGGACCGGTACTTCTGTGTCTTTGGATTCCCAGAGAGGATCCACAGTGATCAGGGTGCAAACTTTGAGAGTCGGCTAATCAGTGAGCTCCTAAAAGTCTCAGGTGTGAGGAAGTCACACACAACCCCTTACCACCCTATGGGAAACGGCAGTGTGGAGCGTTTCAATAGAACTTTGGGTGGCATGATTCGCGCACTTTCTCCTGAAGATAAAGCTGATTGGCCGCGACGCTTACAGACTCTGACTTTTATGTACAACTGCACAGCACATGAGACGATCGGCTACCCCCCTTTTTACCTCATGTTTGGTCGTATCCCTCGCCTACCTGTTGACGTCCTCTTCCGGAGTGTCCTTCATGATCCTGCTGTGACAAACTACGACAAATACGTAACATGTCTCGCCGATGATCTGAAAGAAGCAATGGTTATAGCACAAGACCATGCTGCCAAAGAGCAGTATAGACATGCTCAGCTGTACAACAAGAGAGTGAAGGGCTCCAAAATTGACATTGGTGACAGGGTGCTCATGGCCAACAGGAAAGAGAGGGGTAAAAAGAAACTTGCTGACCGCTGGGAATCAACAGTCTACACTGTGGTGGACATGAACACAGAGACACACACATACAGGATCCGCGACACAATCACTGGACAGGAGAAAGTGATCCACAGGAACCTGCTGATGCTGGTCAATTTCCTACCTGTGGGTGACTCATCTGGACTGTCTGACCGTGCCTCATTCGTGTCTGTTGCATCCTCAGCCCCAACACCTGATGATGTGAGAGAGGCAGGAGAGACCTTCTCTGAGAGAGCGAGCAGGACTCTTTGTACGGCTACTGACAGCCTTGTTGATGGAAGTGATGGACACTCAGCTATGACTGTGGTAGAGGGACAGAGCCCCTTGACGGTTCCAGAGCCTGTGGACTCTGAGAGAAGAACCATAGAATAGATCACACAGTTGTCTGCACCTAGTCAGTCAGAATGTGGATGTTGCTGATGTAACAAGCGTGACCTGTGACCCTCATGATTCCCCAGTCTTGCCTGAGGGCAACCCGACTTATGACTCTGGACCTGTGATTGCTGTGGACGTTCTGAGACAACAGGACCACACTCTTGACACTGAGACACAGGCAGACAATTTGTCAGACACTTTACACACTACTGTTCAGACCTCACTCATATACTCTGGTGACTCCAGTGCACTCACACAGGTTAGGTCAAGATTTGGTCGCTTAGTCAAACCTGTAAACAGAGTCATACAAACTATGTCCAGGCAGGACGTTGTTCAGGAAAAGTTTAATGTTAAGACTGTTTGCAAGTCCATGTTCCAGGCTTTTACTGACAAAGGCATTACCATATAGCTTATGTTTTGGTCTGTAGTTTCTTCGTATTAATGTTTGGTATCCTTTTAAAAACTGCAAACGTTTTTTTACTATCATGGGGCTACATTGCACTGCGTTAGGGTGTACAAGGCACCCCTGTGTTGCCAGTTGCTGGATTGTGGGTTTAGCGCTGCCCTCATGCCACTTCATCCTTATGGGATACATTAGGTGTTGGTTTTCTTGATGCTGACCCTCTGTAATTTGTCATTTTGTAGTGTTTTCTTCAGTGTTTGTGTACTAGGTGCCCAAGTTCGATAAAATTCAGTGGGGGTGGGTGTAACGGAGTTAAAAATGCACTTTAATAATTCTTATTTTCAAATCAGCATTTGTGAATTTTATTTATCATTTAGTGATTTTATTGAATATCTGTGAATTTTATCTCATTGAGTTACTTTTATTTTTCTTTATTTTTGCGATTGTTTCCTGTGGAAATGACCCTTCCTGCACACTATCCCTTCTGTTCCTCTTAAGCTTCCGTAGTGCTTCGTCTCCCTCAGTCTCGTTTTACACTGCTGAGGGTGAGTTATGTGAAAATGTGCTGCTGGACTAATATACTGTTTTCTTTGGAAATTGAATCAAATAAGTTATGGCTTTTAACGTATATTGTCTGATGTTAATACAATAATGCTATGTAGCAGTCTTGTGTTAGTTTGACCGCTAAAATAAGTTTTAGCAGTGTTTTCAGATTCACTTTCTAGCCGCCATTTCACCACGGCAGGTGGGCCGCGCCACGTGAACAATGTAGCTTGTCTGAGATTTCAGCGTCACTTTTATCTAGAGTAAACGCTGTATGTATGTTTAGGAAGCAGAGGTGCAGTAAAAGGAAGACAGAAGGCAATTAATGTGCATTGTGTTCTACAGGTATGCATTTTCCTTTTGTTTATTAATGTAATTTTCGTAATCTCTTACTTTACACACACTTTTTATTCAGCCCATAGGGCATTGCTTTTATGCTATTTTCTTTAAGGAAACATATGTACTGTTTTTATGTATTTGTTGCATTTAATGTTTAATATTTTCTGGACCGTGTTAATGGCTGGGTTAGGCTATCTAATGGCTTTCTATGAGTAATGTGCACATTGAGCAAAATACCTCAAGTAATGTATTTGTAATGTATTTTAAATACATTAAGTCTTCAGTCTCGTTTTACACTGCTGAGGGAAGCAGAGGTGCAGTAAAAGGAAGACAGAAGGCAATTAATGTGCATTGTGTTCTACAGGAGCCAATAAATTGTGAAAAAGAAGTCATCTCGTGAGTCGTCCTTCATAACCTGATCACGCCCGTTACACTTGCAACGCTCAATGTAGGCCATATTTCCTCAATTGTGTTTGTTTGGTGTGCTACCCGGAAACATTGTATTCAACATGGACGCAACCCCAGCATCAAATTTTCTTCGGTTGGGTTACCTTGGTTGATTATATATATTTTTTTTTCAAACTTTGCCTTAAGGACTATAATTTTTGTCTGAGTGAGTTTTTTGCTGTGATGAGACTGTGGTCGCAACTGAAGTAACTTTGAACTGAACTATTGTGCACTGACAATCGGATTGATCATCGCTGGATTACAGGTTCATTATGTCCATTTCACACACTTTATCCATATTATCATTTTATGATTTTGTGTTACCTGTTGTAAGGAACTAACTGAGTAATTAAATAACGTGTCTGGGTTAGACAGGTCAGTTTAGCTCAAAAAGAATTATTAATGAATTTATAGGGAATCACTTAAACGAATCACTTAAACGGCTCGCAAATGACTCGTCCAGCGTTCATTTGAACGGGCCGTAACTATAAGCTCTAAAACGGATATAAATATCCAAACTATAGTGAAACACTATTTATTAGCAAGGTAACTTAGATCAGCAGTTTAAGACATTAAATCTGTAACCACATAACACAAGACAATTATCTTTAATATATAAACAAGACTTTATTGATTATTCTAAAACATAAAACTAATATCTAACACAAACAGATGCACACACACACACATTCATACGAGTTGCAGAAAGAAAGAGAGTGAGGAAAGAATGATTTTTAAGAGTGAGATGATGAATTCCCAAGTTTCTATATGCACTTATAAGATATGACCTGAACGAACCATCAATCATTAATTTAACCCTTCTCTCCTTTCTTATGCGGGGTTATTAAAGGTTATATCAAAGCACCAGTTCAGCTAAGAGTCTGGAGGTATACTTGCGTTTGTCTGTGCGTTTCTTTGGGATTCCTTTTGTCGGCGTAAAAGGGTGTTTCCCGGGTTCGTTGACTGGTGGGTCCTCATGTCTGAATAGATGTCTCTGGGCAGCCAATCACGTGGTGTGCTGGCGATGGATGAAAAGTCTTTGAAGTTGAAAGCGGGCTTTGCAGTCGAATCGTTTAAACGAAACTTTGCAGAAAAACTTAACTTAGAACCGAGACTCTCAACGGAAAAGAAAAGAAAACTAAGAAAGAGAAAGAAAAGTGAGATGAGAGTAGATGGCTTGAATGAAGCTGTTTAACCCATGTTCTTCTGATCTTGGTTTGGGTTCTTTTGTCTGCTGGTCTACATGGTTACTCGTCTGTCCAGTTACTCATGGCTTCTCCATGACTTCTGTAAATTTGCTCTAGCGAACAAATTCACAAACCAAACCTCAACCCAACATAACAAAATCTTCTACTGACCGAACTCTCCTACTGGCTTTTTCAGGTCCTAAGATTTTAAACTCAATGGTTTGTCCAACCTCTTGGATGATTCTGACCAATAAGACATTGTGTTATTTGAGAGGCGGTATTTTCGTCACCTCTCATCATAACTCATGTGTTATCTGTGATCCCTTTACTTCTCCAGCTCTAGCAGAGAGTAAAAATGGTACAGTTTAGACATGATTCCTATTATAAGAACACAACATATTTTACACAGATTTCACTCAAGCCATATACATATTCTGAATTAAGAACATATGATCGTACTGATAGGAAACAAGACACACTTTCATTCAAACATCTAATAGTTATAACAATTACATGACTTGTATGTGATCTAAGCATAATAGACATATACAGAGGTGGTAGATACAATATAGGATTATGTAGTTGAACAATGTTTGATTAGAAGTCCGTCAATAATTGTTTTGGGATGATTTTATGTATTTTATATGTAAAGTCTCAGTCTCTGTGGTTTTAAGAGATTTCCACCCTGGGGTCGTCAAAAGGTCCTTAAAAAGGAGGAGGTCTGTTTTAAATCATTTGTCATGGGTTCAAACAATCTCTGCTGTTATCTTGGTGGGTCCCGAGCTGTGCCATCACTGAACCAATCTAACTTTGACCAGTTCTTCCTCTATTTAGGCTCATCTCTTTGAAGCTTGCAGGGCCATAAAGTCGTTTTGTAGACTAGCTGGAGCTGGGATATTTACGGTTCTGGAATGTTGATTTGGGGTCTGGGGTGTTGAGTTCTGTGTGGAATTCTGTTTCAGAATCAGAATCAGAATTTGAATGAATCACATGGAGGATTCATTTGTGTTTGGTTCGACCTCAATTCCTACACTGTTTTGGAATGAGCTAATATCGAAGGACTCATTGGACTTGGTTTTGAGTGATTGTAGAGTATTATTGCTTTATGGTGTTGTGATATATTATTTTGATATATATTCATTTTGAGGTGGTGTTTGGCAATTATATTTGGATGTGGTTCCCCCCTTTTTTTTTTTTTTTTCATTTTTGTCTTTGATATTGGACGAGTGTTACAATGTTAAAGTTAAAATGACCGAAAAACAGTGCCCAGCGAGCCTGTCGAGAATTTAGTCGTTTAGCGGTGCGGATGTACTCTAAGTTCTTATGATCGGTCCAAACGATAAAAGGGATCTCCACGCCCTCTAACCAGTGACGCCACTCCTCCAGCGCCAACTTAACAGCCAGTAACTCCCTATTCCCAATGTCGTAATTCCGTTCTGAAGGGGTTAAACGTTGAGAAAAAAATGTATTGTCATCCGAAGATAATCTCTGAGACAAAATTGCCCCCGCTCCCATCTCCGATGCATCTACCTCGACAACGAACTGATGAGTTGAATCGGGAGTAGCAAGGATGGGAGCCGAAACAAAGCGACTCTTTAAGGTTGTAAACGTAGCCTGAGCCTGCGGCGACCAACAGAAACAGAGGGGAGGTGAGATCAGTCAGAGGAAGGGTGACCTGAATAAAACCTCGAATGAATCGCCTGTAAAAATTGGCAAACCCCAGAAATCGCTGGACCACTCTACGACTATCTGGGGTGGGCCAATCCGCAACTGCCTTTACCTTGGCGGGATCCATACGAATACCTTTGGGTGAAAGAACAAATCCCAGGAACGTAACCAATTGTGCGTGAAACTCGCACTTCTCTAACTTGGCGAATAGGCGATTCTCAAGCAGCCGCTGGAGCACTCTCCTGACGTGCTGGACATGGTCGCGCTCGTTCTGGGAGATGATCAGGATGTTGTTGAGGTAAACAAATACAAACCGGTCTACCATGTCTCTGAGCACGTCATTGACGAGTGCTTGGAAGACCGCCGGGGAGTTAGAAAGCCCAAAAGGCATGACCAAATATTCAAAGTGCCCCGTGGGGGTGTTTAAGGCGGCCTTCCATTCATCCCCATCCCTAATCTGAACTAGGTGATAAGCATTGTGGAGGTCCAACTTCGTAAAGATGGTCGTCCCCTGCAAAAGTTTGAAGGCTGATGACATAAATGGCAAAGGATAGCAATTCTTCACCGTGATGTCATTCAACCCCCGATAATCTATACAGGGGCGCAGCGATCCATCCTTTTTCCCCACAAAGAAGTACCCCGCCCCAGCCGGAGAGGAAAAGAGACAGATGATGCCAGCTACCTGAGAATCATGTATATATTTCTCCATGGCCTCCCTCTCAGGTCTGGAAGGAGAGTAAAGCCGCCCCCTAGGGGGAAAAGTACCAGGTAACAGATCTATCACACAGTCGTACGGGCGGTGCGGAGGAAGAGATGAAGCTTGGGACTTACTGAAAACCGCTCTCAAGTCATGGTAAGCCTCTGGTACATTAGCCAGGCTCACCGGCTCCTCCTGCAACACAGAACAAGACATAACAGGGGAAAACGCAGAACCCAAACATTGGGATAAACAGAAAGGGCTCCATGCCAACACAGAATTAAGAGCCCAGTCAATGTGAGGATTATGCTTGACCAGCCAGGTGTGTCCCAGAACCACTGGAGCTGAGGGACAGTGAATAAGGAGAAAGTGAATCTCCTCAGCATGATTGCCTGAAAGAGTGAGTTTAATAAGCTTAGTGGAATGGGTAAACCTAGTGAGATGAGTGCCACAGAGAGTCCTGGCTGAAATAGGTTCGGTCAGAGGAATAGGTGAGACGCCTAGACGTCCAGCCAGTCCTGTGTCCATGAAATCACCCTCTGCTCCCGAATCGATCAAAGCCGAAACCTGATGAGCAGCTCCATCAACTGTCAAGAGCAGAACAGTGGTCCCACTGAAACTTTTTCAGAGGCTCCTGTGGCTCCTGTGGCTCCTTCCGCAGCTGCAGCTGCCCCGCCTCCACTCACTCGCAGCAGCTCGGATTATCTGATCCGCTCGATCAACTGTAGCAAACGCTGCACAATGGCAATTGGAAATACTGGTTTAATTCAGCCATATATGTTTGAAGCAGAAACTGATTCAGAAGAAGAAGTGGAAGAGTGAATTATACAGGCTCATCTACAAATCCATGTATCAGAATGGTAATGCATTTTATGTATCGCTCTGTACCGTCGGACACATAATGATAATTTGTATGATTAGCCTTCGGCTTGAGTATGTTATCAAACAGCTAATGATGTGTTGCTAATGTTACACAAACCATGTTTCCATTCGCCATCTCAGAGTCAGACTAAAAATCAGCATTGAAAATCATAGAAAGTCAGTGAGAAAAGCCCCACCCCATTCGTAAGATTGGTCACATGTTTGTGACGGTAGGAAACAGGACGGTCTCAAACCGTGTTTTTGAGACTGTCTTTGCTTCACAGCAGTTTCAAGGAGAAAATACTCAGCAATGGTGTTGACATGAATTTGCACATGATTTGTCTTGAAAACAGTCCATAGACAAACAACATTAAAACTTGATTACTTTTAAAAAAAAAATTGGGGGTCAGTAAGATTTTTAATGTTTTTAAAAGAAGTCTCTTCTGCTCACCAAGGCTGCATTTATTTGATTAAAAATACAAAACAAACCCAGTAATATTGTGAAATATTATTTCAATTGTAAAACAGCTGTTTTCTATGGGAATATATGGTAAAGTGTAATTTATTCCTGTGATCAAAGGAATAAATACTCCAGTCTTCAGTGTCACATGATCCTTCAGAAATCATTCTAATATGATGATTTGATGCTCAAGAAACATTTCTCATTATAATCAATGTTGAAAACAGTTATTTACATTGTTATATCAGGTTTTGATGAATAGAAAGTTCAAAAGAACAGCATTTATCTGAAATAGAATCTAGAAACGGATACTGATCCACAGTGACAGGAGACACTTCAGGGTAATGTCTCGTTAGTTAATGATTAGCTAACATGAATTGACAATGAGCTATATATTTTTCATAGCATTTATTAATCTTGTAACATTTGTTACTCAAAATTTAATTGTTCATTGTTTGTACATGTTCACCAAACAAAAAGTGTATAGTTTATAATACTACATTCTCGAGATTTCGAGGCCTACGACGAGCTTGACAAAGTACTTTTTTTTTCTTCACATTTATTTGAGTCAAAGCAGCTTCACAAAAGGCAGATTCAACAAATGTAAATGTTGAAAAAATTTAATGAAACAAATTAAATTTAAGCTGTGATGCAGCTCTACAGAAGACAGTAGTGTCATTATTCAGTTCAATTCAGTTCACTGTTGATTCAGTTCAGTTCAATAACAGTGTGTGTGAGTGTGTGTGTGAAAGAGAGTGACTGCGTGTGAGAGAGAGAGAGTGTGTGAGAGAGTGTGTGTGTGTGTGTGTGTGTGTGTGAGAGAGAGTGTGTGTGTGAGTTTGAGTGTGTGTGTAATATAAACTACTTCTATATTTAACCCCTTAAGTGTCACATTTTTTAAATAGACATTAAAATGCACATTCCCAACTTAAATGGCTTAAATGTTTTTTTACACTGCAAGTGACAACTCAGAAAGGATTAAATGAATCACAACAATTTGTGACATTTTTCAAAAATGAATGTTTCAAAAAAGTATGACAAAGCCCCAAAACAGACAATTAATTGTGAGACAAATTTCACAATCATGTCAGCCCTGTGTACAGAAGACAATATCTGATCATGTCAGTGCAGTCAGATCAATAATATTACTGTACATTAACTGTCTTTAAAACACAAACTAAACGGTAGCACTTTGTTTTACAGCCCTGTTTCGCATGAACATACTATGTACTTACTGTAGTAATGACACTAACTAGGTACTAACCCTGAACCTACCCCTAAACCTTAAATTAACCCATGTAGTTGCCTTATACTACTCATTACTTTTGTGGTAAGAAAACTGTAAGTACATTGAAAGTGCACATACTGTAAAATGAAGTGTTACCAACTAATCAAGGAACACAAACAACCCTTGTGAGAAACCAGACTCAGTCGGATCGTTTCTCCTCTGTCCAACGAATGAACATTATTATGATTATGATTCAGGCTGCATCACAAGACTGTGGACTGATAAATTTACATTTTTGAATAACCTCTGGATAATAATGAGACAGACTAATATTTGTCAGGTTTGTGTGCAGGATGCTGAAGACGAGGACACGGTAGCTATAGTTTAGGAGATGTATTTTACAAACTTAAACTTCCATAAACAAACAAGAACAAAAGAACAAACTCCAGGACTTCAGGGATAACACAACCATAAATTGACGACGACCAACAAACACTAAGGGAAAACGCAAGGCTTAAATGAACAGGGACTAATAGGATAATGAACAGAACACAGGTGAAGAAACTGAACACAAACGAGGAGCGGGAAAAACTAACAGGACTAAACCAAAATCACAAAGACAGGGGGAAACCAGATCACAAAACAGAACTTAAACACATTGAAACATGACAATATTATCATAGATACCCCTCCTCTTAACAAGGACATCGGATGTTCCCGGTTCTGGTTGATTTTATTTATTTGGCCTCACAATCCTTTTACGGATTTGATGTAATAGTGTGTTATGTGTGTGCCAGGTTAAAGAGAGTGTGTCTTTAATCTAGATTTAACCTGAACAAGGCTAGGAAGACTGTTCTAGGCCGCTAAACAAGAAATTGAAAAAGACAAGAAAGACTGTTATTTAAAGACAGTTAGCATGTGAACAGGCCATCTAAAATAACCACCCCATTTTATAGCCGATTAAGTGTCTTAAAATACTATGTAATAACATTTAAATTAATAATTGGCTGCAATGCACTTGTTGTGTACATGTATGTTTTTGCATTGTACTTATATTTTAAAAATACCTGCATGTAATTATATCTGTAATTACATCTACACTCACCTAAAGGATTATTAGGAACACCATACTAATACTGTGTTTGACCCCCTTTCGCCTTCAGAACTGCCTTAATTCTACGTGGCATTGATTCAACAAGGTGCTGAAAACATTCTTTAGAAATGTTGGCCCATATTGATAGGATAGCATCTTGCAGTTGATGGAGATTTGTGGGATGCACATCCAGGGCACGAAGCTCCCGTTCCACCACATCCCAAAGATGCTCTATTGGGTTGAGATCTGGTGACTGTGGGGGCCATTTTAGTACAGTGAACTCATTGTCATGTTAAGGAAACCAATTTGAAATGATTCGAGCTTTGTGACATGGTGCATTATCCTGCTAGAAGTAGCCATCAGAGGATGGGTACATGGTGGCCATAAAGGGATGGACATGGTCAGAAACAATGCTCAGGTAGGCTGTGGCGTTTAAACGATGCCCAATTGGCACTAAGGGGCCTAAAGTGTGCCAAGAAAACATCCCCCACACCATTACACCAGCACCACCAGCCTGCACAGTGGTAACAAGGCATGATGGATCCATGTTCTCATTCTGTTTACGCCAAATTCTGACTCTACCATCTGAATGTCTCAACAGAAATCGAGACTCATCAGACCAGGCAACATTTTTCCAGTCTTCAACTGTCCAATTTTGGTGAGCTCTTGCAAATTGTAGCCTCTTTTTCCTATTTGTAGTGGAGATGAGTGATACCCGGTGGGGTCTTCTGCTGTTGTAGCCCATCCGCCTCAAGGTTGTGCGTGTTGTGGCTTCACAAATGCTTTGCTGCATACCTCGGTTGTAACGAGTGGTTATTTCAGTCAAAGTTGCTCTTCTATCAGCTTGAATCAGTCGGCCCATTCTCCTCTGACCTCTAGCATCAACAAGGTGTTACGTTCAGTGGTTCTGTTATGGCAGTGTTGGGGTTTTGTGTGTGTTTTCTCTTTTCCCCCTCTCTGTAACTCTGCAGCTCTACCAGGTGAGAGAGAGAGATGATTGAACGCACCTGCTGCTCGTTATACCGGAGACGCTACACATTGAAAAGAGGCTTCGGAGGACATTCAAACTGAAGCTTGCCTTCCAGAGTGTTGTGACTGTTTCTCACTTGTTGGTCTACTTGCTGTTGTATTGTGTTGTACAATCTTAAGACTTCTTATTGTTCACCAGGCTAAGGCTTATTGTAGCCTACTACCACTTCTTTTTGTTTGTTGTTGCTACTTTATTTTCGTATACCAAACGGTCTGGAAGCTGTAGGGAGGTGGGTGCCTATTTTTATTTTTGTAATATCTTTTCTCCTGTTTTTGGCTAGTTAGGGAGTTAGTGTAACTTTCTGTGGTTTATTTGTTTACTTTTGGCAGACTAAAAAGTTTTATTCCCCAACTAGTCAGAGGGTACTTGTGTTTGTTATTTTGGCTTACCCCCCTCCTGCGGTACTTAGTTTCTTTTTTTTCCTTTTTGTTTAATTTTGTCGATCATACCTATATATATTATGTTAATAAATTTTGAGCTACAATTTGATGTGTCTGTCGTACGGGGCTGGGAACGGGCTCAGGCACATTTATTTTCTTTTCACTGTCTACTCCCTTTAACCTAGACAAATTTTACATCTGGGACGTAACAAAGGCATTTTCGCCCACAGGACTGCCGCATACTGGATGTTTTTCCCTTTTCACACCATTCTTTGTAAACCCTAGAAATGGTTGGGCGTGAAAATCCCAGTAACTGAGCAGATTGTGAAATACTCAGACCGGACCGTCTGGCACCAACAATCATGCCACGCTCAAAATTGCTTAAATCACCTTTCTTTCCCATTCTGACATTCAGTTTGGAGTTCAGGAGATTGTCTTGACCAGGACCACACCCCTAAATGCATTGAAGCAACTGCCATGTGATTGGTTGATTAGATAATTGCATTAATGAGAAATTGAACAGGTGTTCCTAATAATCCTTTAGGTCAGTGTATAATGACACTGTTAACCCCTTAAACCCACACATACAGTAAACCTGAGTAACACTTAAGAATAGTGCCGTCATTAATGAATAACTACACAGGAACAAATGAGTAATGCACTATTAACATTCTAGTAACTTCTATTAACTAACTAAAAACTCTAATTAACACTTTAGTAGGTAATAGCGCTCAGTTGAATGAGGTAGTTCACGATTAGCCAATCAACTACTATTTTTTTCATACCTCCCAGATAACTACTATATACAGGTTCATAATTAACATGAATAATGCACAATTTGTAATAAAAGATGATGGTAACCCACTAGTAATGACTCGAGTGTTACTACATCCTTCTAAAAGAACTACTAATTATTTGGATCAGTATCTAAAGTGAAAAACATAATAACTACCTAATTTTGACTTAAGTCATTGTAAGCTTTTGAGATTTTTATAAGAATTTGAATAGTAATTCCTTCCGATGGATTTGGTAACACTTTAGTCATTACTAGTGTGTTCCCATGATCTTCACTTTAGAAAACTGTCCTTTAGAAAGATGTAATAACACTTGAGCCATTACTAATGGGTTACCATTAACTTATCTTATACATTATGCAATATAATATTAATTATGAACCTGTATAGAGTAGTTTTGTCATGATTCTGCCATCATGTCTTCGAGTTTCCCTGGTCTTGTGGCAGGATCATGACAAACCCATGTTTTGTGTGCAAGCACATGGCCTTTTTATGGGCCATGTGCTTGTGTTGTCTTGTTACGTGAACCCACCCCCTTGTTATCCTCGTCTCATCTTTATTGTCTAGTCACCTTCACCTGTCCTCGTCATTAGTGTTCCCCTATTTAATCCCCTTGTGTTTGCTGTCCTGTGTCGGTTCATTACTAAACCTGCTGTGGTGTTATTCTCTGTGAAGTCCTGCCTGTGATTGCTCTAGTTTCGTGTTGAGTCATTGATTAATGTTACCTGTGAGTATCGTGTCTTAGTTACGTGTCCTGTGAAGATCCTGTTCGTTTGTTTGCTGTTAGTTAGTTATCCTCTGCCTTGTCTTGTTTTATCCCATCGTGGGCATTATTTTCCCCTTTTGTTGTCAATAAATCGTGTGTTAAGTGTACTCTGTCTGCACCTGGATTCTCCTTATCCACCATCATAACAAGTTTAGTAGTCTTCAGTGAGGTATGAAAAATAGTAGTTAGTTACTGATTAGCTAATTAGGCTACTTATACGTATATCAGAGTTTCTTGTTAGTTAATAGCAGTTACTAGAATGTTAGCCTAATAGTGCATTAATTTGTTCCTGTGTAGTTATTCATTAATGAAGGAACAGTAATTACCTAAACCTGTGCTAATCTTACCTGTGTCCTCCTCAATAACAGAACATGTGAAATACAGAATATACAACATCAACACTATAAGTACATTTAATGGGATAGTTCACCCAAAAATGAAATATTCTGTCAGTAATTACTCGCCCTCATGTTGTTCAACCCCGTAACACCTTCGTTCATCTTCGGAACACGAATTAAGATATTTTTGATTAAATCTGAGAGCTGGATCACTCCTCCATAGGCTTCTTCAGGGATTGAAACTTGCAAGCCCCGAAAAGTTATTAAAGATATCGTTAAAATAGTCCAAGTGACTACAGTGGCTCAATCTTAAGTTTATCAAGCGACGAGAATACTTTTTGTTCGCAAAAACAAACAAAAATAACGACTTTATTTAAACTATTCATTTCCTTCTCTGTGGGCCTCTAGTCAGTTAACGTAGTGTGATAGCGTAGAGCTACGTCACACGTAGGCTCACTATTGGCCGACGCTGGTCATGTGTGTGATGCATGTGACTACAACACAGAAGCGCTGCGCTGTTACACTAGTGAACTCACTCGACGCCCAGAGAAGGAAATGAATAGTTGAAATAAAGTCGTTATTTTTGTTTGTTTTTGCGCACAAAAAGTATTCTCGTCGCTTGATAAACTTAAGATTGAGCCACTGTAGTCACTTGGACTATTTTAACGATGTCTTAAATAAATTTTCGGGGCTGGCAAGTTTCAATCCCTGAAGAAGCCTATGGAGGAGGGATCCAGCTCTCAGATTTCATCAAAAATATATTGATTCGTGTTCTGAAGATGAACGAAGGTCTTACGGGGTTGAACAACATGAGGGAGAGTAAATACTGACAGAATTTAAATTTTTGGGTGAACTATCCCTTTAACTTAATTTTTTTTGTTTAATTTAGGCTAAGTACATAGTAGTTAAAGCACCTATAATGTGATTTTCTCTAATAATTTGTTTATGGTCCAGTAAAGTAATGTTATTTTAAAGAAAAAAGTCAGGAAAGTACTATAGATGTTTGCGAGTATATGAAGTCTGTAGATTTAAATGAGTTTGTGCTTGTTGAGATCCATGTCTCCGCCTTTCTGCTGCTCCACTCCAGCATGTTTTCTCCTCCTCCTCCTCCTCCCTTCTTCACAGTGAGTCAGGGCTGTCCCGACAACACGAGCACACACACGGATACGGACACGGACACACAGCACACACTGAAGGTTTGCTCGTTAGATCCAGCGAGCTGTTGCCCCGCTGCGGGCCGGTCCGTCGGGAACGATGTGGGTTTGGTACTTTCTGCTCGGTTCGGGCTCGGGTTCGGGAATGGGCTCGGGATCAGTCGGTGAGTCGCTACGCCAGGCTTCATCCATTGTTTCTCTGAATGTCCTCCTGTAGCGCCATTAGTACAGCAGTTGTTGTGGTGTTTCAGGAGTGCTCGGGCATCGCAGCTGTTGCATTCTCCTACAAACGCACTTTATGTGGCAGCTTGTAACTTTTGTAGCATTAAGTAACGGGTTAGTGAAGCCGGCATCAATGTGCACGCGCTGCTCGCTCCCGGGGACTTGTTTTCCTTTTAAACGGTTCGGTATGTGAAGCAGAGAGAGTTTGTGATTTACTGGATGTACGCAAGAGTTGATATGCGTAGAGTAATGAGCTCGTGCTCGTTTTAGAGTTTATTTGTTTGAAGCTCGTCAAATAGGCATTATGGCTTTCTTCAGAGACAATCCTACCATATTCATCAACATCATACGGTCATGACGTTGCAGGAATCATTTTCAAAACAGTACAAATGAGATCTAGTGTGTGAGCACATAATGGAGTGTGTGTATTTGCTGAAGGTCACCTAACGTTGGCCAGATAAACAATAACCTACTGACTATTTAGACTAATCAAATAGACTAAAAGGAGTTGCAAAAATGTTTTAGATTTTGATAACACAGCATTAGGGTTAAATATGTTGCAAACATTACCAGCTTCTTGTGCCTAAACTATCAAGCAACATGAATTAAAATGGTTTTATTGGAGCAGAAGTCTTTCAGTGGTCTGACAGATCCAGATCAGTTTTATGTTTGAAATATTTTGGCATGTAACGACTTAAAGTACTCTTTTCTTCTCAAATTTGCTGTCAGTTGGACAGCCGTATCATGAAAGAGATTTCTGAGACAAGCTTTCCAACCCGATCTCCTGGCACTGCGCATCTGTAGTTCCTGCTTTCATATGACAGCCTCTTTATATGCAAACATTACCTTTTATATGCATGATTTCTCAATTCACAACACATTTACACACATTTTACTTGCGTCTGATATGCAGTATCATGTTAGATTTCATTAATCGATCAACAGGAAGTGGCAGAACTTTTAAACCCCACTGAGACAACACAAATGAACCAAATGGATTTTAAATCAATAAAGTAAGAGGATTTATTATTATTATTATTTCATATTTATTTGTCAGGGACTATGCATAAAAAACTATTATCTCACAAAGAAGAGATGCTTTGCTACAGATTTACTTGCTAATTTCCTTCTGCAGTCCCTGATAAAAGTAAATAATGCAAATACAATTACAGAAATACATGAAAATACATGTACACTGTGCCGTATCTATGCATAGGCATGTGCTTCTTACAATTACATTGAGGAGAATATATATATATGTACATACATACATATATAAATTATTATTATTATTATTATTTCTCTCTAATGCTAAAACTCAGTAAGACAATTACTATCTAAATGAACGCAATTTAAAATATTGGGCAGAAACCTTGTATTTTCATATTTCGTCATTTTTTTCCCCTAAATCATTTGCATTGTTAACCCTTTACTTCTGTCTGTGGGTTTTGCAAATATTTAACCAATGAAACATTTAAAAAGAACTTGTGACTAAACCTAATAAATCCATTTGGTCCTCAAATTAGCTATGTTTCCATCCAGCTATTTTTATGCGCACTTTGGGATATTGCATAAATAACTGCTGGATGGAAACGCCAAGATGCGCATAAATTCTAAAAATGTGCATAAAAAAACATACGTGCTTGTTTGTGTTGGATAAACAACTACATTGCATAGACTACGATCATTTGCAGAATAAATTCCTCGATGCACTTCAAAAAAGTCATGTGACTGGGACAAAGGGACAGCATAACTGGATAATCTAATGCTATAATCCACACTCTATAGAATTAGTTAATCTCGGCATCTTTAATAGTTAAACTTTTTAAATGAAGTAAAAAATCTTCAAATGAGTTCCACATGTAATACTTACCTTGTATGCAAGAGACACTCTTTTAATCAGCATGTAAATCAGAGAGATAAAATCATGGTAGAAAATGCCCTGCTCTAAATTATGATAGTTTTTGTTGTAAAAAATAAAATAAAATCCCTCAGGAAACTTGATACAATTAAAAGATGCAGTTCATGATGCCTTTAGGAAAGAAAATGATTAACCTCTTTAATGATTATTATTGGACAGACTTAACAACTTTCCAATGGTAAGTTCAAAAACAGTGCAACCTTAGCTGATAAGTTAGTACATAGCTATTTACCACAGTGAAAGCTACTGGTTATGGGATAAACCTACGGGATGTATTAAATGTCATCAATGTAATCATTGTGATAATGTTGTGACAGGAAAAACTTTTTGTAGATGTAAAAACATATAGGATCTATTTGATTTATGAACTGTTAAACCACCCATGTTCTTTATAGATTGAAGTGCAAGGTTATTTATATTGGTAGAGCAAAAAATATTTCTTGATTAATTGGCCATACACAAATATGTCATGAGGGACAATGAATTCTAAGGAGAGCTTGATTACTATGGATTACTGTAATGCATTAATTTAAAATGTTTAGCCATAGGATTTTTCAAGATATCAATCGAATATTACAATTAGGAAAAGGGAAAAGAGAACACAAACTTAACCAAAGAGAGACTTTTTGGATTTATAAACTTAAGGCTAATAAATATCCAGGATTAAATGAGGACTTTTTTAGGTGTTGTTGTTTTTGAGTATGAAAACGAGTTGTATTAGTAAATGTTTAATACCATAGGAAATGTTAGTCACGTGACAGCTGTTAACTAATCGTGTGACTTAAAGAATATTATTTTCACCTGTGGTAAGTTTGTTGTGTTACCCTCTCCTGAGGAAGGCCTGTGCTGAAACACGTAGGGGAATTCTTTTAACTTTTGTATGTAGTCATGAGACAAAGGCGCTTTACTGGAAAAGAGTGCCATGGTGAACCCAGTGATCTTTACTTCACATTTCCACTTTCAATAAATCTCTCTATCATGCGCGTCTTGTTGTTGACTCTGATGAGTTTATGCTCTGGAAGCTTCAGCTGTTTCTCTGCTTTCAGAGTATGCAGGTATTTACATAATGACACTGCAATATTATCTTATAGATATGTTATTTATTTTTATGTAATAATTGAATGTGAATAATATATTACTTTATATAAATATTTTGTTATATTTATTATATTTTAGTTGATTGCATATAGTACAGCTTTGCTTATCATCATTCCTTTTTATATTTTTAAACATACTAACAAATACAATATTTCACTTCGATTGTATGAAATGACCTGTCAAGGAGAGGTATGGCTCGGGTGTTCTGCTGGACCATTAATCAGTTGTTGTGGCAAGTTGTGAAACTTTCCACGGTTAATTTACCATAGACAGCGAATGCCATGAATCATACAATTTATTTAGAGCCGTTTGACTGAAAAATGTCTGTCCAGGCAGTGTGTTTCTGAGGTCTGAAGTATTCAAAAGATGCTTGAAACTCTCTCTCTCAACCTCTTGAATTGGAACCTTGTCTTTTGCGATGTAATTGGTGACAGCTTTATGTCGTAGGTTACTTTTTTGCCTAAGTTTGCTGTGTGTTTTTGTGAGGTTACCCTGGATGTACAGCTGACTCCCGAAGCTTTTCAAATTTGTCATATTGTGCAATTCGCAGCATTGATCATAATCTGCCTGTATGGAAGAGACTGAAGCATTGCTTCTCGCATCGCTGCATTATTGACATGGACTCGCTGAAGTTATACTCATGTGACTGACTCGAGAATAAGTTTAGATGATATCTGCACTCCAAGGATATCGAGACGATCAAGCATCCACGCCACAGCTGGCCATAATATACTTCTGATTCATCTCTGAATGTCCTCACTTGGCTCTTTGTTCTCATTGTTTTAAAGGTATCAGGTTATTGGCAACATGCTTGTTGCTAAGGTTATCCGTGTTGCTTCTAGTCGTTTTCAGTAAAATGCTTGTGCTAGGCTTATGTGATCATATTGGCGATGTGCGTTATTTATCTGTTGTCATTGGCAACTTGCTTGTCGCTGCAGCATACTGTGCCTTAAAGGGATAGTTCACCCATAATGACAATTCTGTCAGTAATTACCCTCATGTTGTTCAACCCCGTAAGACTTTCCTTCATCTTCGGAACACAAATGAAGATATTTTTGATGAAATCTGAGAGCTGGTGAGAACTGAGAAGATGACGCTCACGATCATTTGATGGGAAAGTGTGAAAGGTAAGTCATTAATTTTGCGGCATTGGTAAGGCACTTTTACGTTTTCTCGTTGGTTTCTCATGATTCGGACATCCAGAAAATGCTCACTTTAAAACACAAGACCCATCGCGTCATCTTCTCAGTTCTCGCGCATGCGTCGTGGCGCTCGTGAACTCACTCGAGGCCCACACCCAAGAACATGAATAGTTGAATAAAGGCATTATTTTTTGTGTTTTTTTGCCCACAAAAATTATTCTTGTAGCTTGATAAACTTAAGGTTGAGCCACTGTAGTCACTTGGGCTATTTTAACAATGTCTTTACTAACTTTTCTGGACCAGCAGAATGAAATTGCCTAGAAGCCTATGGAGGAGTGATCCAGCTCTCAGATTTCATCAAAAATATCTTCATTTGTGTTCCGAAGATGAACGAAGGTCTTGCGGGGTTGAACAACATGAGGGAGAGTAATTACTGACAGAATTTTATATTTTTAGGTGAACTATCCCTTTAACTTGAGTCAGGTCGCCTTTATTTATACTTATAGCACATAAGGCACATATTCAAGCAGCTTCCAGTGATAGAAAGGAAATAACGTTTGTGGTGCAAATGGAATCATTTCTGCTGTGGCGCAGCTCTAAAGAGACACAGACTACGTTTACATGCAGCCAATAACCCGTTCAAAACCGGAATATTAGCAATAACCCGGTCGCGCACGGCCATGTAAACACCGGCAAAAACCCGAATATGCTCATATCCCGGATTTTAAAAACCCAGATATGATCCCGGGGGTACCCCTTTTCTAACCCGAATTTTTGGTCATGTAAACGCGTATCGGCATATCCCAATAGTGATTTGTGTTCTGCGCATGTTCTATTCGCAAGGAATCTTGGTCTTTTGAGTAGAGGAACTTCTCTGCGCATACAAAAACCTGTGTGCAGTATACCGGAAGTAAACATGGTGAGACGCAGCACAGCATACTTTTGGAGCGAGGTCAGTACCAGCACCAAAGCGCAAACAAAGGCGATCGCTATCTGCCCCGAACTATTCATTATCCGCGTGCTGCTGCTGTTGTTGTTGTTGTCTTTGGATACAGGAAGAAGAATCGGAAATGACGCATATTGCGTCTTAAGGTTGTCCGTACGTCCAGACACTAACCGTGCGTCGCCGTTTACATCAGGATATTGCAATTCCATGTATACAGGAGTAACTCTCTCTGCTCACGCATGTAAACGGGTTATTCCTAATGCTTCAGAAACCCGAATAGTGACCTTAACCCGACCATAACCCGAATATTGGCTGCTTGTAAAGGTAGTCACAGACTCAGAGCTACAGGGTGTATGCTTCCCCGACTGGACTACACCAGTTTTAGTACTAGTCTGTGATTATACAACATGCTTGTTGTATCAGATTTTGCACCCGGGTTGGAGTGATGCTTTACCCATAAGATTGGACCTATAGTGCTCAACATATGCCGCTAACATCAAGATGTATTAACCATTCTATCGGCATCAGTTGTGTTGGGGGTATTTGGTGAGAAAAAAAAAGAAAGAAAAAAAAAACCCCTCCTGTATTGTCTTGGTTTCTAAGTCTGCATGAACCGGAAGTTGCCACCGGCATTACTTCAGTATCGTGATGTATGTCCTAATGAAGAGGATAATTGAGAGGAAATCTCCAGCTTACAGCAGTTGTCTGTTGCAGAGGAACAGTTAAGGATGTTTTTGCCCAAGTGGTCAACTGACACAATAGAGAAGGAACACCATTCCAGAAGGGAAGCATACCTATTTTGATTAAAGATTATTGAAGACAACTTGCACGGATGAAGGTTTACCACAAGACTACATCCAACAAGCATGCACATCTGCTCCTGCATGCTCGTATTATCAGCAGCTATGGCGTTTCTCAGGAGCTAATTACCCTCCTCCCTCCCCAACTCTAGTCCTCTTTGAATCAGACTTATTTCTCGAACTATGTTGTACATTAAAATATTAACATTAATGATATCGGCAATACATTTATGTTGGTTCTGTTCGGTTTACCCTATCACTGCTCTCCCTGCTCTTATCCACGCTAGGCTGCATGGATGCGCAGGGAGTTCCTGCCCAGGACAGAACCATACCGCCAATCCAATCCAAGTTCAAGAGAGCGAATCAGAGACAGAGAGAGAATGCCTTGGCTTTTGCCACCATTCAAATTTAAACACAGCACCCTTTTTTGTACCATGAGATTACAACAACCCAAATCACATAAATACATCACTGAATAAGTAAATAATATTTGTGTTCTTTAAAAGAAGCAAGACGGATGGCAGAGAGGGCGGCCTACAGGTCCTTCTCAAAAAATTAGCATTTTTTCATTATTTTCCATAATGTAATGATAAAAATTAAACTTTCATATATTTTAGATTCATTGCACACCAACTGAAATATTTCAGGTCTTTTATTGTTTTAAAACTGATGATTTTGGCATACAGCTCATGAAAACCCAAAATTCCTATCTCAAAAAATTAGCATATCATGAAAAGGTTCTCTAAACGAGCTATTAACCTAATCATCTGAATCAACTAATTAACTCTAAACACCTGCAAAAGATTCCTGAGGCTTTTAAAAACTCCCAGCCTGTTTCATTACTCAAAACCGCAATCATGGGTAAGACTGCCGACCTGACTGCTGTCCAGAAGGCCATCATTGACACCCTCAAGCAAGAGGGTAAGACACAAAGAAATTTCTGAACAAATAGGCTGTTCCCAGAGTGCTGTATCAAGGCACCTCAGTGGGAAGTCTGTGGGAAGGAAAAAGTGTGGCAAAAAACTAGGGGTCGACCGATTATCGGCCTGGCCGATTATCGGCGCCAATATTGAGCATTTTTATGGTTATCGGTATCGGCCATTTTCAAAACCGATTTGCCGATAAAATAATTTCATTTTGAAATGCGCTATATTTGGCTCTGACGCAGCCACCTCTGTCGGAACTCACCACTCTGTAGACTAGACCAATGCAATGTCCCGCACATCTGATTTGTTGGGAGTCACGAGTCCGGCCAATCAATGCGGAAAGCTGAAGGCACTGAAAGTTTAGCACTCACACCGACAGCACTCGCTGACTGGAACTGCTGCACTGATCACGCATCAGTTGTCTTGTCTCTCGAAGTGAAGGCAGCAGCAGACTTTGCTGAAGTAGCAATAAATTACTACACTGAAGTTGCAAAACACCTCAATATAATAGGGTCCTGTGATGTCCGCGATGCAGAAAACACAGACGGAATCGCGGAATCCAATCATAAAAACGGAATTTACTGTATAAAGCGGAATGTCACGGAATTTGTCAACTTCTTGATGAATTAATAAAAAGCAGGTCAGTACAAATCAAATCGAATTTCAAACCGCAAAAAGACTATTTAAATATGAATTCCGCGTGTCTCTAAATGAATAGTGCAGACGCGTGATTTCATTTACCACACACACACACACACACACACACTGGAGCACGCGTGACGCTTGCGCTGTTTTCAGCCTCAGCCGCATCATTATATGAGGACATGATTGCATAAACATCATCATCTCCAGAGCCGCTTAGTCACTTCATGAGCTTTTTAAAGCTTCAACTGAGAAAAGTTATCGTCATATCATAAACACACAGAAACTCAAAGAACTCCACGGCAACCCGTCAAAATAAAAGTTCGTTTTTTCATAGGGCCCTGGACAAGTAATTTTTGTTAAACTGTAAATAAATGGAATAAGTTTGATGATTTAAATTAATTAGAAATGCTCTGATTACTAAAATTTAATTTAACCATTAAAATAGAGTCTTTAAGTTTTACAGAATGCTGCTGGGTGCTCCCTGCACATTTTTTTTAGTTATTATTATTATTATTATTAATAATAATAATAATAATAATGTTATTATTAACAGTTCTCAGATTTAAAGATATGTTTAAAATAATATAAAGAAAGCATTTGTCAAAACTCTTTGTTATTCTTAATTTTGACATTAACTTACATTTTTACACCAGACATATATATATATCGGTTTTAAAATATCGGTTATCGGTCTACTTGATCTGTAATAATCGGCATCGGCCCTGAAAATCACATATCGGTCGACCCCTACAAAAAACGCTGCACAACGAGAAGAGGTGACCGGACCCTGAGGAAGATTGTGGAGAAGGACCGATTCCAGACCTTGGGGGACCTGCGGAAGCAGTGGACTGAGTCTGGAGTAGAAACATCCAGAGTCACCGTGCACAGGCGTGTGCAGGAAATGGGCTACAGGTGCCGCATTCCCCAGGTCAAGCCACTTTTGAACCAGAAACAGCGGCAGAAGCGCCTGACCTGGGCTACAGAGAAGCAGCACTGGACTGTTGCTCAGTGGTCCAAAGTACTTTTTTCGGATGAAAGCAAATTTTGCATGTCATTCGGAAATCAAGGTGCCAGAGTCTGGAGGAAGACTGGGGAGAAGGAAATGCCAAAATGCCTGAAGTCCAGTGTCAAGTACCCACAGTCAGTGATGGTCTGGGGTGCCATGTCAGCTGCTGGTGTTGGTCCACTGTGTTTTATCAAGGGCAGGGTCAATGCAGCTAGCTATCAGGAGATTTTGGAGCACTTCATGTTTCCATCTGATTTCATTTTTCAGCACGACCTGGCACCTGCTCACAGTGCCAAAACCACTGGTAAATGGTTTACTGACCATGGTATTACTGTGCTCAATTGGCCTGCCAACTCTCCTGACCTGAACCCCATAGAGAATCTGTGGGATATTGTGAAGAGAAAGTTGAGAGACGCAAGACCCAACACTCTGGATGAGCTTAAGGCCGCTATCGAAGCATCCTGGGCCTCCATAACACCTCAGCAGTGCCACAGGCTGATTGCCTCCATGCCACGCTGCATTGAAGCAGTCATTTCTGCAAAAGGATTCCCGACCAAGTATTGAGTGCATAACTGAACATAATTATTTGAAGGTTGACTTTTTTTGTATTAAAAACACTTTTCTTGGTCTAGGGATGGCTCGATACCAAAATTTTGGCTTCGGTACGATACCAGAACCTAATACCTCGGTATCGATACTAAATCGATACCACAGGTAAAAAAAAAAAAAACAGTCTCAAAATTTAAGTGACACTTAAAAAACACTGCTTGAAACTCTCCACTACCAAATGTGCTAAGAAAGGGTATCAAAATGTAAAATACAATAATAATAATTCAGTCAGGGAACATACAGTAGGTTAAATTTTGATTTTGAAAAAAACAACAACCTGAAATTATACAATTAAAATAGGTTAATATCTATATTAATAGATTAACATATAATAATAATAATAATAATAGAATAATGAAATGACATGTAAACCATTAGCTGTCATGCATCAACAGAGAATTATCAACATTTATTGCATTTATTCATCTTGGTTTGGTTACTGTTTGGGTTCATATTAGTTTAATGCATTGCTAAACATGTATTAGTATATTTAATTTTCTAGGTCATTTAATTACTGATTGATATAGATTAATACATGCTATAATACTGTTAGGTCAGGTTACCTAATGAATGTTGACAAATGTAGCTTAATTATTAGTAATATTTAAATTACTACTATTACTCTCTCTCTCTCTCTCGGCTTATTTCTCTAGGGGTCGCCACAGCGGCACTAATATGCCATTCATTTTACTATCACTAATACTAAAATTAATATTATTCAAAATTTTATTCTTTATTCATTCAAATTCAATTAATATATGTTTGTTTGAAAATGCAAAAATGATGAGACCTAAACTTAATTGGTTCTAGCGTGTCATGCAAGCAGATTTGAGCTTTCATGTTTACCTATCATATATAATTGATAAGCTCTTACGTATGTGCGCTGTTCAGTGTTCAATAAAAGTCTAAATTAAATCAGTTGAATGATGGACTAACCTGTCGATCTCTGAACTCTTTGAACAAGTCAAGATGAGCAACTGACGAGTCAAGAGAGGCAGATTTGATGTGTTGCCTCCCCGTTTGCAGATGTGCATTGAGATCTGTTTCTTTACTTTTCTCATGACTTTTGTAGGCAAAGTAATGCCTTATTTCACTCATACTGCTCTCTCTATTTATTAATTTCGGGCGTGTAGAAATTCGAATGAGCTTCGTTTGATCCATCGTGTTCCTCTGTTGTCACCGTTTGCCGGTATCGCATGACCCGCATCAGTTTAGGTAGCGCACTGCCGCCTAGCGGTGAACTTCGAAACAGCAGCGCATCAAATACCGAATTGAACAAAATTATGATATTGTACCGTTTGAAATATAATATATACCGGTATTTATGCAGTACCGGTATACCGCGCATCCCTATCTTGGTCGGATGAAATCTGCTAATTTTTTGAGATAGGAATTTTGGGTTTTCATGAGCTGTATGCCAAAATCATCAGTATTAAAACAATAAAAGACCTGAAATATTTCAGTTGGTGTGCAATGAATCTAAAATATATGAAAGTTTAATTTTTAGCATTACATTATGGAAAATAATGAACTTTATCACAATATGCTAATTTTTTGAGAAGGACCTGTATTTAATAAGTTTACTTTTGTGATTCATTTGGTTGTTTCGTTTTGCACACACCACTATGCTACAGCACATTACATTCCCATGCATTCATTTAGCATTACACAACTGATGCCTGTGTCTGGAATCTTGTTTCTAGAAACCGTTTCACCAGTCATATAATCTTCAATGTAAAGATTGTAAATATAATCGTCTCTTTTCTTCAGATTGCCAGCTTCTTCCTGGAAATAACTTTACAACAGAGTGCAACATTCCAGGAAGCTTTATGTGTGGGGATGGCGAATGTATTCCTGGAGGTTCTCAGTGCGACGGCTTTCCAGACTGCGTCGACAAGAGTGACGAGAAGGGTTGCCGTAAGTCTTACTGTCACCGCACACGGAGCTGGACAATTATGAATGTTTATGCCTGCCTTGGCTCACAAAATCATTGCTTATGCACCAATTAGCTCAAAGGGAGTTATGTATAATTAATTGTGATAAATATTGGCATTAGCTGTAAGAATTAACTGAAGTAGCAGAGTTAATATTACAAACAAGTAGTCTGCTTGTCCACAGAATGTTCAGTGTAATCATATATAAAGACATGTTTTTTTCCTGGCTATGGTAATTAACTTTTCTTATTACACAGTGCTCGGAAATGCTTGATTTTGATTGGTCAGATGCAACATTATGAGGTCCGTTATTCCCCAATAATGACTGTCATCAATAGCAATGCTGTATAATGACCAATCATCCGGGTTTTTGAGGCCGGTGCTTCATTCATGACTCGTATCACACCGCAGATGCGCTCTCTCGTTTCATTCAAACGCAGTTGCTGCCATCTGTCGCCTGGATTTTAAATTAATTTGGAGGACTTGGAGTAAAATGAAATGAGGATTTGGAGAAATAGTAGGTCTCTGGTAATATTGTTGTAGTGTTTGTCTTGTTGCCAGAATCATTGTTTTGTACACAATGGGAATTAATTAATACAACATGCTAATGATTGAACTAAAATGAAGAAAGGAATGAATAAAAAAAAAAATATCAACCCTTTTTTAATTCATGGACACAAAATCTTTATTCTGCATGTAGTGCAGGGCTTGTGTTAAAAGTGTGTGTGAAAATATGTGTTAAAAGATAATGAAAGATAATATAGTATGTGAGTGACGTATTGAAATGTGTGTTAAGCAAATAATTAAATGTAAATTTCAGTTTGTATTTGTGACAAATATTATATAATGCAAATAAATCCATGTATTAGAAAACGTAAGTTTGAATATTAATGCAATATTTATTTAAGAGAGCTTTGCTCCTGATAATGTGATAATAAATAGACTTTTTTCATATGTGGTTCCAAGTGAAGAAGTTGAACATTTTGTTTATCAGGCAATGCAAGGAACTACTGTATGTAAACAGTGCAGGTGCACAATCCTGACATGTGAGGGATTGGTTTGCTGCTAAATCTGCTCAAACATTTAAATGTTCAGTCTTATTGGGTGTAATAGAATAGATTAACATGCTTTAATGTTCAAAAAACATTTTTCACATACTGTACATTATTGCAGCTCCTCTATTCCCAATCTGTCTGAAACACGCTTTCTATAAAGCCCCATCCTTCTGAAAAGTTCAGAGTGCTCTGATTGGCCAGCTGACCCAGTGTGTTGTGATTGGCCAACACCTCAATCATGTGTGGGAAATGTAACCATGTTGCGAGCTTCAGCTTCCAAGACTTCTTAAGCATTTTTAACCACACAGTTATTAATGTTGTCGGATTTACCGTATCAGTTCGAGTCTGAGTCGGATTCCAGGCCTCCAAACTGCGACCATTTTTCCTGCTGGTGCGACCCAAACTTTGTTAGAGGTCGCGCTAGCGTGACCACAGCGTTGCCTGACATCAGATGGAAAATGAAATTAACGCGGAATGAAACTTCGCTACTCATTTCTGCTTCATGGGCCGTATATCAATTCGGACCAAAAATAGGTCAGCCGTTACTACACAGCCCTGGGAGATCCAGTGAAGAAACCCATTGAATTTGCCACAGAATTAATAACATTGCTGAATTGTATCCCTTAAAACTCATATTTGATCACCAAAATGACATCTTTAAAAAAAAAAAAAAATCCTTGAAAGAAAATTCTTCATGCCTTAAAATATCTTGAATGTAACGCGACACCCTTGCCTCATTTAGCATTTGCAGTTCTATGAATATGCAAATGAGCCCCGCCTCCACTCACTCACTCAGAGATCCACTGGTTGACGATCACACGTTGATCTGATTGGTTACAAGGTAGTTTGTGACGTCAGAAACACCAGCGATTTCAAAGCGTGTTTTTGAGACTATCTTTGGTTCACTGCAGTTTTAAGGAGAAAATATTCAGCAATGCTGTCGACTTATGAATTTACAACATTAAAAACTTGATTTTCACCACAGACGGACTCTAAAAATAAAACAGACATTAAATTACCATTGTAACCAGTATGTGGCTGCAGAGCTATTAGCTATTTCCACTCCCTAATATATATATATATATATTTTTTTTTTTTACATTTTGCTTTTGAATGAATATTTAGACACTATGATTGATGATTTTTATCTACATCTCAACTCAAGCTCAGCGCTTTATTGTCAGCCTCTCAGTGCTACCAAATCAGGGGCCCTGTGAACGTAAAATGAAACTGTACATTGTATTTCTTTAAGTTAAGTCTATTAGCAAGGCATTTGTAATTAATACAGTAAAAATGCAGGGAAATGTGAATAGCAGGTTGATTTAAGGTGAGCCCCTAAATGTTCTGCTTGTGCTCCTAAATCTTCCAGTTAGGGGGTACAGCGCTCCTAGTTAGAGAAGTTAGTCTGGAGCCCTGGATTCTGAGAATGCAGATGATCAATCAGAACCAACTTTTGGGTTGTACTGCTCAGGACCAGCTTTATAAATGATTTTTTTTTCTTTTGCTTTCACATTCAAACACACAGTGTCTCCGCGTCATGACGACAACACTTCAGTTCACTGAAACATCGCGTTCTACCTTGCGTATGCTTGGGCATTTTGCTAATATTTCACATTGTGATGCAGATGTTTGAGGAAGTAATGTCTGGACTTGGATCGAGGCGTTTTAGGCAGGTCTGGATCAGTGTTCTCTGGTAGATAGAATACATCACTTTGTGGGAGACTATGAGCTTTGTTACTTTGCTGATCTCATACATTCACAAACAGATAAATGTCACACTAAAGGAAAAGGAAAACATTTAAAGGCATCATATGACCCATTTAATACTCTTTAGAGATTTTGAACATAGCCTTTAAGCTGTCTTTAGGAAAACTTACGTTTCTGCCCTACATAGGTACCTTCTCCAGAAAGCTTATTTAGAAATTATTTTATTTTAGCTCATTTAGGTCTAGAACATATAGAGCCCAATTTTATTGTCAATGCCGATAGTCTAAAGGAGGTGAGGTGTGTGTGTTTTGTTCCTGCATATTGCCCAGATTAACGACTTCAGGTCCTCGATTAGTTCAAGAAGGAGGGATTTGTCGTGAAGAGCATTCACTAGGGACCAGTTTGATGGCTGCAACAGTGGAGAAAGGTTTGCTACATTTTGATTGGATTTGTGTGGGTAAAAACAAACTAATGTGCAACGGCATCAGATAAGGACTCTAGGACAACAGCCAGACACCTCTCAGAAGGTGAGGAGACTACCCCAGTCCCAAACCCAGGAAGGACAGGACTTCTTATTGGTCCATGTGCAGTTTCTGCCCTTCATCCATCGTAAAACTTATTCCTAAGGTTTAAATATAACAATTCTCTGGCCCAGAGGCAGAAGACATACAGACACATGTCCAACAAGGTTAAGCTCAGGAGAGCAAACCTTCACTTCAACACTTCAAGGTTCCTTCGTCTTTGTGTTCCAGATTGTTAAGGACCTTCTGCGCCCACTTCAGCACCTCATCTGCATGTTTCAGATTTTAGGACCATGTTGGTGCTCCAGGAGATCCGCATCCCACAGAGCTTTGTGTTCAATTCTGTTGAAACGGATTCTGTCTCCCAGTACAACCAGTGGAAGACGTCACCGCCATCGACCTGCTCACTCCACAACGTGAAACATAAACACCACTTTACCAAACCTCTTTCCAGAGACCTTGGTATTGTTGTATATTATCAGTATATGATTTTTTAATTCATGTTAGATGTTATAAAGCTGATGCCAGTTAATTAAAATGCTAAATCTTTCATTTATTTGTTTGCATAATAAGGTTGTTCACCTTATTAGTTTCAGAGAAGCAACAGTTTATCTTTCCATAAGATAACATATTCTTGTTTATCTTTTTCTTAATATAATTAATTTATTACACTTGTGTCTCCTTTGACAGGAAGAGGCTCTATAAGTTATCCAATACTTCACAAATCATTCGGCTGACACAAATTCACTCCATTTTACTTACTGTTTTATTTATTCAACAGTCCTCTTCTTTACTGTTAACATGAAATTAAATGGAGGAATAAGTAATCAGACACTCTCACATTCAATCTGAGTGACGTATGACCATCATTAATGTGGTGCCACGTGTGGGAATCACTACAGATGGGAAGAATATCTTGGACACCTCAGATAGATGTTAAATAGGATAAAGACTGCTGACCTCACCATCTGCACTTACAAGTGTGTCCTGGCCAAAACAGAGACCTAGGGCCTATGGTTTGTACTAGGGCTTGCGGTTATCTGGCCTTAACTTGGGAAGAACTCTGAGAGGCCCTTAATCGTCATGTGCGATATGTCTCGACTACATGCACTGGGGTTCTCAACTCTGGCCTTTCACATCCACTTTCCTGCAGAGATTTGCTCCAACCTTGATCAAACTCGCCTGCCTGTCTTACTAGTAATCCTGAAGACCTTCACTTCATGTTGTTTGAATGAATGAGGCATTTATATAGTGCTTTCATATGTACTACTGTACACCCAAAGCGCTTCACAATCATATCAGGAGAACTCTCCTCAACCACCACCAGTGTGAGCATCCACTTGAATGATGCGATGACAACCACAGTACAACGGCACTAGTGCGCTCAACACACACACACACACACACACACACACACCAGCTATAGGCGGAGAGGAGAGAGAGTTATCGAGCCAATTCAGTGGATGGGGATTATTAGGAGGCCATGATTGGTAAGGGTCAATGGAGGGAATTTGGACACCGGGGTTACACCCCTGTAAACCCATGATGCCTAGAATGCTTTTGCCTAGAATGACCCCGAAATTCAATATATGGGGCAGAAATGCCCCTCTACAATGTCTAATATTTCTATATGATACAGTTAAGCAGTATCAAATGAGCAAGAGTGCTGTTTTCCCCTAACATCAGCACAATTGCAAATGTGATATTGATTTCATACAGCAGTTCAATACTCTGCAAGCTCTTAGATGAATAAAAAGGACTCAAACTTTAAATTGATTGCAGTGTTGCAGTAAAGTGAAGTTGATTGCATATTTTCGGATGTATTATATGTTGAATTATGTTTTTTAAAATGGTGCCGCAGAGTGTGATGTTATATGACCGCTGCAGTGTCTATAGAAATTTTGCAGCTTCATTTGATTAATTCTCTAATGAATCAGCCGTGTGAATGAATCTGTAGAACAAAAGACATAACTCATTATAAATCATTTAAAATATTTTAATTAAAAATAATTTAATATTTAAATATTTAAAAAATATATATATAAATCATTAATTTCATAGCATCATGTATATAATTGTAATTGCTGTGTAAATCAGCTTCTTTTCCACTTCTGCAGTGTGAAAACAAATTTTCTTGATAGTGATTTAATTTGGTTTATTAAAGCCTATAGTGACTAATTATTCTACCTGAATTTATAAATGTAAGAATTTGACATAAAGGATGATGCATACATCTAATAATATTAGAAAAAAAATGTCCTTGTAAAGGTAAAAATGCCCCTGTAAATCAATTTAAGTTGCCAAATATCACCCTTAATAAAAAAGTTAATTTCTGTAACTGCTGATGTACACGAGCCAGTCAAGATACCAGCACAAAATCACACTCAGCAAAATATTGTTTAATTATCGCTATTGTCTGTCATTTTTAATGAACAGGTTCGTAAAAAATGTCATAATTTATTATTTCCCGTAATTTTAGTAGCTTTTGTTTTCATTCAAATTTAAATGTTTAATTATGGACATACAATATGAGCGTATATAGATTATGCATTTATTTACTTATGAAGACAACTGATGAACAGAGATTGCGTCACGTGGCGGTGTGCGCACCATTTTGTGTAACTTTGTGTGTGAAATGCATGAGCATTTTTGTACCAAAAAAGTAAAAAACAAAACTCGGTTTAAGCGTTATTTTTGTAACAAATGTTGTTAAAATTACTTTCACATTAAGAAAAAAAATACAAAAAATAGAAACACCAGAAAACAACAACAACACTGTCTCAGCATCTACATGGAGCTGGAGTAGATGTCGCTTAAATGATCTGCTTCAATTAAATGTCCTGTGACACATTCAAAATAACTTGATGAACTATGTACATTATGCATTCTCCTTAAAGATGCAGTGTGTGATTTTTAGCGGCATCTAGTGGTGAGGTTACGAATTGCAACCAACGACAGGAAAATATGTCATGGTCTGAGACAGCAGAGAGTAGCAGTTTCTTTACAAGGATAAATTAAGAAATTATGTTTACTTAATTATTCAGTAAAACTATATGTTATTGTGAATATTATTGTTACTTGTTCATCATTGTGTCAGTGTTTTATTCGCTGAACTAAGCTTGCTTCATTGCACGAAGAGCAACATAGTAACGAAACGCGTTTGTCCGTTTAGGGCCACCGTAGAAACATGTCGGCGCATTTCAATGATCGGGAACCCGCGGTGTGTGTAGAGAAACTGCTCATTCTAAGGTAATACAAATATAACGGTTCATTAAGTAAGGTCTTTATACACCACTGAACACTTCTTTTTCAAGGTAGTGAGGAAACGCGCTCTGTAGCGCTGTGTGTTCGCTGTAGCGCTGTGTGTTCGCTGTAGCGCTGTGTGTTCGCTGTAGCGCTGTGTGTTCGCTGTAGCGCTGTGTGTTCGCTGTAGCGCTGTGTATTCGCTGTAGCGCTGTGTGTTCGCTGTAGCGCTGTGTGTTCGCTGTAGCGCTGTGTGTTCGCTGTAGCGCTGTGTGTTCGCTGTAGCGCTGTGTGTTCGCTGTAGCGCTGTGTGTTCGCTGTAGCGCTGTGTGTTCGCTGTAGCGCTGTGTATTCGCTGTAGCGCTGTGTGTTCGCTGTAGCGCTGTGTGTTCGCTGTAGCGCTGTGTGTTCGCTGTGTGTTCGCTGTAGCGCTGTGTGTTCGCTGTAGCGCTGTGTGTTCGCTGTAGCGCTGTGTGTTCGCTGTAGCGCTGTGTATTCGCTGTAGCCCTGTGTGTTCGCTGTAGCGCTGTGTTCGCTGTAGCGCTGTGTGTTCGCTGTAGCCCTGTGTGTTCGCTGTAGCGCTGTGTGTTCGCTGTAGCCCTGTGTGTTCGCTGTAGCGCTGTGTTCGCTGTAGCGCTGTGTGTTCGCTGTAGCGCTGTGTGTTCGCTGTAGCGCTGTGTGTTCGCTGTAGCGCTGTGTGTTCGCTGTAGCGCTGTGTGTTCGCTGTAGCGCTGTGTGTTCGCTGTAGCGCTGTGTGTTCGCTGTAGCGCTGTGTGTTCGCTGTAGCGCTGTGTGTTCGCTGTAGCGCTGTGTGTTCGCTGTAGCCCTGTGTGTTCGCTGTAGCGCTGTGTGTTCGCTGTAGCGCTGTGTGTTCGCTGTAGCGCTGTGTGTTCGCTGTAGCGCTGTGTGTTCGCTGTAGCGCTGTGTGTTCGCTGTGTGTTCGCTGTAGCGCTGTGTGTTCGCTGTAGCGCTGTGTGTTCGCTGTAGCGCTGTGTGTTCGCTGTAGCGCTGTGTGTTCGCTGTAGCGCTGTGTGTTCGCTGTAGCGCTGTGTGTTCGCTGTAGCCCTGTGTGTTCGCTGTAGCGCTGTGTGTTCGCTGTAGCGCTGTGTGTTCGCTGTAGCGCTGTGTGTTCGCTGTAGCGCTGTGTGTTCGCTGTAGCGCTGTGTGTTCGCTGTAGCGCTGTGTGTTCGCTGTAGCGCTGTGTGTTCGCTGTAGCCCTGTGTGTTCGCTGTAGCCCTGTGTGTTCGCTGTAGCGCTGTGTGTTCGCTGTAGCGCTGTGTGTTCGCTGTAGCGCTGTGTGTTCGCTGTAGCGCTGTGTGTTCGCTGTAGCGCTGTGTGTTCGCTGTAGCGCTGTGTGTTCGCTGTAGCGCTGTGTGTTCGCTGTAGCGCTGTGTGTTCGCTGTAGCGCTGTGTGTTCGCTGTAGCGCTGTGTGTTCGCTGTAACGCTGTGTGTTCGCTGTAGCGCTGTGTGTTCGCTGTAGCGCTGTGTGTTCGCTGTAGCGCTGTGTGTTCGCTGTAGCGCTGTGTGTTCGCTGTCGGCTACGCTAGAAACATGACCACACAATATGTCGACCTCCATAGAAGGGGGCGCCCGCGGTTATGGAGATATAAATGTCTCATTCTAAGCTAATAAAAACATAACGGTTCATTATGCAAGGTCTTTATACACCACTGAAAACATAGTTATGGATCTTATATTGCATTTCTGTCAATAGATCCTCAGAAATATTACACATTGCACCTTTAAGTGAGAAAACAAAAAACGAACATTCGCCCCAACCGTTTTTTGCACCTAAAGCAGATATATCCTATCTTAAATGTGTATTTCTTCACTCACAACAAGCAGCTCTCGGGTGCTTTTTATATTTCAGACGTAGGCCTATCTTTGGTATCATTGCTTTAAGTGATTTTTCATCAAGCAGCAGGAGGGTTTCTTTATCAATTTTGTTCATCTGTAAAGAGAAAAAGAGTGAAGAAAAGAGACAAGAAGAGAAGAATATAAGAAAACTGGCCTACCCAGAGGCACAATGGTTTATAATGAAGTGCATTTCACTTTACCCTTAAAGCTTGGTATCAGGACATCCAAGTTCCATTGTTTCAGCTTCTCCTGTACAAAATTATCCATTATTTTCAGCTGTTATTCTGCACCCGGTCAGTGGGAGAATGGGCAAAGTGGCAGGGGCTGTTTTAAGTAGGCATCACGTTTTTTGAAAGTAAAATCCCTCAGATTAAACAGCATATTGTTGACTCGTCTGTTCAGCCGAGCCTCAGAAGCTTAGGTGTTGTTTTTGATTCTGCGATGTCCTTAGAGTACCACTCTAAACAATTAGTCACAAACTGTTTCTTCCAACTAAGGAATATATCCAAATTAAGAATGCTGGTGTCAAGGGGCGAGTTAGAGATGATTATTCATGCTTTTATCTCCTCTCGTTTAGATTACTGTAACAGTCTTTTTACTTGTTTGAGCAAGAAGGAGCTTTACCGTCTCCAGGCTGTTCAGAACTCTGCTGCAAGGCTTTTAACTCACGTTAACAAAAGAGCACACATCACACCTGTGTTAACAGCACTTCACTGGTTACCTGTCCAGTATAGAATTCACTTTAAAATCCTAGTCCTTACTTTTAGAGCCCTGCACGGTCAAGTTCCCCCCTACATCTCTGAGTTGATACAGCTTCATACTCCGACCCGCAGTTTGAGGTCGTCAGGTCAGATGTTGTTAGTGGTTCCCCACACTCATTTTAAAACCACAGGGGATCGTTCACTCCAAGCAGTGGCACCTAGACTGTGGAATGCTTTACCTCCTTTTCTACGTTGTGTTCATTCCGTTGATTCTTTTAAAAAGCAACTAAAGACGCTGCTATTCAAGCAGGCTTTTAGTTAGACGTGGGTTTTTTTATGGTCTTTTGCTTCTTTTAATATTTTTTTTTCTCCTATGCATTGTATTGTACTTTGTTGTATTGTATAACATTATGCTGTGAAGCACTTTGTGAGTTTTATCTGTGAAAAGTGCTATACAAATAAATTTTACTTACTTTACTTACTTTTTTAAAATATTTCAAATGAGACAAAATGGTCTGTATATCAAACAGATGCAAATATGAGAAATTCTAATACACTTAACTTTCGAGACAATTTTGCACTAGGGATACACCAATAAGATTTTTTTGGCCGATACAGATATTGTCCATTTGCTTCTGTCATTAAAACACCTCATTCTTTTGATCATATTTTGAATGATCAAAGGTCAAAAACACATACATTAAAGGGATCGTTCACCCAAAAATAGAAATTCTGTCATTAATTACTCACCCTCATGTCATTCCAAACCCTTAAGACCTTCATTCATCTTCGAAACAAAAATTAAGATATTTTTGATGAAATCCGAGTGCTTTAAATGACCACGTTAAAGGCCAGAAAGGTAGTTGTAGAAAGACATTGTTAAAATAGTCCATGTGACTACAGTGGTTTAATCTTAAAGGACAAGTTCGGTATTTTACACTTAAAGCCCTGTTTTAAGATTGTTTCTGATGAAATAGAACGGTTAAGATTGAAATTTGGACAAATGCTGCTGTCCCGAGAATTTTAGGTTTCTGTGTTAGCCTATACAATGGTTTCATAGAGGCACTGGAAGAATCATTCATAAAACGCATTAAACTTTAGTTTACAAAGACGTGAAACTCACCGAGTGGTCTGGAGTGTTCACTGATATGCTCACACAAAAATCGCTGCAAAAAATGCTTTCCAAGATAATTATATAAACCCTATTTGTAACACAAGTCCTGTCTGTGGGACTTGTCAAGCTTATTTATTTTGTCTATTAATACAATGGTGTGTCACCCAAATGACTGCTCAGCCAAATACAGAGACCCACATTTTTCCCCTCTTTTTTTCTCTCTCTCGCCTCCTCACAGTGAAGATGAAGTCAAAGTGTGCATCCACATTCTTTGCTTGTGCAAACGGGGTCCACTGCATTATTGGCCGCTTCCAGTGTAATGGCTTCAGGGACTGTCCTGATGGCAGTGATGAAGAAAACTGCAGTGAGTATCCAATGCTCAGCCAAGCACAGAAACATCAACCATGGTCTCAAGTAAAGGAACAAAACCACTTTAAATGATTAGTTTAGGCCTATATATTACTTCATTAAAGAGCTGTCATTGATTTTTTTAATGATGTATTATTGTGGAATAATTGTATTTTATGTGGGTCGAGCCCCCCACTGGGTTTAACAGGTTAATCTTCAGTTATTACTCACTTTATTGGAAGGATGTTCAATTAGATTTGGGTGAGGTTAGTAGGTTTACTTCACCTTCTGCTTATTCAACAACTGTTTGGCAATACATTTACTTAAGAAATAAATTCAAATGAGGTATTCAAAGTAAAATTAAATATAAAATTAAATTAAATATTTATTTTATTTATTATACTAGAAGAAAGATAGCATGTACAAATCTATGAAATAATCTGTAAATCTCTCCCACAGCTGCTAACCCTCTGGTGTGTTCATCCGCACGCTTCCACTGTCGTAACGGCCGGTGTGTAGATCGCAGTTTTCTCTGCAATGGACAGGATAACTGTCAAGATAACAGTGATGAAGAGAACTGCCTTACAACAGCAGGTACAGACACACACTACACTAACACATCTGCATGCTGAATCTTTCAATGACCTTTCAAAAGGCTTTAGCTTATATGTTTGAATTAGCTTTGTAGCTAAAAAGTACCCGGATACTCTCTCTATTTAATGAGTTTGGCTGTGTCCATGATCTTCAGTGAAAAATCTTCATAAGCATAGATGTTCCTGACTGTAACTAAAGGTCATAGGCTCAGTTCCTAGGGAACACATGCACTGCTACAATGCATACTTCAGTGTTTTAAGTTGATTTGAATGCATGTGTCTGCCAAAAGTCATGCGTTCACTGAATGAATAATTTAAAATGTACAGTAATTAGTGAAAGGCTAAACTGTGCAAATGTAGACTTCGTATAGCCGCACTATAGTTTTTTTGGTAATACTTTACAATAACAGGGCATGAATAATCATGTGCCAATACCTGAATTAATAGTTACTTGCACAATGAACGCATGATTAGTTCATATCTTCACTAATCATGAGTTCATGTTGAAGTAACTATTAATTCAGGTATTGGTACAGTACATGATTATTAATGCCCTGCCCAGTTGTTGTAAAGTGTTACTTTTTTTTTAAAGAAATGTACACAAAATTTATAAAAAACAACAACAACTGATTAACACAGTAATCTGTTATATCAGGGTGTATATCTTGGGAATTTACCCAACCATACCTCTTTATGGTATGATTGTGTATGTTTAATTGTATGTATGTTCCAGTTTATTTACTTGGCTATTTATGTAAAATAATCTTTGAAATAATGTAAAATCATTCCCGATTCCTCCTAGAATACCCAGGACAGGACGTTGTGACTCTGGACTATCGACTACACTATTACCCCAGCATCACATACGCAGTGATTGGCAGTGCTGTGATCTTTGTGCTGGTTGTGGCACTGCTGGCCCTCGTCCTGCACCATCAGAGAAAGAGAAGTGTCCTGCTGCCACACGGGGTCTACAGAGGCGCCTGCCACCGACCACTCCTGCTGTCCCGGCTCGTCATAGTGGACAGAGGACACGTCCGTCCTGGAGGCCACGACCTTTCACCCCAGTGTCCGTCCCCGTCAGAGACGTTCAGCTCAGTGCACAGTCTCCAGATGCTCTCTCATTCACAATATCCCAGAACTGCCATAGACTGTCCTCCAACATACTCGCAGGCTGTGCTGGATGTTGGGTATGCTTATAAATACTACAAATTAAATATGTCAAGCTTTTCCAATTAAATGTCAAGCTTTTACCACATTCAACAGTTATCAACTAGTGGCTGAGCGATATGGATTTTTTGATGGCCAATGCCAGTATTTTACAGAGCAAGATGGCCAATGACCAACTGTAGCTGTATGAGCTACAGTATGTGATCAAGTTTTATAGCATATGCCTTTCTATAACTAATAACAGAATCGGCTAAAACAGAATAACACAACATCAGCTGATGTTGATAATTAAAAAATGCCAAATACCAGCAAAGACATTTTTTCAGAAACAAAACCTAGAAAAATCTTGTAGTAGTTCATAGTCTTGACAAAGCCTTTCTAAAAGTTAAAATAATTTTGGATGGATAGATATATAGATGGATATAACTATAGATAGATGGATATATGATAGATAGATAGATAGATATATGGATGGATGGATAGATGGATTGATAGATATGGAAGATAGATAGATAGATAGATAGATAGATAGATAGATAGATAGATAGATAGATAGATAGATAGATAGATAGATAGATAGATAGATAGATAGATAGATAGATAGATAGATAGATAGATAGATAGATAGATGGATTGACAGATAGATTAGATAGATGGATTGATAGATATGGAAGATAGATAGATTGATAGATGGAAGATAGATAGATCGATAGATAGATAGATAGATAGATAGATAGATAGATAGATAGATAGATAGATAGATAGATAGATAGATAGATAGATAGATAGATAGATAGATAGATGGATTGACAGATATGGAAGATAGATAGGTTAGATAGATGGATTGAGATATGGAAGATAGATAGATAGATAGATAGATAGATAGATAGATAGATAGATAGATAGATAGATAGATAGATAGATAGATAGATAGATAGATAGATAGATAGATAGATAGATGGATTGACAGATATGGAAGATAGATAGATTAGATAGATGGATTGATAGATAGATATGGAAGATAGATAGATAGATAGATAGATAGATAGATAGATAGATAGATAGATAGATAGATAGATAGATAGATAGATAGATAGATAGATAGATAGATGGATTGACAGATATGGAAGATAGATAGGTTAGATAGATGGATTGAGATATGGAAGATAGATAGATAGATAGATAGATAGATAGATAGATAGATAGATAGATAGATAGATAGATAGATAGATAGATAGATAGATGGATTGACAGATATGGAAGATAGATAGATTAGATAGATGGATTGATAGATAGATATGGAAGATAGATAGATAGATAGATAGATAGATAGATAGATAGATAGATAGATAGATAGATAGATAGATAGATAGATAGATAGATCTGAGTTCAGTCTCGGCTCCTCAGCAAGTAACATATCTGCGTTTTGCCAGCGTACTTTGTTTTAGGGTTGGGCGATGTCTACCAATTTGGCATCAGACGATGTCTACAGTGAAACATCGTGATGTCTCTCAGCCATCATCATCCATTGGCCCAATCCTACTTCGTTTTATACCATGTTTTAAGGGACGGAGTTACACTATGTAAATTCCGCAGACCCATAAGCTTTCTTTGCCATTGGCTCGCTTTGTAATACTCGAATTAGATAGGCTTTCTAAACGAAAACCCCATTTGTCGTCAAGATGTAACTCGTAGTGACTATGAAAGGGAATTAGAGTTCAACCGTGGCTGAATGCTACTACTCGAGCTATAAGGCTTGAATGCAGAAGGGCGTAACGCCGCTGGAAGAAGGATAAATGACAGATCTCATTTGATATTTTAAAGGAGAATTTGTCTAAATATCAAAATACTGTTAGATCGGAGAAATCAAAGTATCTCTCTAATGTTATCTGTAATAACTCTCATAAGCCAGCTTTGCTCTTCAGTACTATTAATGCTGTTTTGAACAATCCTGCCCTACAAAGGCAAAAGACCTTAACTCACCAGAGTGTGAAACTGAGAAAAATGAGTTTAAAGTTTTTTTGTTGTCCAGCCAATTGTATGATAGGTAGGACACTGAAAATTTGCCAAGTAGTTGTCATAATGAATATATTTATCTACATAAAAAAAAAATAGCTCAAACTTCACCTTTGACCTTTATTCGGAAGTTACTGTATTCTGCCTTTGCATTATCTGCAAAACAATCATAGGTCATACAAAGGCAAAATACCTTAACTTCAAATTTTTTGACCATTTTGACTTTTATCACTCTATACAAACATTTCTATGATAACAATGATAGCCTTAAAATAACATTTAGTGAGTTCTGTCTAGTAAGGCTTAATATTACATCAATAGAATATAAAAAAATAAAATGAAGGCTATTATCTGTACAGGATAATTTTAAAACTTTATCGTTGTACTTAATTTAAGTAAAATGACATTTTAAGAGGTAGGAAAGTAACCTGTTTAACCGGGACAATTTCATAGTGGTTGGTGTAAACCGGACGTGGTCACCCTACTAATAGCCTACCTACAGCGACACTTAAAATTGAATGTCAACCTCCGGACAACTTTGCACTTTAGGCTAGCCAGCCGGCACATGATGGATTTAAACAATGGATTTGTCTTCTCAATGGATGTTGTTTTCCATGGATTTTGACCATGATTAAAATAAAAAGGTAAGCTGCGATCTATGTTATATTTGCTGGGTTGGTTTGTGTGCGTGGTAATGTTTCTTCCTCGCCAGGGGAGGTGTGTCGTGAGGCGTATCGTGAGGCGTATCGTGAGGCGTCCCCAACCCACTCGTGTTGTGCTAGTGCTAGTTAATAGTATCCAGGCTTTGATTTATGGTGTCTTACAGCTGGCACACCATCATGTAGGCTATTTATGGATCAGGAACAGTTGTGTTTTGTGCGTCAAGAAACGTTACGTTAGCCTAGTTTACATAGACATCATAGTTTAGCCCAAGTTTGCATCGCTAGCTAGCTAACTAGGCTACCAGTATCCTAGCTGATTTTTTTTCCTTCATGTAACGTTATCCATATCATCCATATTGATCTTGGTGTTTGCGTTTCAAAGCCATCTCTACCATAGTTTTCCCGCGAGAATAGGAAATTCTTAATGCTAGATAGAAAACAACCACTGCAACAATTTTATTTTCACTTTATTTAATGCGTGTGGCAAAAGTGCTTCAATTATATAGGCATAACGCCGTAACTTCAGTGCGGCAAACGCGTTGCTGGTGGGTAAAACAAAGGCAGAGTGCCTTAACTCCAATGTAACTTATAATAACAGCGTTCTAAAGTGCAGCGGTACAAAGCCAAAAGACTGTAACTGATGTTAAGGTCTTCTGCCTTTGCTTTCCCTCTGCTTTTGGAAGTTATGGCAAAAACTACATCTTATTTTTAGCAGAAAAGAACAAAATTGACGCAAGATATTTGTCCACATGATAAAACTGATGTCCATTGTTCCAAATATGGCAATAACTCATTTTGACCAAAATTGAAGTTAAGGTCTTTTGCCTTTGCACGGCAGAATCCCCAAGCCTTCTGCCGAAATGTGTGAACATTTTTTTAGAAAATGTTATTGATAAGATTGATGCTATTAGAGCTAATATTTCTTACCCATTGACTTTTTTATCCATTTTCACCGAGTTCTCTGCTTATTTTAATCAGTTTGAACCAGTGTCACTTGTCTCATTGAGGGAGATCATTGTTGAAATGAAATCATCCTCATGTGGCATGGACATTGTTCCTCCACGTCTTCTAAAAAGTTGATTTGAAACTATTGGTCTTAAGTACTTGCAATTATTAATAGAAGCCTGGCCTCGGGAGTTGTACCTTGAGTCTTTTATACATGCAGCAGTGGAACCAGTAATCAAGAAATTGAATCTGGATTATTCAGTCTTTGCTAATTTTACACCTATATCAAAACTTCTGTTTCTGTACAAACTCCTGGAGAAGGTCGTATTTGGACAATTTAATTCATTTCTAGATCTACATGGTACTCATGAAGTGTTTCAGTCCGGTTTTAAATCCTTACAAAAAAAAAAAAAATAGAAACTGCACAGTTGAAGGTTTTTAATGACTTGTTACTTACTACTGACTCAGGGGACTGTGCAATTAAAAATTTTCTATAGCTTTCGGCAGCATTTGATACTGTAGACCATAAGATCTTGATTACACACTTACAATAATATGTTGGTATTAAGGGTACTGCGTTGGCATGGTTTAGATCCTATTTGTCTGAAAGAACTTTCTCAGTTAGTTTTGGAGACTTTACCTCCTCAGCGGCTTCTTTCACGTGTGGGGTCCCCCAGGGCTCCATTTTAGGGCCTATTTTGTTCTCCCTGTATATGCTCCCCTTAGGACATATTTTTAGGAAATTTGGTGTTTCTTTTCATTGTTATGCTGACAATATGCAAATTTATCTGCCTTTGAAACGAAAAGATACTTGCACTTTAGCGCCTCTATTGCAGTGTCTTGAGGAAATTAAGGCCTGGATGGCACTAAATTTCCTTATCTTTAGTGAAAACACAAGTTATGCTGTTTACGCCGGGAGGCACTTATGAATCATTACATTTGGACCTTGGTAAATTGAATCCACTTGTAAGCCCTATGCAAAACATTTAGGTGTTACTATGGATTGTGGTTTTAAATTGGACAAACAGATTAACTCGATAGTTAAATCTATTTTTTTCCAATTGAGACAACTCACCAAGGTGAAATCTTTCATGTCCTTTAAAGACTTTCAAAGACTTGTTCATATTTTCATTTCAACTCGTCTGGATTATTGTAATGGCCTCTATAGGTATTAGTCAGGCCTCTCTCTCCAGACTGCAGATGGTCCAGAATGCGGCAGCTCGCCTGTTGATGGATACACGGAAGCGGGAACACATTACCCCTGTTCTCGCCTCTCTTCACTGGTTTCATTTCAGGATTCATTTTAAGATTTTGGTGTTTGTTTTTAAATCTCTTAATGGTTTTGCACCTAAATATGTTTCTGACCTCATCAAACTGTATGCTCTGCTAAAATCACTTAGGTCTGCTGACCATTTGCTTTTAGTTGTCCCACGGGTAAAGTTGAAGAGCAGGGGTGACAGAGCATTTGCAGTGGCGGCCCTGAAGCTCTGGAATAGTTTGCCCCTCTACATTAGACAGGCTCAAACAATTGCTGTTTTTAAATCTAGCCTAAAAACTTATTTTTATAGTCTGGCATTTGACGCTGTGAGAGTTGCCTTATGTGTCTTATTGTTTTATTCTGCGCTGTTGACTGTTTGTGTCATTTATATGTGATGCGTGTACAGCACTTTGATAAACACTTGCTGTTTTTAAAAAGTGCTTTATAAATAAACTTTGACTTTGACCATAATCATACACCTCCTGTTATTAAGCTCAACACTCTCTCTGTCTTTATTTCTCTCTCCAGTCGACCGTCATGGTTTGACCTCCCACCTCCTCCTTACCCTCCAGAGACTGAGACTGAGAGAGAACCACCAGTCTATGAATCACCAGACTCAGCCAGAGCGGTACCGTCTCAAACCTGGACCAGCAACACCAGCACTGAGTCTCAGCAGCCAGCCCTGTAAACCCAGAGGACAGGGACTGCTCGTGCATCATGCAGATCTTTGTGCTGAGTGTTCAGATAGACCAGCGGTGATGGTGGCGATGTCTGCAGGATTCACAAAGCACTTGTAGGGCATGTTAGTGGCACCATCTGGTGGCCAATGAACTGCATTACTCTTATCATAACCAATGACATTGGCAGTCAAAAAAAGCTCTATAAAGATGGTACTCACCCAGCTTTTTACTACTGCTGCAATTTGACCAGAGTAATGCTACAAGACTTTCACTCATTCCTGTGAGATTTACATAAAGTGTGGGGACAGTTGATATACTATTTAATTATTGCCCGTGTACATAGAGTTCAGTGTTTGCATTCCCTGTGAGTTTGATGTAAATTGAGGAATGCAGAAGTAGTTTTTGTGAAAAGGGCCTCTGTGCCTCGTCTTTCTTTATGTTAATGAACATGTACTTCAATAATGTTATGCTCTAATTGTGCGTTATGCACTTAACATACAGCACTGGGAACAGTTGTTATATGTAATGATTGCTCTCTTCTATCTCTGATCCAGACAGATTTTCAGTAAACCTGCAGCTCTTTCTAAACACCCTGATTATGATATCTTAATAAAAATAAGTTGTTAACATATGGTGGACATATGGCACAACACCAGAACAAAAGAATTACATGATGAATTGATGAACCTTTTTCTGCGGCAGCAGTCAAGTGTAACGAACTATCCTAAACAATGCATAAATGAGTTGGATTTCCCATCTTTGAATGTGACTGATAGCAGTGTTTCTCCTGCTAATCACAGAGGCTGCATCACATACACATGAAATCGCATACTTCCCTACTATATAGTAGGTGGAAAACAGTTTGTGACTAAAGAAGGATTTTTGAATTCACAGTGTCATGATCGGCTCAAAGCCGTGGCAAATGAAGGAGGACACACTGTGTCCAACACAGTCTGCTTGGTATGATCTTTACAAAATATTTATTAAATAAAAAACAAAAATTAACACAATTTCTAATCAGACACATGATCAATCTAAGTGACAGACAGAACCAAATTTAAATAAATACCAAGATCAAAATAAAAAAAAACAAAGACCAGAATCAAGAACAAAGTAACCAGGAGCACGCTCACACCACCCCGGGAAGAACAGGTGGACATCGTTTACTTGATGAGGTCTCCCAGCCACACCCACTGGTGGCCGTAGCAGGAAGAACAGGAGACCTATCACACATCCACCCAACCCCAGTAGTCCAAGTGGCAAGATTCAACTCGGATCACAACTCTCCAACTCCTTCCAGCAACCTTGGTGCCTAGGAAGCAAAATAAAGAAAAGAACAGAGAGACAAAAAGAGGGAATCCTAAATCCTATGACACTTACACTATATGGATACGAGATAAGGCATCAGCAGTTACACTAAACACAATTATAAACGCAACACTTTTATTTTTGCCACCATTTTTCATGAGCTGAACTCAAAGATCAAATACTTTTTGTATGTACACAAAACATCTATTTCTCTCAAATATTGTTCACAAATCTGTCTAAATCTGTGTTATGTATACCTCACAAGTGTGGCATATCAAGATGCGGATTAGACAGCATGATTATTGCACAGGTGTGCCTTAGGCTGACCACAATAAAAGGCCACTCTAAAATGTGCAGTTTTATCACACAGCACAATGCCACAGATGTCGCAAGTTTTGAGGGAGCGTGCAATTGGCATGCTGACTGCAGGAATGTCCACCAGAGCTGTTTCCCAGTGAATTGAATGTTTTCAATTTCAAAAACATTTCAAAAACTGCTTCTCTACCATAAGCAGTTTCCAAAGGCGTTTCAGAGAATTTGGCAGTACATCAAACCGGCCTCACAACCGCAGACCACGTGTAACCACACCAGCCCAGGACCTCCACATCCAGCATCTTCACCTCCAAAATTGTCTGAGACCAGCCACCCGGACAGCTGCTGCAACAAACTTCACAAACTGTCAGAAACCGTCTCAGGGAAGCTCATCTGCATGCTCGTCATCCTCATCGTGGGTCTCGACCTGACTGCAGTTCGTCTTGAGTGGGCAAATGCTCACATTCGATGGCGTCTAGCACTTTGGAGAGGTGTTCTCTTCACGGATGAATCCCGGTTTTCACTGTACAGGGCAGATGGCAGACAGAGTGTATGGCGTTGTGTGGGTGAGCGGTTTGCTGATGTCAACGTTGTGGATCGAGTGGCCCATGGTGGCGGTGGGGTTATGGTATGGGCAGGCGTATGTTATGGACAACGAACACAGGTGCATTTTATTGATGGCATTTTGAATGCACAGAGATACTGTGACGAGATCCCGAGGCCCATTGTTGTGCCATTCATCCATGACCATCACCTCATGTTGCAGCATGATAATGCACAGCCCCATGTTGGAGGATGTGTACACAATTCCTGGAAGCTGAAAACATCCCAGTTCTTGCATGGCCAGCATACTCACCGGACATGTCACCCACTGAGCATGTTTGGGATGCTCTGGATCGCCGTATACGACAGCGTGTTCCAGGTCCTGCCAATATACAGCAACTTCACACAGCCATTGAAGAGAAGTGGATCAACATTCCACAGGCCACAATCAACAACCTGATCAACTCTATGCGAAGGAGAGGTGCACTGCATGATGCAAATGGTGGTCACATCAGATACTGACTGGTTTTTGGATTTTATCTTCTTTAAAAAGCATGATTTTGTTTTTATATTGTAATGTTACAATGTTAGGCCTATGTGATTTGACCCATTTTTTGCATAATGCTACACAGTTACATTCACTATGTTTGTTTGCATAGCCTTCAATATGAACATTGTTTATAGGACAATATCTGGATGTGAAAGAACATTTATGTATAATTATATGGTTTTGTTTCATTAGTAAAGTGTATACTTTTTTTTCTTGATTTACCCCGAAAGAATGGAAGTGAAATGTGACAACATGCCCAATATGTGGGTTACATTGTAACATGACCATATGACTCTATGATCTAATAAAAAAAAATATGCAAGACAAACTAAAATATTTTGTCAATAAAATGATTAACTTTCTCAAATAAAATAATGGCTTTTTTTAATCATTAAAAATAAACTATTTTTTGAGTTTGACAACAAACACACTGCAAAACACAGCTATAGCCTGGAGCATAGTTAAAAACATAATTAGGCTAATAACTTCTGAACATTGACTGTCTGTCTTTATTCACGTCTTTCTCATGGTTTCTCAATAGAATTTATTAAATTATAGAATAGAATAGCAGCGTAGTTCTACTAGGGGCTTATTGTAACGCAGTGTCACAACATGCCCCAAGTGTTTAAACCCGGCTAGTGTCTTCTCCTGTTAGATCAGCAGCATTAAAGAACGATCTCAACTGTTAAATAACAGATATAAGATTAAAATAATATCAGATTAAACAGAGACCGAGTTAAACAGAGTTTTTAAACACAATAAAACAGAGATGAAAAAAAAAAATTTACTTTTGCTATATGGTTAAATATTTAGTGATATCTAACAAAGATTTTTTAATTTTGGCGTAATTTTTTCTCTATAGTGTTGATATGGCAACTAGTAAATACAGTAAGCTACACATGTTTTGTCATCCTGACATGTGTGGAAAGTTTTAAACCATGTGTGTTACAACTAGATGAGCAACAAGATGATGTATCAACAAGATACAACAAGATGCTCATCACATATCGCCATTCAGCCCAAAGATACAGAGATTATTTTTTTGGCCTTATATCGCTCTGACATGCTTTAAGTGCTGAATTTTCAAATTTTTTAGCTAAGCAGTAATGATACATTATTATATAGCCTATGTTAAATGATTATTTAAAAATTAGTAGGCTTTATATTCAGTCCTGCATTAGCCTACTAATTTGGTTTGTTGGTGACCCCCCACATTTTTTTAGCACCAGCCGCCACTCAGATAACAATTTCTGGTTCCCAAAACGTTCCCAGAACAGACATCCTAACGCTCTCTGTTGGTTAGCCAGGAAAGTTCTCTTTACGTAAATAGAACGTTCCCTGTTGGTTTAGAGAACGTTCCCTTGATCTCTAGTCAGTTAGCGTAGTGTGATAGCGTAGTGCTACGTCACACGTAGGCTCACTATTGGCCGACGCTGGTCATGTGTGTGATGCGTGTGACGTACAACAACAGAAGCGTACGCTGTTACACTAGTGAACTCACTCTAGGCCCACAGAGAAGGAAATCAATAGTTTAAATAAAGTCGTTATTTTTGTTTGTTTTTTGCGCACAAAAAGTATTCTCATCGCTTGATAAACTTAAGATTGAGCCACTGTAGTCACTTGGACTATTTTAACGATGTCTTTAATAACTTTTCGGGGCCGGCAAGTTTCAATCCCTTAGAAGCCTATGGAGGAGTGATCCAGCTCTCAGATCTAATCAAAAATATCTTAATTTGTGTTCCGAAGATGAACGAAGGTCTTACGGGGTTGAACAACATGAGGGAGAGTAAATACTGACAGAATTTTCATTTTTGGCTGAACTATCCCTTTAACACCAAAACTGTACTCTGATTCGGCTATAGCTAAACTCGTCAGCTGCGGTCGCACAAAAGCTGAAGCGCTGGTCACAAACGTCCTGGCACCCCTCGTATCTGACTTCTCCCAGAGCCTCGAGTCAAAAGACATATTCTTTTCCATTGCAACAGATGCCTAATAAAGGCAATGTGAAAACATTCCCGATCTCTGTGAGATTCTGGACTCCTGAGCAGGGCATCCAGAACAGAGTTCTTGATTTCTTTGAACAGGCAGCTGAGAGCGCAGATGCTGTCACTGACACCTTACTGAATAAATTAAAGGATCACAAACTTCCATACACAAGCATCCATAACATTTCGGCCTACTCGGCTGACAATGTGGCACTGAATTACGTCAGAAAACACTCCATTTATCAAAATAAAAAAAAAATCAACAGCAAGATCCTGTCCTCAAACTGCCCAGCTCATATTATACACAATGCAGTAAAACGTGCCAGCAATGCCCTGCAAACAGATGTGGAGACGATTGTGATAAAATCATTCAACCATTTCAGCAGTTCTGCCAAGAGAGTTTCCACCCTCAAAGAAATGTTTGAATTTGCTGACATGGAATACCATACACTGTTGCGCCACGTCCCTACACGCTGGTTGAGTCTGCTCCCTGCAATTGACAGACTTGTCAAAACCTGGCCAGCTGTGTGGAGCTACTTTTTGTCGCTGGGACAGGAGGAGTGCCCCCGTGTCCTCTGGGATGCGCTCCGGGGTAACGGGCATGGAGAGGAAGACGAATGTAGCGAGCTGGAGGTCACTCTCTTCTTCTTGCAAAATACTTTAAAGATATCAATTGGTACTGTGCTGAGTCCTGAGAGTGACAGTCTCACCTCAGTTGAAGTGTATGCACTGATGAGCGGCCTCCGAATCAAACTCCAAACTTGAACCAAACTCCAACCGTGTCCTCCTCCGTTAATCTTAGGGTTGACAGGCTCAAGAGAGAATTCACAAATTTCTATGATACCGTGGAGCAATACCTTGAGAAATTGTTCAACTTCTCCGAAACTGGGCACCTGTTCAACACCCAGTGTTTCAATCTCAAGGAAAAGCAAGAAATCAGCTACCAGAAATGAACTGCAGCTGTATCCGCCCTTCAGATGGAGGATGAGCTTGACCTGGATGAGCTCAACAACGAGAGCTGTGTTCTGAAAGAGATATTGCCTCATCTGGAGATACACAGTCACCCTGTAGATTAGCTTTGGGCACAAGCACTCAGGAGCAGGTCTGCGTTCCCACAGTATACCAAGCTACTGTCTTTCATTTTGAGCATCCCGTGAGCAATGCATTCTCAGAACGGGTGTTTTCAATTATGAAAGGTGCCTGGACCGATGTGAGAAACAGGTGCTCATTTAACCTGGGTCATAGCGAAATCAAAGTAAAAATGAATTTGGTGATGAATTGTGCAGAGTTCCGTAAATACACCCTGGGAAAGACGAGAGTGCTGGCAGCAGTGAAAACCTCCGCGAAATATGCTGACGTCGGGCCTCCACAACCTATTCCTAGGTAGGCTATATAGTGTGAATTGAAAGTTTTATTGTTTCTATTAATTTATCTAATTAATCTATATGCACAAAGACAAAACGACCTTTTTGTCCCCTTTTTGTTTTATAGAGTAGGCCTAGATGAATAGAGCACAAGTTGCAGCAGCCGCGAGCTCAGTGAATGTGCAGGCAGCCAGTCGTAAAGGAGTGATTGATTTGTTGCGGCACTGTGTGCAAAAAAATACTTCGGCAATGAACAATGACATTTGAGTTCATGATTTTAATGTTGTTTTTTTGTGGCAGACTGATCTTTGAATAAAAAAATGTTTGGTTCAGGTTTGAAATTCATTATCTTTTATTATAGGCTATGATGACATCACCACAGACTACACCACAGAACTGTATCCGCGGACATAAAACCGTCCTCGCAAGGGAGCATTTCTGCTCCGGGCACACACACACACAACAGTATCTGGAGCGCATTTCTGCTCCGGACACACACATACAACAGTATCTGGAGCGCATTTCTGCTCCGGACACACACACAACAGTATCTGGAGCGCATTTCTGCTCCGGACACACACACACAACAGTATCTGGAGCGCATTTCTGCTCCGGACACACACACAACAGTATCTGGAGCGCATTTCTGCTCCGGACACACACACAACAGTATCTGGAGCGCATTTCTGCTCCGGACACACACACAACAGTATCTGGAGCGCATTTCTGCTCTGGACACACACACACACACACACACAACAGTATCTGGAGCGCATTTCTGCTCCGGACACACACACACACACACACACAACAGTATCTGGAGCGCATTTCTGCTCCGGGCACACACACACAACAGTATCTGGAGCGCATTTCTGCTCCGGACGCACACACACACACACACAACAGTATCTGGAGCGCATTTCTGCTCCGGACACACACACACACACACACAACAGTATCTGGAGCGCATTTCTGCTCCGGGCACACACACACAACAGTATCTGGAGCGCATTTCTGCTCCGGGCACACACACACACAACAGTATCTGGAGCGCATTTCTGCTCCGGACACACACACACACAACAGTATCTGGAGCGCATTTCTGCTCCGGGCACACACACACACAACAGTATCTGGAGCGCATTTCTGCTCCGGGCACACACACACACAACAGTATCTGGAGCGCATTTCTGCTCCGGGCACACACACACACAACAGTATCTGGAGCGCATTTCTGCTCTGGACACACACACACAACAGTATCTGGAGCGCATTTCTGTTCCGGGCACACACACACACACACACACAACAGTATCTGGTAGGGGTGGAACAGTACATGTATTCGTATTGAACCGAATCGGTACGGGCGTCACGGTTCGGTGCACGAATTTACACGGAGAATACACGGTATAAAAATAAATAAAACTCTAAATAGCCATACATTTCGCTCAATTCGCGTTTGGTCTGAACGCAGCATAATGAGCAGACTGCGATGACAATATTGCAATGCTGAAGTGTGTGTGCGCGAGAGAGAGGGAGAGGCGCGGGCGCGATCGAACTGTGTGTGTGTGTGTGTGTGTGTGTGTGTGAGAGAGAGAGAGAGAGAAAGAGGCGCGGGCGCGATCGAACAGTGGAAATATAAAAACATACTCCGTCATTTTGTTAATACAGGACATCATTCAAACTGCAAAATGTTTACATACATTTGTGTACACTCGCAATAAAACACAACATTGTGCTTTTGTCACACTCTAAACTCTTGTCAAACGGTAACCTACAACTGTCACACAACCAAAATTGCACACACACACAGAGTTTTATTTTTAAGTTACACATTCTACATTGATTAAAAAAGAAAATCAAATGTGTTTTTTAATGGTGGTAGTATTATTTTATACGGAAATCAATTATTTATAATTCAGATGAGAATAAAGTTAGGCTTAATTAAAATTAAGGAAAACAAATATATTGATCTGAAATTTAGCAAATTAATTTTAAATTCATTCAGGTACAATTACCAAACATATGGCAAGGTCTTTTTGTCTTTTTATTAATTTAATTAATAAACTAATTAAATTATATAAAACTATTGTCAGTGCACTACAAATAAACTGGTTATATGCCTTTATTAATAAAATTATTCAAATGACTTATTTAAAAAATACAAGGCTTAAGACATTAATAAAAATGCCTTCTGCATTTTTGTTTTGCTTTTCACTCCATTGTACCGAACCGTGATGTCTGAACCGAGGTATGAACCGAACCGTGACTTCTGTGTACCGTTCCACCCCTAGTATCTGGAGCGCATTTCTGCTCCGGGCACACACACACACAACAGTATCTGGAGCGCATTTCTGCTCCGGGCACACACACACACAACAGTATCTGGAGCGCATTTCTGCTCCGGGCACACACACACACAACAGTATCTGGAGCGCATTTCTGCTCCGGGCACACACACACACAGCAGTATCTGGAGCGCATTTTTGCTCCGGACACACACACACACAGCAGTATCTGGAGCGCATTTCTGCTCCGGGCACACACACACACAACAGTATCTGGAGCGCATTTCTGCTCCGGGCACACACACACACAACAGTATCTGGAGCGCATTTCTGCTCCGGGCACACACACACACAACAGTATCTGGAGCGCATTTCTGCTCCGGGCACACACACACACAGCAGTATCTGGAGCGCATTTTTGCTCCGGACACACACACACACAACAGTATCTGGAGCGCATTTCTGCTCCGGGCACACACACACACAACAGTATCTGGAGCGCATTTCTGCTCCGGGCACACACACACACAACAGTATCTGGAGCGCATTTCTGCTCCGGGCACACACACACACAGCAGTATCTGGAGCGCATTTCTGATCCGGACACACACACACACAACAGTATCTGGAGCGTATTTCTGCTCCGGGCACACACACACACAGCAGTATCTGGAGCGCATTTCTGATCCGGACACACACACACACAACAATATCTGGAGCGCATTTCTGCTCCTGACACACACACACACAACAGTATCTGGAGCGCATTTCTGCTCCAGACACACACACACACAACAGTATCTGGAGCGCATTTCTGCTCCGGGCACACACACACACAACAGTATCTGGAGCGTATTTCTGCTCCGGGCACACACACACACAGCAGTATCTGGAGCGCATTTCTGCTCCGGGCACACACACACACAACAGTATCTGGAGCGCATTTCTGCTCCGGACACACACACACACAACAGTATCTGGAGCGTATTTTTGCTCCGGGCACACACACACACAACAGTATCTGGAGCGCATTTCTGCTCCGGGCACACACTAACACACACAACAGTATCTGGAGCGCATTTCTGCTCCGGGCACACACATACACACACACACAACAGTATCTGGAGCTCATTTCTGCTCCGGACACACACACACACAACAGTATGTGGAGCGCATTTCTGCTCCGGGCACACACACACACAACAGTATCTGGAGCGCATTTCTGCTCCGGGCACACACACACACAACAGTATCTGGAGCGTATTTCTGCTCCGGGCACACACACACACAACAGTATCTGGAGCGCATTTCTGCTCCGGGCACACACACACACAGCAGTATCTGGAGCGCATTTTTGCTCCGGACACACACACACACAACAGTATCTGGAGCGCATTTCTGCTCCGGGCACACACACACACAACAGTATCTGGAGCGCATTTCTGCTCCGGGCACACACACACACAACAGTATCTGGAGCGCATTTCTGCTCCGGGCACACACACACACAGCAGTATCTGGAGCGCATTTCTGATCCGGACACACACACACACAACAGTATCTGGAGCGCATTTCTGCTCCGGGCACACACACACACAGCAGTATCTGGAGCGCATTTCTGATCCGGACACACACACACACAACAATATCTGGAGCGCATTTCTGCTCCTGACACACACACACACAACAGTATCTGGAGCGCATTTCTGCTCCAGACACACACACACACAACAGTATCTGGAGCGCATTTCTGCTCCGGGCACACACACACACAACAGTATCTGGAGCGTATTTCTGCTCCGGGCACACACACACACAGCAGTATCTGGAGCGCATTTCTGCTCCGGGCACACACACACACAACAGTATCTGGAGCGCATTTCTGCTCCGGACACACACACACACAACAGTATCTGGAGCGTATTTTTGCTCCGGGCACACACACACACAACAGTATCTGGAGCGCATTTCTGCTCCGGGCACACACTAACACACACAACAGTATCTGGAGCGCATTTCTGCTCCGGGCACACACATACACACACACACAACAGTATCTGGAGCTCATTTCTGCTCCGGACACACACACACACAACAGTATGTGGAGCGCATTTCTGCTCCGGGCACACACACACACAACAGTATCTGGAGCGCATTTCTGCTCCGGGCACACACACACACAACAGTATCTGGAGCGTATTTCTGCTCCGGGCACACACACACACACAGCAGTATCTGGAGCGCATTTCTGCTCCGGGCACACACACACACAACAGTATCTGGAGCGTATTTTTGCTCCGGGCACACACACACACAACAGTATCTGGAGCGCATTTCTGCTCCGGGCACACACACACACACACACAACAGTATCTGGAGCGCATTTCTGCTCCGGGCACACACATACACACACACACAACAGTATCTGGAGCTCATTTCTGCTCCGGACACACACACACACAACAGTATGTGGAGCGCATTTCTGCTCCGGGCACACACACACACATACACACAACAGTATCTGGAGCGCATTTCTGCTCCGGACACACACACACACATACACACAACAGTATCTGGAGCGCATTTCTGCTCCGGACACACACACACACAACAGTATCTGGAGCGCATATCTGCTCGGTGTGCACGCGGCTGTGATGAGTGCCATTTCAGACATATTATGAGGGGAAAAAACTGTCTTACATTCGGACCATTATGGTACAATACAATTATTAAATTAAAATCTGCATCTTTCTGGTCATGATCTGGCATTGTATGTAAAACGGAGGTCAGGCTCATTTCTATAAAAGCTAGCAGATAGGAGCTCTGCTAGCATTAGCTTACATGTTGTATAGATAATAACGTGCAACAAGAGAAAGATGCCGACACGTTTTGTCCTGTTGTTGACGTTAGCCTACATTACTCGTCTCCATAAATGAACAATTAGTTTAGGTAACATTATTGGTTAATAACAGTGGGTTGAAAATTGACATTGGCAACATCACTGTCTGTATCTGACAGGACAGATAACATTGTAAGCTAACTTTCCTCAGGCTTGCTCTCCGACGTGCAGTTCTCTGTTCGGCGGTGTGTCCAGTTGTCAGACTCACGGTGTAAAAGACTTGTGCCCTACTCTGACTCGTATTGGCTGTCAGGTTTCGGCATTAGGAAGTTTATGGTAACTGTAGAGATATAGCGGGTAAATGCTGGCCATGAAAATTTAGTCATTAATTCCTCACCCTCAATTTTATTTATGGGTGAACTAACCCTTTAACTACAATACTGCTTCAGTGTTACTTTTGCACAGTAAACGCTGTTGATTTTTCTGGGATTCATTTGTAAATAAATATGTTGTATCCATAAATGTTCGTCACTATATATGCCAACTAAAGTTTATTTATCTTTTAAGGCTGGAACTAATATGGTGCATTACATAATTAGTGAGACGAGCCAGGATCCACACATCTTGGTGCTTGCGAGAACTCTTTCTAAGTTTTCATCATTTTCAATAGGGAGGCAATTGAAAAGGAGACCATAATTCAAGCAGTGGATGTATGCTTCAAAATGTTCTACATCTATGACATAAACTACCCAAAGCCTTCTGCTCCCATTTGGGAGTTTTTATGATATTCCTGTCTATGATATTCCTGGAGGAGCTGCTTCAATACATTGCCACCTCCTTAAAAGCTTCGTTTTCAATGTTACTGATCATCAGTAGGTCCAGTAGCCAAACACCATATTAAGGTGTTTATAACACAATGCATATAATGTACAGTATAGCTTATATGTTTATTATTTTTTTTTTCTTTATAGTATTAAATTTGTGTACTGTGTAGCGTTTGGACAAAATCACAATGACTTATTCATTGTGAGCTTCAGAAAACTTTTAACCTATTGGACGCATTCATGTAAATCACAGGTCCAGCACCAAAGAGTCTGCATCAGATTGCTCCATTGACATGTTTGTGGCATGGGAGAGTGTAAGCAGAAACACCCCCAAACTCAAACTCGTGAGCTTCAAAAAGATGTAATCACCTCAACACCCCTTTCACGGCAAACAAGAAGGCCAGGTGGAGACGCCTAATACACATACACAAACATTCTTCCCATTTAACTCATAATATAAGTCAATCCCAAAATGTATATGATATATTCCTGTATAAGCATGTATAAAGCATGTATATGGTGATGTATATGGTGCTGACTGGAGGGATGTGGACTGGACAGATATGGAGGCATTTATTGGTCTGCTCATTCTTGCCGGAGTTTATCGTTCCAACAATGAGGCCCTGTCCAGTTTGTGGGAGACTGAAACTGGGCGTGCTATTTTTTGTGCTGTCATGACTCTGAAAAGGTTTAAAATTGTGTCAAGAGTCATCCGATTCGATGACAGGGCCACAAGACCTGCTCGCCATGAAAATGACAAGCTGGCACTGATTCGGGATCTGTGGGATTTATGGGTTGAGCGTCTCCCACTAATGTTCAACCCTGGTTCAGACATAACGGTGGATGAGTGGCTGGTGCCATTTCGAGGTTGATGCTCATTCAAGAAGTACATGCCAAGTAAGCCGGCGAAATATGGAGTGAAAATCTGGGCAGCATGTGACGCCAGGACGAGTTATGCATGGAACATGCAAGTGTACACCGGCAAGCCTCGAGATGGACAGCCAGAGAAAAATCAGGGCATGCGTGTGGTCCTTGATTTGACCACTGGTCTCCAGGGATACACAGTTACGTGTGATAATTTCTTCACTTCGTATGCCCTTGGTCAGGAGCTCCTGGGAAGGAAGTTGACCATGAACAAACCTGAACTCCCACCTGCTCTTCTGGAGCAAATTGTAACACTAAAATTATTTTTGATGTATGGTCTCCTATATACTATAGACCTTTACACTGCTATAATTCATTTAAAGCTAGGACTGTCCATTGTTCATTTGTATATCTCTATTGAGCAGGGTGATTTTGAGTGTTTGAATTATGACCTTTATTTTTCATTTTAGAGTGAACAATCTTTTAAAGTTAAAATATTAACCAATTTAATAAATAAAAAGTATTTTTTTATGTAATAATTTACATGTTTTAATTTGTGTATGTATTGTAACGGTTCAGATGAAGACATGCACGAATTACTTTGACAGATTCAAAGAACTACAACTTTACTGGCAGAAAGATTAACCTCCTCATCTCTGATGCCCCCCGCACGGTCTTTTCCCATCCTTAACAAGCACGCCATGCTACAGAACACTCTCCACCCGCTGGCGACCGCATCACTCCACCTCTGGATCTCAGAGTTGCCACGAATCGTCATCAAGGGAAGATGAGATCCAGGGGAATCTTGCAAGACTTTTTCAGCCATATAATAATGGCTTATAATAAAATAAGTCTGGAGGCTATAGGGGAAAACACCTTAAAAAGAAAAGAGAAATTCCCTGGAGCCATTATTTTTACTGTCAATCTGAACCGGAGAGTACTTTCTTGCCAATTCTCGAGGACACAAAGCTTCTGGAGGAATGTGGTCTGGCCACAAATTTTCCAAGTAATATGACGTAGCTGAACGCTTTTACCAGGCATACCCACTCCTTAGAGGTGCAGGGGGATTCACCTTAGCCAGGAGTGACCGGAGAAAGGAGATATCCAACATTCCCATCCAACCTTCAGGCTACTCTTCAGGCTACTCTTCAGGCTACTCGCTAGCCTACTCTTCAAGCTACTCGCTAGCCTACTCTTCAGGCTACTCACTAGCCTACTCTTCAGCCTACTCTTCAGGCTACTCTTCAGCCTACTCTTCAGCCTACTCTTCAGGCTGTTCTTCAGGCTACTCGCTAGCCTACTCTTCAGGCTACTCACTAGCCTACTCTTCAAGCTACTCGCTAGCCTACTCTTCAGGCTACTCACCAGCCTACTCTTCAGGCTACTCTTCAGGCTACTCACTAGCCTACTTGCTAGCCTACTCTTCAGGCTACTCACTAGCCTACTCTTCAGGCTACTCTTCAGGCTACTCGCTAGCCTACTCTTCAGGCTACTCCCTAGGCTACTCTTCAGGATACTCTTCAGGCTACTCGCTAATCTACTCTTCAGGCTACGCGCTAGTCTACTCGCTAGCCTACTCTTCAGGCTACTCGCTAGCCTACTCGCTAGCCTACTCTTCAGGCTACTCACTAGCCTATTACAATTCTGTAAAGGAAAGCAGACACCGATATACATTATTCCCTGCAGAGGCCTCTTGAGCTCCAACCTCCTGAAGAAAATGTAAGTGAAATGTGCAAACCGATGAACTAACAGTTTGTGAAGAAAGTGAATGTTCATATTTTGTTTCTTTTTAAATACACTTCAATAACAGGTTCCAGCTGTCATGCAGGACTGTCTTTCATGCAACCAAAGCATCATGCTTTCTCAACTGGCAGAACACATTGCAACATGCAAATGGTAGATTTGGTATACTGACTGTTTATATCTCACTTTAAGCATTGGCTAGCTTTGAAAATAAAGATGCTGTTTTTTTCTTATTCCATGCAAACAGCACAAATACTAATGAAAAATCTGAAGAACGGAATGGACGAATGGAACTCACCCAGCCAGAGAATTGGTATGCTACTCTGTGCTAGTAAAACAACATGTAAAAATGTCCTTACTTGTTGGTGAATGTGTTTGTTGTGGGTTAAAATTTAGGTATTTGTGTTTTAGTTCCAGTTCCAGTGATGACGAAGATGTCCTAAGGGCAATCAAACTATCTTTACAGGTTTGAGTTCATGAAATTTTTACTTTTACAAACATTATTTTCAAAGAAATAACAAATTGTAATTCTGTACACACACGCAGGATGAGGATGGCTAGTCCTCAGCACAGTCGGCAGCTGATGGGTCACATGAGGCTGGAGGTGATTCAGCTTGTGCTTCACTTCAGACTGAAGTTTCACTGGATGTATATTTCCGTTTATTTTTTTATGACTGGTAAATATGAGCCGTCCGTCGTAAGGATGGTCGAGTCTCCTCAGGCAAGGTTGGGCCTGGATGGTCAATTAGGGCAGTAGGAGGGGTCAACGGCCTTGCCTCCTGAGCATCTAGAGTCACCGGAGGCAACCTTGCGACCTCTGTTACTGTCGACAGATTGCGAGCGTCTCTCACAGGGCCAGCACTTGAACTGGGATCATCCGAACTTGCAGGTAATACCAGCCACAAATCCTCCTCATTAACATCCTCCTGGGATGGCTCCAGTGTTGCGGATGGTCGATCCTGAGGAGTATTCTGGGGCTCTGGCTGTAGTTGTGCTTTCAGCATTGTCCGATGTACATGTCGTACCTTCCCAAGGTCGTTCACCGGTGCGATCGTGTACACCACTCCCTTATCTTTGGGTACCTTCAGCACCTGATAATCCACAGAGCTCCACCGATCTTGAATTTTGTTCCGGCCCCTTACCCCAACATTACGCAGGTAAACGCGCTGACCCTCAAATAGAGGCATTTCCTTCACCCTCTTATCGTGATAGTCCTTGCGGCGTGCGGCAGCACTTGCCAGTCTCTCTCTAGCCCCCTCAAATGCGACCTGCAGTCGGGTCTCATGTTCCTGAATCCAGTCATGTACCGTACCAGTCCCCGACTCTCTTACTCTGCCCAACAAGAAGTCTACCGGTAGTTGGGGATCTTGACCAAACATCAAAAAGTGTGGAGACTCCCCAGTCGACTGATGTGGAGTAGTATTGTAACAGAAGACTAGCTGCGGAAGGCAGGACGCCCAGTCTCTTTTTCTTGAGGCAGGTAGGGTGCGCAGCAAGTTATGCATTGTCCTATTGAAACGCTCACATTGACCGTTGTCATCGGGGTGGTACGGTGTGGTCCGTGACCGTGTAACTCCATACAGCCGGCAAAGCTGTTGAATTAGGTTGCCCTCGAAACTACGACCCTGGTCGGAGTGGAGACGACTAGGCACCCCGAACTTGTAAAACCACTCTGTCACGAGAACCTGGGCCACCGTAGAGGCCCTCTGGTCCCGGGTAGGTATGGCCACTGTAAACTTACTAAAAATGTCTGTCATTACAAGCACGTTTTCTAGGCCGTTATGTGAGGGCTCCAATACGGTAAAGTCCATAGCCAAAATCTTATTGGGCCTTGAAGCCAAAAGATGTCCCATGAAGCTAGGGGCAGCGGGATTCGTATGCTTCGCCACTTGACACCTCTCGCACTCTTGGCACCAGCGCTTTACTTCCGCCGCCATTCCCGGCCAAAAGCAGCGTTGACGGACCAACTCCATTGTCCGTTCCACCCCCTGATACCCATGGTCATGGTGTAACTGGGTAAGTACATCGTGCTTCAACACTGCTGGTAGAACTACTTGAAACACCTCCTCACCCCCATTAGGTCGAAGAGTGCGACGATGTAATACCCCATCCATCTCCACCAGACGATCCCAGTGCCGTAATAACGCCAACGCCTGGGTGGATAGTGCTTGATGCATCATTAAACCAGGGTACATCTTCTGTTTCCGAAGGGTCCAAATCGCTTGAATATCCGGGTCTGACAACTGAAGAGAACATATATCAGAGGCAGAGTGATGGGGTAAAGCGAAGATGGCCGTTTGGGTTACCTGAGATGATGGTACCACTCCGGTCTGTTGGAGCAGTTCCGGAACTGAGGTGGTGATATTCTCTGGTGGATACTGTCGGGATAACGCATCCGTGTTCCTATTTGCTCTGCCAGACCGGTATCGAATTTCGTAGTCGAAGCATGCCAATTGGGCCACCCATCGCTGCTCCGTTGCCCCCAACTTAGCCGAGGCAAGGTGACTCAAGGGGTTATTATCTGTGTAGATAATACACTTTTGCCCCAAGAGATACTCGCGGAACTTCTTGGTAACTGCCCATTTAAGGGCCAAAAACTCTAATTTAATTGAACTGTAATTAAGCATGTTACGTTCAGGAGGACGAAGACCACGACTTGCGTAGGCTATTGGCCGGACTTTGCTATCCTGTTCTTGCGACAAAACTGCTCCCAAGCCACTATGGCTACCGTCTACTTCCAGGATGAAGGGTAGTGTGAAATTGGCATAAGCCAATACTGGGGTGGAAGTAAGTTTAGCTTTCAATCCCTCAAAGCTCTGCTCGCAGGCCTCTGTCCAGGCCCCTGCCAGTCCTTGTCCGGTCCCTTTCCGAGCCCTCGTACCAGCCAACTCTGCCACTAACTTATGAAGGGGTGCGGCTATCTTCGCAAAGCCCTCCACGAAGCGCCGATAGTAGCTGGTGAAGCCAAGGAACGAACGCAGCTCCGACACCTGGCTTGGACGTCGCCACTGGGCCACCGCATCGATTTTCCCCGGGTCCGTAGAGACGCCAGCGCTGGAGATCACATGTCCCAAATAGCCAACCTCCTGCTTAAGGAAGGTGCACTTCTCCAGCTTGGCTTTGAGTCCTTCCTGTCCCAGTCGGCTTAACACCCCCTCTAATCGTTCCAGGTGCTGTGGAATGGAAGAAGAGAAAACCACAATGTCATCGAGGTAAAGTAAGAGAGATTGACAATGCTGTTCTCCAAACAAGCATTGCATGAGGCGCTGGAAAGTACTTGGGGCGTTGCAGAGGCCGAAAGGCATACGGTTAAACTCGAATAATCCAAAAGGAGTACAGAAGGCTGTTTTGGCTTTATCCTTCTCTGCCACCGGAACCTGATTGTAACCGCTGACTAAGTCGAGAGTAGAGAACCAATGGGCCCCACAAAGAGCGTCCAACGATTCTTCAATGTGTGGTAACGGAAAAGCATCTTTACGAGTTTTCTGATTTAATTGACGGTAGTCCACGCAGAGGCAAAGGCTACCATCCTTTTTCCACACCAACACAAGGGGGGACGCATAGGGACAGCAGCTCTCCCTAATAACCTGCGTCTCCAGCAGTTGATTGATATGGGCTTTAACGACCTCATACTCAGATGGTGGTAACCGCCTATAGCATTGCCGAACCGGAACGTCGTCTAACAGGGGGATTTCATGGGATATAAGACTAGTACAGCCCAAATCTCCCTCATGAGCTGAAAACACTGCCTGGTGCTCAACCAACAATGCCCTTACCTGTTGGGCCGCCTCTCTGCTAAGATTAGATAAATCAAGGGCATCTATTTGGCTACGAACTGAGCTGGGAGATGAACCGGCAACTTCAATAGCCCTCAACTCAGCTACGCCCTCAGGCAGACTTACCGCATCCACCCCGCGCAAATAACCTAATTGGGTGCGAGCGTAGAGCAGAACATCAGTAGTGCCAACATTTACCATAGGAACATAAACTGTGCCCCCAAACACCCGCACTAAAGAGAGAGATGCCAACAAGCCACCCGGCAGGCCAGAGTCGAGAGGCTCAAATAAAGCAGCACTACCAGACAAGTGATCTGCACATGTCACCCTGACAAACTTGGTCACACCCCCTGGAATACGCTGGACCCTACCCTGACTTAGTTTAACAACACTCTTCACATCAGGGAGGGGTTCAACACCTGCCTGATAACACTGTTGTAAGGCTTGGAACACATGACCAGGTGCCTGAGACACAGTTGGTAACTCAAATAAAGCAGGTCCATGTTGAAAAAACTAAAGTTCATAGCATTTGCTAATTACGTTAATCCCGAAGACCCCCGGGATGCTAACACCCCCGGGAGGATCCTTTACTACAAGTATGCCGCAACCAGGTATGACCCTACCACACAAGAAAACATCCAATTCTAGATAACCCAACTAAGGAATGGCCAAACCATTAGCAGCCTTTAGCTGAAGCCACTGGCAATCCTGCAAACTCCCTGTCTTAAAGTGTTGCAAAAAGAAACTCTCGTTGATGGTAGACACCATGGAGCCGGTGTCCAATAAACAGGACACCTTAAATCCACCCATAATCCACCCAAATTGCGTAATCTGCCGCTGCGCCGCGGCTCATTCGGAGCGATTGAAAGCTGGTAGCAGATGAATTCAAGTGAAATGTAGTTAAAATAATTCATCACAATACTGAAATAAAATTGAATAAATAATGAAAACATTTCCATATAAAACATTGCAATAGAAACATATTAGGCTACATCAATGAGGCTTTGCAAGAGCATAAGACGTTAATGAAACAGCGTTCAGGCGGTAGCTCTGTGGTTAACGCATCGACATGAGGCTCGTAGAGCTTCAACAGACCCGAGATCTAATCTCATTGTAACATGATGTTGGCCGACAGAATTAATCTTTAACCGTTCTTGATGCTTAAATGGGTAACTGTTTATTTGCGAGTTTATTAACTGTTTATTTATTTAAAGTCAAGCGTTTTGTTTAATTATCAATGGCACATTACAACATTGCTACATTCCTGTAGAGCCGCTGAACTGACGACAAAACTGTTGAAGGAAGATTGTTAGCCGATTGCGTCAGAAAATGAAAATGAAGAAGCTCGTCTTTAGTCTGCTAAATTATTATGTAATGTAAAAAAAAACACTAAAATACTTAAATTTGGAATCCCATCGAACAATACAAGGTTTAAATAAAGTGGCGGGACAGTTTTTTTTTTTATTTATAACAGGGTTGCATTTAGACTATTTCCATGCAAAAAAGAAACACAGAATCTTATTCTTGCGACATTTTAAATTTGTTTTGCCAAATAAATTGCAGCTAAATTAAACGAAACGGTAGACTACAAATCGAAAATAGTCCAAAGCAACATAAATTAAAAACATGAGTTTTGCCTCTCTCGGGCTGGATCTCAGCAAGTTTATTTAGTCCCCCTTGCTCAAACATTCTTAAACTCTACAAAACCAGTTGAAACAACTGGATTGAACACTTCAATTTAAATTTGTGTGTGAAAAAACTTTAAATAGGCTACAATAAATAAACTACAATATTTATAATTTAATAAAATATGGGGACACATTGAGAGATTTATCCTTAAAATAATTTTGCCTTTGCCTGCTCATCAGGCTGGCTATCCGACACTCTCCATATGAAAGAGGAACATTAACACCTATTGTCCTGCATCACGCTGAACTGTCCCTCCAAACCCCCACAGGCTATCACACACACACACACACACACACACACACACACACACACACACACACACACACACACACACACACACACATACACACACACACACACACACACACACACACACACACACACACACACCCCACAGGCTCTCTGAGTCTGAGACTGACTTAAAATAAAGAGAAGTCGCAATTCACACTTAAATCGCTCTTCTATACATTAGCATTAGGCTATTAAAGTGTTGATAATGAAGGAATTAAATGATTTAAGCTAAATGTAGTGATATTTCTGTCATAAAAGTTTATTAATAAATATTTCATTATTTAAATAATTTAAGAAATAAAACTGGTTTTGGCCAGCTTTTTCCAAGCAAAACTAAATATAATCTTCAAACGCATGTTCATTTTGTTGTCATGAACAAAATGCTCAACTCAATATTAAATTCTTTTGATCCAACCAGGCATGCAAATTGTGAATTAGTTCTTTTTTAAATTATTATTATTCAAATAAATCTCGGTGCTTCGTGGTACTGCTGATAAACTAAATAACATTTAGATAATAATTATGAACTTTAAATGAAACAATATAGCAACACTTCGACAAATAAATGATTTGATCTGTTTTTATATTTTAATTTAAAATATAATTAAATTATACGATTTATTCTCTACATTTACAGTTTTTTTCGATTGCTTAAGCACAATTTTGAAAACAGGGCCCGGTTTGTCAAAACACTACACACAATTAACACAACCCTACACCAAAGTAGCACAACACTTCAGATCATTTGCAAAATGGAACACTTTTGTCAAAACTATTCAATGTCTTATAAAAACCTTATTTTGTTGTCATAACATAAACACAAACATCATATGGTTTGACTCTGTTTGAATCAGTTAAACACTCCTGGGCTCAACCTAAAACACTTTTAGCATTTACAGAGAAAGTGTAAAAATAAATTCACCAACACCACATGACACAAATTTTGCAGTCTAATGAAAATATTTATTTCTTTTCATGTACTCAAGTCAGTCAATACTGAACATTTCAACAAAAAAACATTTTCCAGTTTTCATACAGTATTACTGAACGTACCATTGTACTGTAAGCTTACAGTAATACTGTAACAAATTACATATCCAGTTCAGTACTAAACATCTCTCCGCCTAGCTGGTTCTGGCCACAGGGCCTCGTCAACATCACAGGCTATATTTTCATTTGCAAGGCAACGTGGGAAGAATCTTTTCGAGTGACGAATCCACCCTTGTATGGATGCTGCTTCAATTTGATCACATGCTTGCTCCATAGCTTGAATGAGGGGCATCTGGACATAGGGCCGGAGATCATAAACCTTCCACCGCCATGTTGAGAAGAACTCCTCGATGGGGTTTAGGAAGGGGGAGTATGGTGGAAGATACTGAACTGTAAATTGTGGGTGTTGATGAAACCAGTTTTGGACCAGAGCAGAACGATGGAAAGCTACATTGTCCCAGATGACAATGTATTGCATCTGGTCCCTTTGGTTTGCTGCTGTGATAATATCGTGTAATCTGTCTAAAAATGTAAGAATGAGGACAGTGTTGTAAGGACCCAAGTTGGCATGGCGGTGGATGACCCCATTCTGTGTAATGGCAGCACAAAGGGTAATGTTACCCCCACGTTGCCCTGGTACATTGACAATAGCCCTGTGGCCAATGATGTTTCTTCCCCTTCTTCGCACTGTTGTCAGGTTAAATCCAGCCTCATCAATGTATATAAACTCATGCGGGACTTCCTCCGCATCCATTTGCAAAACTCTCTGAAATACAGCAAAATATCACATTGTGTAGATCAATATACTGTAGGTCTGCTATATAGTAAAATTACATGCACAGTAAAAAGGTTATGTGTGCAGTACACAATCCTACAGTCAGTGAACAAAACGTACCACCACATATTCACGCCGCAGGACCTTCACCCTGTCTGAATTTCTTTCAAATGGCACTTTATACAGTTGTTTCATCAGAACTTGATGTTTTTTAAGGATACGGGCTATTGTTGACAGAGAGACCTGTTGGACATTATTGAAAATGAGGTGATCATTGACAATATGGGCTTGAATTTCTCGAAGTCTGATTGCATTATTGGCCAAAACGAGGTTTATGATCTCTCTCTCTTGCTCCTGTGTGAATATGGGGCCCCTCCCTCCTTGGTGCTCACGACGTTCAATCCTATGTTGGCCAAACAAAACACATAGCTTACTGTAAAATGATACATGCAGTAACCAATGGATTTTCTGTTGATTGAAGAGAAGTTTCTCACCTGTGCTCTTGACGAAATGTCCGAACTATTGATGCCACCGTGTACCTGCTTAGGTTAGGCTGTACTCTCAGTCCAGCCTCCCTCAGTGTTAGTCCGTGGTTTATTACATGGTCCACAATTGTTGCACGAATTTCGTTACACAGATTTGGTTGTCTTCTTCTTTGTGCATGTCCTACCACTCCTCCAGGTCTTCCTCTTCCTCTTCCTCTTCCTCTTCCTCTTCCTCTTCCTCTTCCACCTCCACCTCCACCTCCACCTCCACCTCCACCTCCACCTCCACCTTCACCTTCACCTTGTTCTCTCCGGATTCCCCCTCTCATCCGCACTCTCCCTCTCCCTCTTCCTCTTCCTCTGACACCGTCCATTTTGAAGACAGGTGAACTTACCTGTTGCCTTTTTATAGTACTTAAACCTGATTGGTGTTTTTACAATTAAGCACCAGTGTGTGTGCACACCTGGTGGCTGTGTTTAACCAATTGGTTTATGGGTGTGTTCATTTGAAAGCCTTTGCTTTGAAATTGCAAGGAAATTACATCATGATAAATTTCTGTGTCAAATGCATACAAGTGTGTTTAGTGTTTTGCAAATCACTGTGTGTAATGTTTTGCAAAAAGTCTGAAGCTGACAATGTGCTTACAGTTGTGCAAATCTAGGCCGGTGTTTTGCTCCTTGAGTGTAAGGTTTTGCTAATTGTGGGAAAGTTCTAATTTTAGTGTGTAAGCAATCGAAAAAAACTGTAATTAGAGCGAGATTTTCACCTTGTCATTTTCTCATTGGGAGGCGCTCACATCATAAACATATTTGAGCAGATTCTCTGTACCTCTCGTTTTCATATGGATTACATAATCAGATAACATTTATTAGCCTAAATATTTAGACATTTAAAGGCTTTAGACATAGCCGATTTCTTATCGTGACTGAGCTGAGGCAAGTGGCTTTCGGTTCATTTTTGTGACGCGCAGTTCCCGGAGACCGAGACGACAGATACACTTTTGTCGTTAGCCTAAAAAAAGTTTACAGTTTTGAACGATGTAGGCTACTCTACTCTTATCTGTATGACCAAAAAAATCACGTATAGCCTATTAAGTTATTTTAGCTGTTATGAGAAAAATAAATCAAATGAACGCGCCGCCTCGTTTGTCGAAAACTTTACTTAAAACCATGTTTTTAAAAACTCTATGTAGGCTATAGGGAATAAAACAAATATATACATATATATATATATATATATATATAGGCTAGGCCTATATATAATTTTTTTTTTTTTTTTACAAAACTGCTTTTGAACGATTGGTATTATTATAGCTACAGATGTAAAGTCGTTCTGTTGGATACTATTTGTTCCTTGGTGTAAAATGGAAATGCATGGTAATTTTATTTTATAAATATAAGCAAAAAACTATATGGTGTAACAGAGTTTTAGAACTAAACAAATCTGCATTAATAGCCTAAAAATAAAATTTTGTTACAGTAGTCCATGTTTGTTTGGGATTGGAACCCATGTCTTCTGATTGATCGAACCGTCAGTTCTACCACTCGGCCATGTCGTAGCTCACTGAGAAATGTTTGTTTCTCCAGTGTGTGTTCGCTCAAATGAGTGAGAAAATGTTTTGTTGTTAGTCTATTGTGAGTGTAGCCTACTTTACATGAATAAAAGTAGACCTTTTACAGTTTTAAAATATGATATCCTATCTATATGACCAAAAATTACGAAGTAGGCTATAGCCTATTAAATTATTTTAGCAGAAAAATAAATTCAAGTGAACGCGCCGCTGCGTTTGTCGAACTCTAATTCAATGCCAGAATAAAACCCCATTTTAGAATACGCACTCGTGGTGTGTCAAAATACTTTATTATAAACTTCAATATTTTGTTCAAAACCACCTCAAAACGCTTTGTGACATTTTAAAAAGCCGTGAATGTATTAAGGCCACTGGAACCAGGATCGTAACTGAAACGCGCTGCTCTCAATCTCTCAATACAGGAGCAGAAGCGCTGGTTCAGATTTTATTGTTTGTTGTTTAAACGTGCGTGTTGTATATTTAAAAAAAATATATATATATATATTTGATATGGTATATTTAGACTCTGGGTAGGCCTATAGCATTGATTCGCTACTGTGGAGGGGGGAAATCGCACCTTGCTTAGCAATCATGTTTTTAAAAATTCTTTCTGCATTTATGGAACCCCGTGAACTTTAAAAAAAAAAATTTTTTGAACAGAACTGTTTTTGAAGACGTAAATTCAGTCAATCTGTTGGATGAGATTTGTTCCTTAGTGTAAAATGGAAATGCATGGTAATTATATAAAAACCTTGTTTATTCGGGTTTCGAACCCGTGTCTTTATACTGCTTAAACCATCAGTTCTACCACTCGACCACAAGTTCGGTTCTTCACTAGTCAGTGTGCGCGCACACGAGAGAAGCACTCTTCAATCTTCTCATTCCTCAATAGTTTAGCGTCATTGATTGCACCTAATTTATTTTCACTGACTGCGAGATAGGCCTCTTTTAAATTTTGATTCATAAAATGTTCTGCTCTAAAAGTTTGCTATATTCTATTTAAAATGTAGGCTACTTTTACGTACGTTTTGCTTTCGCTAAATGTCCCTTTGCGCCACCTGGCGGTCATTTCGCGAATGACTTTGAAATGCGACTGGTTTTTTTTTGCCACGGTGGTAATAGGCATTCTGGTTGGCAACCTACCTTATATGGGGGCAGGAGGACATTAAATTTGTTGCGCTGCTCGCGCTGCTAACAACACAAGAGCCTGTAAGGGCCCCACCCTAGCTGTGGCTCAACGGTTCGGTGGGCATTAGTTTTCCGACCCCTGTTGGGAGGCTAGAGGTCCAGTACCAGATGGAGAAGGTAAAGCTACAGAGTGAGACCGGGGGCGAAAGGGAACTCTTGCACCATCACATTCCCTTGCAAAGTGTCCCGGACGCTGACATCTCCTACAAATTAAAGGGCCTTCACGGGCGGCCTCACATACCTCTGGTTATTCTGAAGCAAAGCGATACTTTGGGTTAACTGATTAAGCTGGTCTTGCTGTTGTTTCAGAATCGCTTTAAGCAAGAGTCTTGTGACAAATTATAATAGGACATTATAGCCATAAAAAAATCATAGTACTTGGATACTTAAGTACATTTGAAGGCAACTACTTTTGTACTTTTACTCAAGTGAATGTTTAAAGGCAGCACTTCTACTTTTACTTGAGTAATATTTTACCTTGAGTATCTTTACTTTAACTCAAGTACATGGTATGTGTACTTCGTCCACCACTGATGATTTTTGATGTGCTGTAAATCAGGTTGCTGTCTGTTTTTTGCTTAATGTGTTCTTTTGCAACCTCAGGAAGCTCTGAAACCAAGACAGAGGAGACATTTGATGTCTGCTGATGTGATTTAAAGAATGATGGTGCACTGAGATAGTAGGCCATCATGTGCTGATGCCTAGTTGCTAGTATTTTTAAAACATTCTTAAAGTTTAGTGTGTCATGTACTACACGCTTGAAAAAGCGGTGTTTGCCCTCAAACCGCATAGTCCACAAATGGACAAGAGGCCCAAAACACTGTATGAGATCTGGGGCTCGTTCTTCGTACGTCGCTAACTCAGTTAGCTGGATTTGATTGTTGGCGATTTGGCATGATCTTGGATCGTTTGGTTCTTCGAAGCTCATCCTAGACTTGCTGTCATAGCAACAGGTGCGCCAGCTTGAACCTGCTCGCGAGCAGGCTTATTTCATGTAAACAGGATTAGATTGCGGCTTTATAAGCGGAGGTGATACGGGAAGTCTGTCGTAGCCATGTCTTGTCCATTTTTACGACAGCAACCTGTTGCGGAAGGTGCGAGGATAATTCGCAGAGCTTTTCGAATTAATCACGTATTGCAGGATAGACTGGATCCTTTAGCGCAGCGCGACAGTGTAATTTTTGAGAGATATCGTTTTTCTCGTGAGGGTGTTATTTACATCATTAATTTGCTGGAACCACACATTAAATGTTCAACACGGAGGAGTCGGGCTTTGACAACTGCACAGACTGTGTGCATTGCCCTGAGATTCTTTGCGAGTGGCACGTTCCTTTACACTATTGGAGATGCAGAGAACTTAGTGAAAAGTGCTGTCTGTCGTGCCATTCGCAAAGTTTACTTGGCACTCAAGCAGTTTTTAGGGGGTTTTGTGGTATTTCCAAGCCACTTAAGACCCCAGGTTGTAAAGCAGAATTTTTTTGCTATTGCAGGTACATTTATAATTGTTAATGACATGCAATCATGACCATGCCAAAAAGTATGACTAACAGTATGTGTCCTTCAGGCTTCCCTAACGTGATTGGTGCCATAGACTGCACACACGTCCCCATCAAGGCCCCACCAGGGCCCAATGAAGGGGATTTTGTGAACCGAAAGGGGGTTCACAGTGTAAATGTGCAGGCAAGTTACTATTACAATTTATAATATTCCAGATTAATTAGTAATATATTACATAAAAAATGAATGTAATCAAAAAGTATGCAGTTGACTGACTAAAATCTCTTAGATGGTGTGTGACTCTATGTTCCATATAACAAATGTGGAAGCAAAATGGCCAGGATCAGTGCATGACTCAAGAATTTTCAGAGAGTCACATTTATGCACATTATTTGAACGTGGTAAGGGAACTTATAAATGTCAAGCTCACAGTATTACACACACTTATGCTGAGCCTAACAAAACTGTATTTTTCCATTATACATGGAATTTTGACGGGGTCCTGCTTGGTGACCGGGGCTATGCCTGCAGGCAGTACTTCATGACGCCATTCCCTGACCCAAACCCTGGACCACAAACCCGTTACAATGCAGCTCTAGCCAGGACAAGGGCACGCATTGAAATGACCTTTGGGCAACTAAAGGAAAGATTTCAGTGTCTGAAGGGTCTGAGGGTTGCACCTGACAGGGTCTGTGACATAATTGTTGCATGTGCCATATTGCATAACATTGCCACTATCAGAAAGGAGAGGACCCCTGTGGTGGGGGTGCAGCCTGATGATGACCTCCAGCCAGTGCACTTGGACCAACCTAGTGGCAGAGCTGCACGGGACAGAATTGTGGAACACCATTTTTGAATGTGTAATAAAAGACAAGACAAAAATGCTTAGTTCCTGGAGTTTTATTTAAACAATTCTTTATAAAGAAAAGCCAGCAAGTCATCCTTTGCCTGCAATAAGAGATAGTTATGTAAAGTCAGCAATACTACTATGTGTCAAATGATGTATTAGCACTTACTCTGAAGGTCCTTTTGAAGCAACTCTATCTCTAGTGCAATTTTTCTCTTTTTCAAGTTGTCAAGTTCAATTTCTCCTCTTAATTTGTTTTTTCAGGTCAAAATACTCGATTTTTTGTTGAAGATGCCGTTTATATAGGGAACGGATGTCACCCTGTGTCATTTTGTGAAAGAAAAAGGGTCAAAACATGCCTCATGCAACAAAAGTAAAAAGTACAACACTGTCCACCTCTGTATCAGTTCTTTGTGCAGACTCTTCTGTAGGCCTTTCTGTAGGCCTTTCTCTAGGTGTGGACTCCTGCAACTCATATTGCAGACAGAAAGAATAGGTACACAAGTATATACAAATTAGTGTAAAGTTATTTATGCACTTACAGGTTCTTCCTCCAAAGGACAGTCATCTGAGAGGGTTTCTTCACTGTCCTGTGCAATGGAAATAAATGGGTATTACAAAGTGTTGCACTTTCTTCCCTTTATGCAAGTTAGAAAAAGTACACAACTTACTGCATATGCTTCAGCCACCACTTGCTTGGGAACAGGTAAAAGTGTTGGTGTATTATGTAAAACTGCACAAAAGAGGGGAACAAAAAAATTGTCATTACAATTAACTACACTGTAAAAAATATAATGTGATCAATAACTCATGGCAATATATTTTATATTAACTAAAAGTTTAGAAGTTTTCACTTTCACAAACGGTTTAAATTACTGTACAAGCCATTTGGATTATACTTCATTTATATTTACAGTGTACTAAGAGAATTGAAAACTCATTTAGCCTACCAGTAATAAAGGTGTTGCTGCTACTGGTCCCTGGCTTTGGGTCTGAGGAAGAGCTGCCCCCAGGGATGCCCTCCACAATGGGTCGGTTTTCATTCAACCCAAGGGCCAGCTCCTCTGCTGGGGTATATTGTGGTGGTGCAGGACCACCACCTGTTTTTTTTTTCAGCCTTTTTCTTGGTGGCTGTTATAAACAGACAAACACATTATTTAACAGTGGCTTTTAAAAAGAGGAAAAAAGTGGCTTTTTAAAATAAAGACAGTATAAGAATTAAAGGCTACCATTTTGTAGAATATTCTTGTACTTCACTTTTACTTGTCCCCATGTTCTAGTGGGTCCCGCGGAGGCTCTGACATAAAAGAACAAAATAAATATGAAATTATTAAAATGCAAAAATACATACTGTAGAAAGTGATAGAAACATCTACCATGGACAGCACTTACGCATTTAATTTGTCTGCTACTTTTTGCCAGCCCTCTCTCCTGGATTTTGCAGACTTCGAGGTGTTCCCTGTCGTTTTAATTAAAGATTCAAATTCGGCATAACCTTCCATTAAAAGCTCTTGTTCTCCTTGGGAGAAAAACTGGGCGCGTTCTTTGGCCATGCTGAACAGCCAATAGCAGCGTTGCTGATCATTGTTTCTACTATCGATACATATCCCTTTTTAACCCAGCGCATGAACGCGCAATTATCTCCGATAACTCAATCCAGCGATACTAATCATAAACAACAGGTGTGTTCGAAGAACCCAATTAGCCGGATCATGATTAGCACGATGATATCATCTTGGATGTCTCATTTGATCTCGGATGTTTTAAGCAACGTACGAAGAACGAGCCCCTGCATAGTGTTCAACATAATGATGTTTAGGGAGCAGTGTGAACTCTGGGAAAACCTCCTGAAGTATGTGTCTGTGATCCTGTATCTTAGTCTGCAAATACTGGATAGATGCGTCATCAAATGTTGGGGACAGCATCCACAATATCTTTCAAATCCATCAATAGAGTCCAAGCACCATCTCCTTCAGGGACTGTATTACCAATCATCAATGGGAGTAGTCTCAACAATGAGCTATTTTCGTGGCCATTGCCACCAATGGTCCTCTTTGTAGCAAAGTTCTTTGAAATAGGCCATGGTTTATCAATCTCGTCTGTGTGTTGGTACGGGAATGACACAATTTTCCAGTTCAAATACTCAAGAGTAAAATATTTGAGCCGAATCATCTCCTTAATTCATAGGGCCAACTCAACAGCTACAATACCCTCAAAAAGATCATGCAGCACATCAGGTGGGAAACCAGTGATGGTATGAAAATACTGCAACCTATCTCTCAAGACACCGTCCCCTTTGACACCACACTGTCTTTGACCACCCTCTTGTGTAACATCCTGCACATCACAGTCATGACCGGCTTTAGTCCTTGGACTAAATTCACCATCTCTGACTTCAAGAGACTGAATTTGGTCTCGTTTAGCCTTGCAGAATCTACAAATATGTCATGCTCTAAAGGATTGCATAAAGCCTGCCAATGAGTGGGCTGCCAGAGTATCAGACACAACACATAAAACAGTGCCACAGACTGACTGAACAAGGCACTCAATGAATACGCCATCTTCTTCAAGAATGCGAAGGTCTCGTAGCAAAGGACCAAGTACTCCTTGATAGCCACAACTCTTAAGATCAGGTACCTTACATAGTGCTGCTAGCTGAATCACATGCAGTGATTATTGGTATTTAACTGGCAAATCGGCAACCACCCAGTACACTGAACAGAGTTTATGGATTTTCCTTGAGGTGCCTAGTGGATTTGCAATTTCAAGGTCATCAATGTACAAAATCAGTGGCAGTGGCAGCTCTGAAGAAGACAACAAATTATTCTCTTGGAAATATGAGCCATCTTGATGGCTCATGTAATGGCCTTTTTCTGAGCTTTTGCTTTTCTTGATTCTGTCAAGAATGTCAGTATGTTTGAACATTTTCTGGATCATCTGGAGCATAGGGACATAAACCACTGTGCATCCAAGCTCTAATACATACTGCACTGGCATTACCACAGGGTAGTTTTTCTCAATAAATGTTTTTCTTCGTTTAGTTGAGGACAACTCCTCACCTTTAACTGTGGCACTGACAAAAATATTTGTGTCCATAACATCATTCACCAAATCATTCAAGATTGCTTCAGTAGGAGAGACATGATGCCTCTGTAGTATCTCTTGTATAGTATCTTTGACAAGAGGTTGAGACAGGGAACATATCTGAGTCAGGTGATCAACTATTTCCTGAGATGCCATGTCAGAAACATGAAGAACAGTTTGCAACCTCAAGAACAAGGAGGACAAATTATGGTGTAACTGGGCCCTTAACTGGCTGGTGTCACACCAACTGTCTCAGGAAAAGCAGATGTGCCTGCATGGTGACACTGAGCAGGATCCTCGTCCTCAAGGACAGCAGTGTTTATGACTGGTGCACTATCATTCTCTGTTGATACAATGTCAGCACAAAAGTTTAAACTGCCTTCATGTGTCCTATTTTTGTGTGCATTAAATGATGAATAGACATTTGTGGGGTAGTTGCAGTCCTTAAATGGGCATGGCACATTCTCATGTTTTTTTAAATGTCCCCTTAAATGACTGAACAATGTCACCTCTGAGAAAGGCGGTTTGAAGTCACACAATGGACAGTTTAAAAGTATATGTCTTACTTTTGCTCTTTCACCTGCACCAGTTCTGCATGTGTCTTTGTGAACACGTGATAAATGAATTTTGCAATGCATTAAATGATGGAAATGTACAAATACAAGAGTTGTGGAGACATGGCAAAGGGCTAACTCTTGAATAAAGACTATGCTGTAAACGGTAGTGCCTAAATAAATGGGCCCGGGTGTCTGAGGTGAACGCACACAACTTGCACTTCCACTCCATTGAATCATTTGACCACTAAAATTCCTTATGCTTCAGACTCACTACTTATAAACTTAACATAGTTAATGTTCCTGCATGTGAAATGTGTGATTACCACAGAAAGGTCAGACTTGTTCAATATTTGGAGTAAGTTGGTCCTGTGGGCACAGATAAAACAATTAATATGAAACCAGTCAAATTATGCAATCAACCTCTTTACAAATTAATGATACAAAATATGATACAAAATTTCAAGTGTTAATGTAACTTACCGATTAAGTTGCTCTCTAGGTGTCATTGTCTAAGGTGACAATGTAGGTCTGCACATGCGCACAAAAACAGACAGCAAGATATTTAATTTTTAAGAGATTTTTGATTGATTTACTCAAGGACAGAAAAAGCAAAAATAATTGGCAAAGACTGGGTTTTATAGATACTATTACAACTCACTTTGCAAAAAAACGATCAAAGTCTTCAGTGTCTATGCATTCATTGCTGACTGCCTAAAATAACTGATCTAGACTAGGGCTGACCCCCCAACCACTGCACTTTATGACCAAGAGTGCAAATAACAATGTTATCAGATTTCAAAATAGAGGTGGGGTCTTATCTGCTTTCTGCTTTGATATTATGCAATCACACAGAGTGTGTCTGCTTCCGCTCTTCCTACACTTTTAAATGAATTGTCTGACAACACAGGAACCATGTTGTTCCACTTCAGAGGGTGGCTTATTTGTTATTCACAAATATTAGCTCAAGAGATAGTGTAAGGCCAGCTTTAAATGCTAATGAATTAGGCTCCAAATAAAAAAAAAATGGTGAAACATAGGTTACAGCCTAAATTAACATTTGAGTCACCTTGATTTTGGGGGATGCTCACTGCACTTCTTCCACTTCAACCTATAATGAAAAGACGTTTGTAAAGGTTTAATGAAAACGTCTCGGTTACGTATGTAACCTTAGTTCCCTGATAGGGAACGAGACGCTGCGTCAAGCTGTGGGAACGCCTCTGCGTTGTGCGTCCTGAAGCACGTATGGAATCAGCCCAATGGAGAGATGGAACGTCATAGGCGGGTGACGTCATCGACCAGGAAACTATAAAGCACCCCATAAACACAAGCGCAATAGCTTCTGATAGCCTGAAGGAAGCGCTAGCGGGAATGCCGGGAGTATGGTGGGATGACGCAGCGTCTCGTTCCCTATCAGGGAACTAAGGTTACATACGTAACCGAGACGTTCCCTTTCAAGGGAACTCGAGCTGCGTCAAGCTGTGGGAACGCTAATACCCGCGTCGCCATAGGATCAAGTGACCGCCATGTGAGAACTAGCGCACAGAGGGCGAGAGCACCTGTGCCCCAGGGGAAGGAATTAAGTCTAGGTCATAGATCTTAATGAAAGTATGCGGTGAAGACCATCCAGCCGCATCACAAACGTCACTGAGGGAAACTCCTGACAATAAGGCTTTAGAAGCCGCCATACTCCTGATAGAGTGGGCTCGTACAGCCAAGGTGAAGGCTGACCAGCCGACTCATAGGCAAGTGAGATAGCCTCGACCACACACTTGCTTATTCTCTGTTTAGACACGGGACGCCCCTTCTTGGGTGGCCCAAAACAAGCAAATAGTTGTTCTGACTTCCTCCACAGGGCTGTTCTGTGGATATAGGAGTCTAACGCCCTAACAGGGCAGAGTAAATTAAGTTTCTCCTGGTCAGACGACAGAAATGAAGGAGGACAGAAGGCCTGCAGAACTGTAGGTCAAAGAGCCTGAACCATGCCAGGCGAAATTCCAGGCACAAGGGTGAAACCGACAGAGCCTGCAAATCACCGATTCTCTTTAGTGAGGAGATAGCAAGAAGAAAGATAGTCTTAAACGTGAGAAACTTCTCAGGAACTTCTTCGATAGGTTCAAGAGGAGCTTGGGAAAGACCTTCTAATACGATGGCCAGATCCCAGGCCGGCACCCTCGTACGAACTGCTGGCCTCAGCCTCAATGTGCCACGAAGGAAACGAGTTATAAGCGGGTGTCTCCCCAGAGAAACTCCACTGAAAGGGACGTGGTGAGCAGCCAGTGCCGCCACATACACCTTTAGTGTGGAGGGGGATAGCCCTGTGGAGAAGCGCTCCTGCAGGAAATCCAGCACTGCACCCACTGGGCCGTTAACCGGGTCCTGCAGGTGTTCTCCACACCAAGAAGTGAAAAGTTTTCACTTCAAGGCCTAAAGCTTCCTCGCGGATGGAGCTCTGGAGTGAAGAATGGTCTCAACAACCTCGGTTGAGAGACCAGAGTTCATGAGCTGGGCCCCCTCGGAGGCCAAGCCCACAGTACTGGGCGGGGGTGAAATATCATGCTGCCCGCCTGAGAGAGTAGATCCCTCCTGACCGGGAGCTCCAAAGGAGAACCGTCCAGGAGAGAAATCAGGTCCGCAAACCATACTCGGGCCGGCCAGAACGGGGCTACTATGTAGTAGGCTGACCCCGTCCCGGCGAACCCTCTCCAGAACTCCAGGTAGCAGAGCAATCGGGGAAAAGGTGAACAGACGTGACCTCGGCCACGGCTGCCCCATAGCGTCCAACCTCAGAGGGACTGGATGGCTGATGGAAAACCACAGATGACAGTGCGTGGTCACCTTGGAAGTGAATAGGTCCACCTCGGCGCGACCGAAACTCACCAAAGGAGCTCCACCACCTCGGGGTGGAGCATTTCATGATTTCATGAGGCAGTTTCATGACTGAACTCCATATATATATTTTTACCTGTGTGTATTTGTGTGTAAATGTGTATGTCAGTATATTTAATGTTACTGTGCTTCGGCCATGTAAAGCCGTTCTTTAACCCTGTCAGTAAAGCTCTTTGACTCTGATGAGTCTGAGGTGAGTCTGTATCTCGTCCTGATCTCTCTTCGGTCTCGTCGTGAGCTCACAGTCTACAGCAGCTTTTGCATTCAGAGGCTGTTTTATATGATCAGCACATGCTTCACTCTGCATGTGTTTATAGCTCTATGAACTGAACATGACATGATCAAGAGCTCTTCTTCATCAACCAACAAACATGACTTTCAGCATCATCTTCCTCTTGACTCTGGCAGTGTTTAGTCCAGGTTTGAAGAATGATTTATGATTGTATTTTCAAACACTAATAACACTATATCATTACAATCAACATCAATCTTGTGTTTATGAAGAGAATGAGTCAGTGTTTTAATATGATCATCATGTTTTAGGTGTAATATATGATCCCTGTCAATCAAACTGAACAGACTGCATTCAGTCACTTAAATTATTTTTTATTATATTTTTATTTTTTAAATACCATCAGCTTCTTTTGCAGAAGTGAAACTGTTGTGTTCCAGTCCAGATCATGTAACCAATCAAAGAGTGAGACTGAAAAGCCCATTTGCATTGTCAGGGTGGAGCGATTGTGATCTCTCAGAATAGAGCAGCTCTGTCTCCAGAGACCATGTTCAAACCCCAAGAGCTTTATTTGACATTTACTGCTACATCAACCTTCTGAAAAGCACCTGCATCTTCATCTGTTAGTTCAATGATGTTGTCAGACACAAAGTGAACTTGTTGAGAAGCTTTATTGAATGTTGCAGCAAACACAGCAGACTGAAAGATCACACACACACACACACACACACACACACACACACACACACACACACACACACACACACACACACACACACACATACACACACACACACACACACACACACACACACACACACACTGTTTCAGTATTGAGTTGTAAATCACTACAGCTGCAGCACTAGACTCATGTGAATCCTGCCTGACACAGGACACTCAGATACGGCTCATCTTCAGGAGAGAAACATCAGCACTCAGAGCTCTTGTGGAACGAGACCTCATGAGGAGCTCCATCATGTGTTACTCTGCAGACGTACAGCTTTCCCTGTTCCCAGCGTGCTTTTCTGAGGGTCAGGACGCTACTGCGGCTGTAGCGGCCGTCCTGCTGGCTCTCTGCGCTGGTCAGAACCCCCTCGGTGACCTCTGACCCGTCCAGTGTCCAGCTCACCAGCGCCCCCTGTGGAGAGTAAGAGCTGAGCAGGCAGAGCAGTGCGGCTGAGTCTCCAGAGATCTGCAGAGAAGAGGGCGGCAGCAGAGACACTGAGGGCTTCACTGTGGGACCAGCTGCAGGAGACAAACACAACACATTCACAAACACACACACACACACACTGCACTGCACATTCACAGCATTTCAACAGGACCGAAGCAGCAGACATGAGGAATGCAGGACAAATCACCAGCATCTGATCCTTCATGTCCTTCAACTTCACTACAGTGAATTATATATATATACATATATATATATATATATATATATATATATATATATATATATATATATATATATACAACAATATACAAACTAATATAACTACTATATCACTATTTACATTTAAATCAAACCTCATTAATTAAACTAAACGTTGTAATACACTGACTGTTTTGATTATAACAGTTTTTATATCCAAAAATAAATCTTCAGAGAGATATTTCAAACAGAATTAAAACACAATTGAATCACACATATATTGTGTTTGTATTATAAAGCACTGAATTATAAGCACAACATGAGAAAAAGAGATTCAGTATCATTGACTGAACTACAGAAAGTAGCAACATTTACATTCTGATGTCAAATCTTTTTTTTACATGTATGATTTCTACAATAAAAGATGAACTAAATATCAGAATCAGAATCAGAAAGAGCTTTATTGCCAAGTGTGCTTGCACACACAAGGAAATTGTTTTTGGTACTGAGGCTTCCAGTGGACATATACAAATACAAATACAACAAGAAACATAATACTACAAATTATAAGAATAAAAAATAAAAATAAAAATATATGAGAATAAAAGTATTACAGTTGGGTTTAGTCAGAATAGACATTTTCAGATTTACAGATTATGAACATATTTACAGTGTTTTGAATATTATAAATAAATAAATCTACATATAAGTATCACCTGAGTTGTAGGATATTGCACTAAACAGTGGGAGTATTGCACTTAAGGCATATGCCTTGGGAGGTATGTTAACTGTTCAGGAGGGAAATGGCCTGTGGGAAGAAACTGTTCCTGTGCCGAGATGTTCTTGTGGCCAGTGATCTGAGTCTCCGTCTTGACGGTAACAGTTCAAACAGGAGGTGTCCAGGGTGAGTGGAGTCTGTGATGATTTTACCTGCTCTCTTCCTCACTCTGGAAGAGTACAGGTCCTGGAGGGTTGGCAGGGGGGCACCAATGATCCTCTCCGCAGTCCGGACTGTCCGTTGTAGTCTCCTGATGTCTGATTTGGTAGCTGAACCAAACCAGACAGTGATGGAAGTGCATAAGACAGACTTAATGACGGGTGAGTAGAACTGAATCAGCAGCTCCTATGGCAAGTTGAACTTCCTCAGCTGGCAAAGGAAGTACAGTCTCTGCTGGGCCTTTTTCACAATGGAGTCAATGTGATTGTCCCACTTCAGGTCCTGAGAGATGGTAGTGCCCAGGAACCTGAATGACTCCACTGCTTCCACAGTGCTGTTCATGATGGTGAGTGGGGGGAGTGCTGGGCTGTTCCTCCTGAAGTCCACGATCATCTCCACTGTTTAGAGCGTGTTCAGCTCAAGGTTGTTATAACTGCACCAGACAGCCAGCTGTTCAACCTCCAGTCTGTAAGCAGACTCGTCACCATTTCGGATGAGACCGATGACAGTGGTGTCGTCGGCAAATTTCAGGAGCTTGACAGTGGGGTCTTTAGAAGTGCAGTCATTAGTGTACAGGGAGAAGAGCAGTGGGGAGAGAACGCACCCTTGCTGGTGGTGAGAGTCCTGGATGTGAGTTTCCCCAGTCTCACTCGCTGCTGCCGGTCCGTCAGGAAGCTGGTGATCCACTGACAGATCGAGGATGGTATGGAGAGCTGGGTCAGTTTGGCTGTGAGAAGACCAGGCATGATGGTATTGAAGGCCGAACTGAAGTCCACAAAGAGGATTCTTGCATAAGTCCCTGGTCTGTCGAGATGTTGCAGGATATAATGCAGTCCCATGTTGACTGCATCATCCACAGACCTGTTTGCTCTGTAAGCAAACTGAAAGGGATCCAGCAGGGGTCCAGTGATGTCCTTCAGGTGGGCCAGCACCAGTCTTTCAAACGACTTCAGACGTGAGAGCGACAGGTCTGTAGTCATTAAGTCCAGTGATTTGGGGTTTTTTGGGGACAGGAATGATAGTGGAGCGTTTGAAGCAGCAGGGAACTTCACACTGCTCCAATGATCTATTGAAGATCTGCGTGAAGACCGGGGCCAGTTGGTCAGCGCAGGCTTTTAAACAAGCAGATGAGATGTCGTCTGGGCCTGAGGCTTTCCTAGTCTTCTGTTTTTTGAAGACTCAGCTCACGTCCTCCACACAGACCTTAAGCTCAGGTTGAATGGCATGAGGGGGGAGTAATGGGAGTGCAGGAGGTGATGGTGAATGTGTGAAGTGCAGGTCAGAGCCGGTGTGTGGTATGAATGAGGGCTTTTCAAACCTGCAATAAAATGAGTTTAAATCATCAGCCAGGTGTTGATTGTCCACAGATCGGGGGGATGGTGACTTGTAGTTGGTGATGTTCCTCAGGCCATTCCAGACTGATGATGGGTCGTTGGATGAAAACTGTTCTTTCAGTTTATCAGAGTAGCTTCTTTTAGCAACTCTGATCTCCTTTGTCAGTCTGTTTCTGGCCTGGTTATACAAGATTTTATCCCCACTTCTGTAGGCATCCTCATTGGCATGACGAAGGTGTTTGAGTTTCCCAGTAAACCATGGTTTATCATTAGTAAATGATAAGAATGTCCTGGTAGGAATGCATGTATCCTCACAGAAACTTATATATGATGTTACAGTATCTGTGAGCTCATCCAGATCGTTGGTAGCAGCTTCAAAAACAGTCCAATCAGTGCAATCAAAGCAGGCCTGTAGATTCTGCTCTGCTTCATTAGTCCATCTTTTTACAGTCCTTATTACAGGTTTAGCTGATTTCAGTTTCTGCCTGTAGGTCGGTATGAGATGAACCGAACAGTGATCAGAGAGCCCCAAAGCTGCTCGTGAAACGGAATGATACGCATCTTTATTGTGGTGTAACAGTGGTCCAGTATATTACTGTCTCTGGTGGGACATGTAACGTGTTGTCTGTATTTAGGTAGTTCACAGGAAAGATTTGCTTTGTTAAAATCCCCAAGAATGATTAAAATAGAGTCAGGATACCTTTGTTCTGTTTCAGCTATTTGTTCAGCCAGCTGTTGTAGCGCCGCGCTCACGCACGCGTCTGGAGGGATGTAAACATTCACGAGAATGAAAGAGGAAAACTCCCGAGATATGAACGAGATATGAAGATATGATATGAAGATATGAAGATATGATAAGATATGATATGAAGATATGATATCCGAAATATGAACTCAGTGTAGAAATAAATGAAGGGAAAACAAACATGTAATAAACTGAATAAACTCATAGCGAGACATATTATGGAAATATGTTTAGAACTGTATTTAATTAAAAAAAAAATTTGTTGAAAGGAATAGTGCTATTCTTATAATAATATATATATTTTAGATTAAATCATTTAATTTCATTAAAGCCTTTATACATATGGCATTATAAAAGTACTTTTGATGCATTAATTATATATTGTTATACACATTATAATGCATGTATGATCTCATCAATAATTGTAACCAAGGTTTTAACACATTATAATATTATCTATTCATTGTTACACCTTAAATAGTTCCTCCACCGAATGTGTACCACAGTGATACAATCTAATGAAACGCTCGTACAAAAACGTCTCGGTTACGTATGTAACCCTCGTTCCCTGAGTAGGGTTTGGAGACGTCTCGTCAGAGGAGTTTCCAACGAATTGGGATCACGCTAGGGAGACCAACTGCCTTCGAGTGTACTAAAACGAGCCAATAAACATTGGCATGCAAGATTTGCATTCCACGCGCCGCCTACCAGTGCGGGTATAAAGCGGAAGCAAGCGCATACACATTTGCTTTTCGCTGAGGAGCCGGACGGTGTCCAGTCCTCCGCGAAGGTACAGCAGCATGGCGACGGGACGAGACGTCTCCGTTCCCTACTCAGGGAACGAGGGTTACATACGTAACCGAGACGTTCCCTTTCGTGGGAACTCCTACGTCTTGTCGGAGGAGTTTCCAACAAATTGGGATCCCTAACAAAACACCATGATGCTGGCCCCTTCCAGCGCCCAGCTTAGCTACCCGCCGGAGCAGTTTCTTATCGTCTTGGCGGGAGCTAGCTAGGAAAATCACACTGCTGTTCTGAAAGACCCTCTCAGTGGATATGGATAACACTGGGAAAGCGTGCCCAACCTGTGGGAGGGGGCGCTGCGGAAGCCCCTGCCCGCCCGAAGGGAGGCACTGGAATACACATGTGTACTAACCCGTGGGGTAGTGAAACACATGGCAGTCCTTGAGGTAGTCCCAGCCCAAGGGGTGGGAGCGTACTCAGCAAGGATGACAGAAGGGTCTGTCGAGGGGAAGACACGACGCTAGCCTGGAGGGTAGCAGCATCGTGGAGAAAATGGGTCGCCGAAGGGACCACTGTGGGACACCCAGTCTACACACAACTCCACGAGAGGTAATAGACCTGGCGCTGGGCGATCCGCCTCGCCTGGTGCCGAGGGGGTGAAGGAGGAACTCACAAGGTTAGCCGTATGTTGGGGCACCAACGGAGTAAGAAGACGCACGTATCCGGCTAAGAGACGGGAATGGTGTAGCAAGTCGACATAACCTAATTCCTCGCGTTACTGGCCATAGCGAGTACACGGGAGGAAACAGGTTCAACACGGAGGCTATAGAATCTAGCGAACGTGTCTAGCGAACGTGTTAGGTGTCGCCCAGCCCGCAGCTCTACAGATGTCTGTTAGCGAGGCGCCTTGCGCCAAAGCCCAGGAGGAGGCAACACTCCTAGAAGAGTGTGCCCTCAACCTAGGTGGGCAAGGCATGTCCTGGGAAGCATAAGCCCGGACGATAGCATCCACTATCCAGAGGGCTAACCTCTGCTTGGAGACAGCCTTCCCCTTCTGCTGGCCTCCGTAACAGACGAAGAGCTGATCTGAGGTCCTGAAGCTTCGCGTTCTGTCCACGTAACAACGCAAGGCGCGGACGGGACAGAGAAAAGCAAGGGCTGGGTCTGCCTCCTCCAGGGGCAGCGCTTGCTGGTTCACTACCTGATCTACAAATGGAGTGGTAGGAACCTTGGCCACATATCCGAGCCGGGGTCTCAGAACAACGTGAGAAAGGCCCGGCCCGAACTCAAGGCACAATTCGTCGACCGAAAAAGCCTGCAGATTCCCTACCCTCTTAAAGGAGGCCAAAGCCACCAGGAGAGCTGTCTTAATAGACAGGATATTTAACTCAACTGTTTGCAATGGCTCAAAGGGAGGTCTCTGAAGTGCTCTGAGCACTAGAGTTAAGTCCCAAGAGGGTACGGGTGCGGATTACGAGGCGGATTTAGCCTTCTGGCACCCCTAAGGAATCTGATGACCAGGTCGTGCTTTCCTAATGACTTACCTTCTACTGCATCGTGATGTGCGGCTATTGCGGCAACATACACTTTGAGGGTGGAGGGAGACAGCCTTCTCTCCAACCCATCTTGCAGGAAGGAAAGCACGACTCTCATCGGGCAAGTTCGGGGGTCTTCCCGGTGGGAAGAACACCAAGCGACGAACAGGTTCCACTTCAACGCATAGAGGCGCCTCGTAGAGGGGGCTCTAGCGGAAGTGATGGTGTCTACCACAGCCTGTGGTAGGCCACCTAGAACCTCCGCGTCCCGTCCTTTGGGACCAGACATGAAGATTCCAGAGGTCTGGACGCGGGTGCCATAGGGTGCCCCGTCTCTGAGGAAGTAGATCCTTCCTCAGAGGAATGGGCCAAGGAGGGGCTGTCGAGAGGAGCATGAGTTCCACGAACCAAGTCCGGTTGGGCCAATGCGGCCAACAAGCAGGACCTGCTCCTCGTCCTCCCTGACCTTGCACAAAGTCTGTGCGAGAAGGCTCACTGGGGGAAACGCATATTTGCGAAGGCCCCGGGGCCAGCAGAGTGCCAGTGCATCCGTGCCGAGAGATCCTTCGGACAGGGAATAAAACAGCCGGCAATGGGTCGTGTCCGGAGAGGCAAACAGATCTATCTGAGCGGCTCCGAAGATTCCCCAAATCCGCTGGACCACCTGGGGATGGAGTCGCCATTCTCCCGGAAGAGGCGGCTGCCGTGAGAGCTCGTCGGCTACACGGTTGAGCGCACCAGGGATGTGAATGGCCCGAAGCGACCTTGGATGCTTCTGACTCCATAGGAGGAGATGGCGGGCGAGTCGCGACATACGACGGGAGCGTAGACCACCTTGACGGTTGATGTACGCAACGGTCGCAGTGCTGTCCGTACGGACCAGTACATGCTTGTGCAGAAGCAGCCCCTTGAGGCGGCACAAAGCTAAACGTACTGCTTGCAACTCTAGGCAGTTGATGTGCCAATGCAGTTGAGGCCCCGTCCACAGACCTGAAACTGCATGCCCGTTGTACGTGGCCCCCCACCCGTTGGAAGAGGCATCTGTGAACACTACAGCATGCCTGGACACCTGGACTAAGGGAACTCCGGCCCGTAGAAACGCAGGGTCCGACCAAGGAGTGAAGGTTTGGCGACAGTGCGGGGTAATGTTGACCCGGAACGTGCCGCTCTGCCACGCCCATCTCGGGACTCGGTCGTGAAGCCAGCGCTGAAGCAGTCTCATATGAAGCAGGCCGAGCGGCGTTACTGCGGCTGCGGCTGCCATATGCCCCAGGAGCCTCTGAAACTGTTTCAGTGGGACCGCAGACTTGCCTTGAAAAGACTTGAGGCAGTTGAGCACTGACTGGACGCGCTCCTCGGTGAGGCGTGCAGTCTGACCGACCGAGTCCAACTCCATACCGAGACAAGAGATCCTCTGCGTGGGGCAGAGTTTGCTCTTGTCCCAGTTGACCTGAATTCCCAATCGGCTGAGGTGCTGGAGCACAAAGTCCCTGTGTTCGCACAACCGATCTCACGAGTGAGCTATTATAAGCCAGTCGTCAAGATAGTTGAGAACACGAACGCCATGTTCCCTCATGGGAACAATGGCCGCCTCCACGACTTTCGTGAAGACACGGGGCGACAGGGCCAAGCCAAAGGGTAGGACCTTGTACTGACAGGCTTGACCCTCAAACGCAAACTGAAGAAACGGTCTGTGAAGAGGAAGAATCGAGACATGAAAGTACGCGTCCTTCAGGTCGATTGCTGCAGACCAATCCTGGGGACGGATGCATTCGAAGATGCGTTTCTGCATGAGCATTTTGAACGGGAGCTTGTGTAGGGTCCGATTCAAAACTCGCAGGTCCAGGATCGGCCGTAACCCACCGTCTTGCTTGAGTACAATGAAGTAAGGGCTGTAGAACCCAGACCTCATCTCGGCTGGAGGGACCGGCCCGATCGCGTCCTTCGCCAGCAGGGCGACGATCTCTTTCCTCAGGACAGGGGCATCGACGATCCGCACAAGGGTGAAGCGGATGTCCCTGAACTTGGGAGGCCGACGGGCAAACTGAATTGCATAGCCGAGCCGAATGGTACGAATGGGCGACACGGAGTTGGAGGAAGTTGCTCTCCGGGAGATGGTCTCCTCTCCCTCCCCCGAAGAAGGGCCGGGTGGAGAGTGTCGGGTGGAGAGTGTTCCGGGGGAGGGAGAGGAGACCATCTCCCGGAGCGCAACTTCCTCCAACTCCGTGTCGCCCGTCTCAAGGCTGCTGAGACAGGTGGCGCCGTCCTCCTGCGAAAGTAAGACGCCACAGTAGAGCTGGCTGTGACATCTTTCCCACAGGGGACTGACACCCTTGGCGACAAACAGACTAAGAAGAAACGTCTCGGTTACGTATGTAACCTTAGTTCCCTGATAGGGAACGAGACGCTGCGTCAAGCTGTGGGAACGCCTCTGCGTTGTGCGTCCTGAAGCACGTATGGAATCAGCCCAATGGAGAGATGGAACGTCATAGGCGGGTGACGTCATCGACCAGGAAACTATAAAGCACCCCATAAACACAAGCGCAATAGCTTCTGATAGCCTGAAGGAAGCGCTAGCGGGAATGCCGGGAGTATGGTGGGATGACGCAGCGTCTCGTTCCCTATCAGGGAACTAAGGTTACATACGTAACCGAGACGTTCCCTTTCAAGGGAACTCAAGCTGCGTCAAGCTGTGGGAACGCTAATACCCGCGTCGCCATAGGACCAAGTGACCGCCATGTGAGAACTAGCGCACAGAGGGCGAGAGCACCTGTGCCCCAGGGGAAGGAATTAAGTCTAGGTCATAGATCTTAATGAAAGTATGCGGTGAAGACCATCCAGCCGCATCACAAACGTCACTGAGGGAAACTCCTGACAATAAGGCTTTAGAAGCCGCCATACTCCTGATAGAGTGGGCTCGTACAGCCAAGGTGAAGGCTGACCAGCCGACTCATAGGCAAGTGAGATAGCCTCGACCACACACTTGCTTATTCTCTGTTTAGACACGGGACGCCCCTTCTTGGGTGGCCCAAAACACGCAAATAGTTGTTCTGACTTCCTCCACAGGGCAGTTCTGTGGATATAGGAGTCTAACGCCCTAACAGGGCAGAGTAAATTAAGTTTCTCCTGGTCAGACGACAGAAATGAAGGAGGACAGAAGGCCTGCAGAACTGTAGGTCAAAGAGCCTGAACCATGCCAGGCGAAATTCCAGGCACAAGGGTGAAACCGACAGAGCCTGCAAATCACCGATTCTCTTTAGTGAGGAGATAGCAAGAAGAAAGATAGTCTTAAACGTGAGAAACTTCTCAGGAACTTCTTCGATAGGTTCAAGAGGAGCTTGGGAAAGACCTTCTAATACGATGGCCAGATCCCAGGCCGGCACCCTCGTACGAACTGCTGGCCTCAGCCTCAATGTGCCACGAAGGAAACGAGTTATAAGCGGGTGTCTCCCCAGAGAAACTCCACTGAAAGGGACGTGGTGAGCAGCCAGTGCCGCCACATACACCTTTAGTGTGGAGGGGGATAGCCCTGTGGAGAAGCGCTCCTGCAGGAAATCCAGCACTGCACCCACTGGGCCGTTAACCGGGTCCTGCAGGTGTTCTCCACACCAAGAAGTGAAAAGTTTTCACTTCAAGGCCTAAAGCTTCCTCGCGGATGGAGCTCTGGAGTGAAGAATGGTCTCAACAACCTCGGTTGAGAGACCAGAGTTCATGAGCTGGGCCCCCTCGGAGGCCAAGCCCACAGTACTGGGCGGGGGTGAAATATCATGCTGCCCGCCTGAGAGAGTAGATCCCTCCTGACCGGGAGCTCCAAAGGAGAACCGTCCAGGAGAGAAATCAGGTCCGCAAACCATACTCGGGCCGGCCAGAACGGGGCTACTATGTAGTAGGCTGACCCCGTCCCGGCGAACCCTCTCCAGAACTCCAGGTAGCAGAGCAATCGGGGAAAAGGTGAACAGACGTGACCTCGGCCACGGCTGCCCCATAGCGTCCAACCTCAGAGGGGCTGGATGGCTGATGGAAAACCACAGATGACAGTGCGTGGTCACCTTGGAAGTGAATAGGTCCACCTCGGCGCGACCGAAACTCACCAAAGGAGCTCCACCACCTCGGGGTGGAGACTCCAACCCCCCGGCCTCGGCCCCTGCCTCGACAGGGAGACTGCTACCACATTCAAATACCCAGGAAGATACATTGCTGTCAGAGATAGTAACCTCCCTTGGGACCACAGGAGGATCTGACGGGCCAACTTGTAAAGCCGGCGAAACCGCAGGCTCCCCTGATGATTTATATAAGAGACCACCGACGTGTTGTCTGACTGAACTAACACATGATGACCTCTCAGGTCTGCTAGGAAGTGTTTCAGAGCCTGGAACACCGCCAACATCTCTAGACAATTTATAAGCCATGATAGATGATGGTCCTGAGACAGACCTTGGGCTGGACGACCACTCGTGACCGCCCCCCCCCCCCCTGTGAGGGAAGCATCCGCCATTAGCGCCACGCGACCCAGCACAGGACCTTTGAACAGGAACCAAGTTTCTTTCCACATGACCAGAGCACGAAGGCAGCGCCGCGTGACTTTGACCGTGCAGAGCGGATTTCCCCTCGAGGAGAACCCCTTGGTCCTGAGCCCCCACTGTAGCGGTCTCATGTACAACAGGCCGCAAGGTATAACGTTGGACGCTGCTGCCATCAGACCCGACAGTCTCTAAAACTGTATTACAGTAAGTAGCTTGCCTTGCTTTACTTGTTTCACAGCTGAGAGAATCGAAGCGATGCGGGTTGGAGCGAGTCGCGCCTGCATCGAAACCGAAACCCAAACGACACCCAGAAAAGTGGTCTTCTGAGAAGGAGATAATACACTTTTCTTTGCGTTCAGCCTCAACCCCAACTTCCTGATATGAACGAGAACGACATCTCGATGCCGAACCACCATCGTGAAAGTGCGGTGAGATAAAGCTAGGTCAAACGGAAGAACCCTGTGCTGGTACACCTCGCCCCCGAAGGCGAACCTCAGGAACTTCCTGTGTTGTGGAAGGATGGAAATGTGGAAGTACGCGTCCCTTAGATCTATCGTGACAGACCAGTCCTCAGATCTGATCTGTGACACGATCTGCTTGATAGAGAGCAACCTGAATTTTGGCTTCCCTACCGAGCGATTCAATAGGCGCAGGTCTAAAATTGGACACAACCCCCCATCCTACTTTGGAACGATGAAATATCGGCCGTAATAGCCTGACTTCACACTGGGAGGAGGAACCCGTTCTATAGCCTCCTTTTGAAGGAGTGCTTTCACCTTTTGTTCCATAACCAGAGCCTGCTCGGAGCCCACCACTGTAGGCAGAACCCCTCTGAATCTTGGTGGATGACACCTGAATTGGATAGCATAATCCTTTTCTATTGTCTGCAGGACCCAATGAGATATTTTTGGAAGGCTTTTCCCCTCTGCCAGAAATTCTACTAAGGGTACCAGTCTCTCGAGACTGGCCTCTGGTGTAACTTGAGCAGCAAACGCAGCGCCCTGTAACGGCACACCGGCAGGGAACAACTGGTTTAACCGCTCTGAAACCCTCCTCAGAGGGAGCGAGCGTCCCTCGGGAAATCGCTCGCTGGGACCGTCTGCGCCCCGGCATTAAGGCGGGGTTGGCAGAACGGGCCCCTGAGGGCACCGAGGAGGAATGGGCACCGTAGAAAGAGGTGAACACCTTTCCGCCTCGGCGGGAACCACCCTCAGTGTCCTGCGCGCCGTGGCGCCAGGACTTCTTCTCAGCCGAAGCCTTCTTAGCTAATATAACTGTCCTCAGATCAGTTCTATTACTGGGAGATTTCGGCTGAGAGTGCCGCGGCTGAGCCCACTGTCCAGCAGGGGGAGCACGAGACGCGACACTCTGCTTCAGCGCCCTATGTGATGAGCTCGCAGACGGCCGGGGCTGCTCCCGCCCAGCAGTCCCAGGGACATGAATTTTTAAAAGGGAGAAATTTGTTAAAAGCTGTTATTTGCTTTTCCTTCTCCTGGAATTTATTGATGACAGAATTTACAGCATCGCCAAATAAACCCAGGGGGGAGAGAGGAGTGTCTAAAAGGAAAGCTTTTCCTTTCCCTTTTATATTTGTCTGATTTAACCACAGATGTCTTTCTACGGCCACGCAGGGAAAAATCAGCCGCCTGACGCAGTTCGCGAACCACGTCAGCACTGACCTCCTCACTCTCACTCACGTCCCTCAGCAGGTCAGCCTGGTATGCCCGTTTTTTTTTTTTCTCTTCATAACAGACATAGTATGCAGACATGACCTGCTGCCGAATACGCTTTACCCACAAAAAACGAAATATTCATAAGAGGCTTGGTGGGTAATGCCGGTGCCTTAACAGATGACGCAGCCTCGAGGGAGAGAAAACTCGCAAGCGTCTCTACCACGCGAGGCATAGCCGAACAACCATATGATTTATCCCCCACCATATTTAAATATGTTGAAGTCTGGGGACTAAACATTTTCTCTATATGACACCGGTTTTTCCCACGATTTCGACACCTCAGTGTGGAGATCGGGAAAAAAAAAAAAAACGGCACGCACCGGCGTGGAGGTTGCACTCGTGACGGCGAAAATCTCTCATCTAATTTTAATTTAGAAACAGACTCCTGTCTAGTCACTGGCCATACAATGCTGAGTTTTTCTACAGCTCTTGTTAATACCTCCACTAGCTCATCGCTTTCGGGAGTGTAAGGTGGCGAATTCTCCACATCTCCCTTATATATACTAGGAACATCCAGCCCCTCAGAACTGGATAGAAGCAACACTGGTGCCTCAGCCTGAGCGGAAGAAACCGCAGCGCGTGCTTCCGAATACGGGACTGAGGCACTGGATCTCACAGGTGAAGGGAGAGATAAGGCAGAGCCCGTCTCTAACCCCGCTGAGAGATCCATATGCGATCCCCACGATACGCGTCGTCGCTCTGCCTCGGCAAGAGCGGGACCCGAACCGCGGGGAGCGCGCACCGAACCGCTCTCCTCGAAGAGCGCCCGGCGGGAGCGGAGCGTCCTTAATGGCAGACGCTCGCAATGCTCACAATCAGCTCCCTCGAAAGCTGACTGGGCATGCTACACTCCCAAACAAACAACACAAAGAACGTGTGTATTCCCACTCGTTAAATAACGCGAGCAGGGAGGGACACACTCCCTAAACTGCTGTTTGTTCGCCATATCTCTCTTAATATATATATATATATATAAATTGTTTGTGTGGTGCAGAGTATGTAATGACAGACAATATTCACAGAGGGACAGATTCACATATAGCGCGACTGAAGGCACAGAAGCTATTGCGCTTGTGTTTATGGGGTGCTTTATAGTTTCCTGGTCGATGACGTCACCCGCCTATGAACGTGGCAATAACCTTAATGGCACACGGCACGCTGAGCGCTTAACCCCTCGTGAGAGAGGCAAGACGAACAACATTGAGTCGAGCACTTGAGTCTCGACCGCGCATCTAGAGCGCCGAATGACGCGCGTTGGGTTGCCGTGACAACCCGCGCTGTCAGCCGGCAGCTCAACGGCACACGGCATGCTGAACGGCTCAAGCCTTTACGAGAAAGGGGAGACGAACAACGTACCGACGTGGTCATGCTCTCATAAGAGAACATAAGCCACCCACGAACGCAGTCTCATCATGCTTAAGCCCAGGCACGTGAAACAGTGATCGTGGCCGTCAAATGAGGATAGGAAACGACCGCATCCAGAAACACACGGGTGAAACGTCATCCTGAAAAGGATGCGATCTTCACCCGTGTTGCTCTTTTCACAGAAAACGCTCTCTTATTGTGCTGAAGCACACAGGGATAAACGCGGCAACACAGTGGGGAAACTGCAAGCCCGCTGTGCGCACTCAACCGAATACCAGCTGTGACAACAGCTCTTTGTAAAAAGGCAGATCGCGTGAAGCAGCAGCCGGTACCTCGGGAGATCGCGAAGATCGCTGAAGCGCCGTCACACCAACACAGAGAGGTCTCGGAGAAAACAGCAGACTCGTTGAGCGTGAAGATAGATTATTAATCTTGAAGCTCATCCACTCAGAGGACACAACCGGTCGGCTCCGAAGCAAAAGGCAAATGTGTATGCGCTTGCTTCCGCTTTATACCCGCACTGGTAGGCGGCGCGCGGAATGCAAATCTTGCATGCCAATGTTTATTGGCTCGTTTTAGTACACTCGAAGGCAGTTGGTCTCCCTAGCGTGATCCCAATTCGTTGGAAACTCCTCCGACGAAACGTAGGAGTTCCCACGAAAGGGAACCTCTATTCCACTCAAGTGAACACACACTCCAGCAGAGAGAGAGAAACAACACTTCAACACACTGATATTAGAAGATCCTCAGCTCTTCTCAACACTCACTCATTCAGATTTGACTAAATGCTTTCTGATATAACACTGTTTAAAGAAATATATGTGATGAGCTGTGACCTCTGAGGTGACCTTTGACCTCTTTGATCATGGATGATGTTGTGGAGTTTCTCATAATGATGCTTCTGTTCTTCATATGCAGATCAATCATCATGATTGACAGAAAAAGCTGCAGCTTCACACTTCAATCTTCAGTGAGAATCTGTTCAAATAATGAGTATTAGAGCCAAAGTCAATAGAAAGTGTGACAATGAAGATATAAAAGGTGTTTTGCATGTTCTACACAGTCAAGCATGTTTTCATATTCAAGCTCTGTTATAAAAGTATCTGGACTGGCTATGAATCTCCACACAAGATCATGAAATCTGAACAAGCTCTAATATGTCTCCATCTTTAACGCCTGTTTCTTCTCCATCTGATGATTTCAGACACACATGAGGCTTCATGATAGATGGAGTGACACCATGAACTCTGATTAGAGATTCACAATCAGTCCTGATACTTTCTGAACAGACTCATGATTCATGATCTTACTTTAGTGATGGCGCTTCATCTAATGGAAGTGTAGCAGTGATGATGGTCACATGACTGAATATGGACACAGAGATGGACGTTCATCTGCACATCCTCAGTGTCTCAGGAGTCACAATAAACATACTAAATAAAGTCATGATTGTGTAACTCTAGTGTATATGAGTTTGTTCTCAGCACAAGCTGTTGTAAATCCTGCCCACTTCTTTGCATTGTCAGCACATGCTTCAGTGCTCTGAGAGTGTTTATAGTGCTGTGAGTTTAACACTTCATGACTGAGAGCAGAACACACACACTCTTCATCATCACACAAGACTAAACTACAACTATGAACAACATCAACATCTTCATCTGGACCATTGCACTGTTTATTCAAGGTTTGTGAAATACCATTTTTACAATAATTGCCAGTTCTCTTAAAATTTGAAATATATATATATGTTTATCATATACTGTATATCATCATATATAATTTTCATTTTTGTTTGTTTTCTTTCAGAGTGTAGAGGACAGATCACTGTAACTCAGAGTCCATCAATATCAGCAGTTCAACCAGGAGAAGAAGTCAGAATAAACTGTAAAACCAGCAGTAGAGTGGCTGGTGGTACTTACTTACACTGGTACTCACAGAAACCTGGAGAAGCTCCTAAACTCCTCATATATGTGACATCAACCCGTAATACTGGAACTCCATCTAGATTCAGTGGCAGTGGATCCAGAACTGATTTTACTCTGAGCATCAGTGGAGTCCAGACTGAAGATACAGGAGATTATTACTGTCAGAGTTATCACAGTGGTAATGTGTTCACACAGTGATAAAGAGTGGTACAAAAACCTCTGTCAGTCAGACGTCACAGTGACTGCACTGATACAGCTGAGAGAAACTGCAGCTGCTGATGGAGGATCACAAACTACACAATATCAAACCTTTCACAGACTTATTATTATGATGCAAGTAAACATGAAACACAATCTTATATCCATTACTAAACACAAGACGAGTTATATCTCCAGACTAAAGACATCTGAGGAAGTGTCAAGCGTCAGAAACACTAGCCGAGGAAAGGCTGTTGTCGACGGGGTTCATGAGCGCTGATCGCCTGGATCTCACAACCCCGAAAACATCAGATTAAATGTTCAAATAGGCGCTATCTTTATAAATAAACCAAAGATTTGAGCTTTAAACAACTACATTTTTCAGCTGAAAAATCTTAAAACTACAGTTTGTGACACAATAACAGCAGTATTTTTAAAGTACGCAGGTTTTTCCCTCTGCTATCCTGCCCTAAATGCAAAAGACCTTAACTCGCTAGTGTGGAACTGAGAAAAATTACTTTTAAGATTTTTAGTTGTCCAGCCAAATTTATTATGTAGGATATTAGGATATATAATGAAAATTATCTACATAGAAAAATCTATAAGTAACTTCCACATTATCAATATTTAGTTGTTGATCACCATTTACAAAACCATTACAGTAACACCTGTATAAAATCTAGTGATCATGACATTTATTTTGAATGATTTACAATCACTTACAGCCATTTTAGTGCTATCCAGTGCTTTGGTTGCATTCTGATGGCATTATTATTGAATGTAATCTTTATTTCGAACAACAATTAAAATAGAAAATAATAAAAAAGAAAAAAGACAGCAATACTTATGCAGTATCCATCAAAAAATAAAAAAAACAAAACCAAGAATAACCACATGATTTCCATTACACGAGAGTAGATGTTAAAACTTCATGCTGATTTGTACTCGGCTTTCGCCAAGATAAGCACCAACTAAGACGTAGCTTTACAGTAACCTATGCTTCTCCATCCATTTACGCTTCTTTCCATCTGGTGATGTGAATCTCCTTCTGTCTGGTGTTAATAGCTGCAGTGTATTTGCGCGTCAGCACACACAACGGCTGCAACCACAGTGCGGTCCCCCCATAACAACCGTCTGAATTGAGCTGAGTAGGGGACATCTCTAGGGTCTTCGAGTGGGCACCTTCCATCCTCAGTGTTTCGTCGACTAGCCCATGACACCTCAAGATGGCTCGACAGTGACTCTGGCGTCCCAGAGTCACCCCCCTCCGTCCCCCACTCAACTCAGCCCAGCTTACTGACCTCTACATCCCTCCTGCTGCTGAGACCTAACCACAATCTCTCCGCAACCCAACCATACGCGCCAACCCGTTTGACTAAGGCTGTCGAGCCTCACTGTTGCGTTAATATGCAGTTTCAGTGGCAACGGTTCCGTATGGCATACCACCTACCCAGGGGCGTAGCCATCATTTCAAAAGTGAGGGGGAAATAATGTCAAGTGTAATACCATTTTTTTTCAGACTTTTATTGACAAGTTAATTGGCTTAATATGCTATTTATTTTTAAAGCAATAAAACAGAAAGAAAGAAATGCAGATGTTCAGTACTTTATATAGCACATGCAGGGTTTTTCCTGGCTTAAAATGAGGCGGAGGGAGTGGTAAAATCCCGATCATGTATTTTAATTAGATAATAACATTTTTATTTTTTGTAGACCATCATGTAGCCTACTGTGTTTCCCACAGTATTTTTGTAGGTGGATCTGGTTACTTCTAGGGGGGTCCGGGGTAGGGATGGGCGTATCGATACAAAGTATCGATATATCGATACTGACGGCGAGTATCGAAAGTATCGATACTCAAATAAAAATATCGATACTACAGTTTTTTTTTTTTACCAGTGATTTTGTTTATTTGACAAGAAGTTTAATGCGTACAATATTCATTGAATTGGATGAATAACCTGTTTAGTAAATAATTGTGTAGTATGACTATTTTCCTGCTTATCTGAACACACGCAATTGCTGCAAGTCAGAAGCAATCAATCACAGAGAGCGTTCACACACTGCCGACAATGCATTCAAACAGGGCTGCGTTTCCCAAAAGTATCACAAGAAACCATTGATGCTTTGGGAAATGCAGCCCAGAACAATGCTTAACAGAAGACAGAAAAACATCATATGTTTGAGCTATTTCACAATAAACTAATTTAAATTGTAGCCTACATAGTTTGTGCAAATAAATTATTTTTTGAATGTTAAAAGTTCATAGTTCTATTCTGTAACTAATTTTAATATAAATCATACACTGTCAGAATAAAAAGGTTGCATTTTATGGGTGCAACAGCCGGTCACTGGTAGTCCCTTATGAAAATTAACATTAAAATGATCATAGTTCAACTAGGCCTATAATATTTTGTAGATTTCCATGGTTACCACTACAAGTAAACATTGTAACCATGTGTAAATAAAAATATAATCTAATAAATTCCAATTAAGGCGTATTGATTGTTAAAATGCCTTTAAAATAAAATGTTAAGTCGGTATCATTACCCATTTTAATCTTAGTAATTCAATAATTTAAGAAATTTTCAAATGTAAAAGTTCAGTAGAAGTATCGTATCGGTATCGATATCGGCGATACTGGCCTTGAAAGTATCGGTATCGTATCGAAACCAAAATAAGTGGTATCGCCCATCCCTAGTCCGGGGGCATGCCCCCCCGTAAGAAAATTTTGTACATTTTAAAGATAAATTCATTAATCTGGTGCACTTTGAGTCCCCCGAATGCACTGTTAAAAATAAATAATCTACCCGTCATCCGCCCAAACATGATATTCTCTGATTTAGATATCTGATCATCGCATTACAATTATTCAAATTATCAGTGTTACTGTTAAGCATGATAATATGGTTAAATATCACACTGAAGTAGGCTGATTTAAAAATAACATTTACTTAAAATAAAAGTTCTTCTTTTGGCAAAATAACATTTCCTTAATAGCCTAAAGTCTGTCTTAAGGCTGGTTCACACGGGACGATTTTAAAATTGTCGGCCGATTTTCCAAACCTGAGAGACCCCACACACGGCGATAAAAAATCACGGGTCTAACAGTTTTGGTCGTACAGTGTGTGGTGCGCAGCCACACGGCAAAATCAACACATCACACATGAACCGATTTGACTCCCGAGCATTCCCAGGTCAGACGGAAAACCTCGCAAAATCCCTCGAGATCAAACGTATTCAGAGTAAACAATCATGGCGGACGAAGAGGATGCAGTGGCGATAGTTTGTTTTTAACCGAATCCATCTCCGACGTCCACCGGACTTTCTGGTGCGCCATGCCGCCGGCTGTTTTGATTTTGTTTCCCGGTGCTTCCTCTGCGCCTCGTCACCTCGCTTTCTGATTGGCTACACGCTGCAGTCCACAGGCTGCGTGCTCGTTTGTGCGGGTATAGTGAATATTTTCAATTTACAACAAACCTTGTTAATTATTCAACAAGAGAAATAGGCAGAGTTATTCATCATTGTGCAACACAATTCGGATACCACATGAAAACTTACAGTGCATGACTTTTTCGTGAAAAAGGAGTGAAGAGTTTTTTTGCCGTTTTGAACTCTATGAAACTGATGGATTCGGCGCGGGTGCGAGCATGGGCGTGTCGTAAGCTAATGCACGAGTGACTGATTACCATGGAAGCGTGAAAGTCACGTATGTAGATAGACTATCCTTGACTCTTTGGATTTTAAATCTCGATGTAGGGCAGGCTATACACACCCGCGGAAACCTCAGCTTGTCATAGACACATTTGCCCTATGAAAAAGTGCGGGGGACGAATTTACATTTTATAAAGAGTGGGGGGGACACGTCCCCCCCGTCCCCCGCGTAATCTACGCCCATGCACCTACCCCAAAACACAATATCTTTTATACCTTTTTTAAAATTGCAACATGTTAACACTTTGTTTGATCAAACTACTCAGACGTTTCCACAAAAGCCCCCCACTAATAGAAATACACATACTTTTGTGCTTTGTCCGAGTCCTATGTTGTTCCCCTCTCAAATAATAACCCCATCCCTATCTGTGAACAGTTGTTGTATGTTTCCAGGCAACTGTTTATTTATTGCTTTATAAATTAATTGTGCAGTCCTGAATTTAACCAGATCATTAAACTTTAGAGTGTGCAATTTTAAATACAGTAAATTGGTTTGCTCATGGTATCCTACTTTACTTAGGCTACTGACCTAATTGCTCTTTTTTGTACTGTACTTAATGTAAGTAAGGCAACACAAGAGAACAATACAAAATATAAAGTGCTTTTTGACTCAATACATGCCTTACTTTCCCCATTACTCCAATACTCTGCGCTATTTCTGTTCTAACATATTTGATATGGGGTTTCCAACAGATTTTGACATCCATAATCACACCCAAAAATGTATTTTCATACACTCTTTCTATTTTAACATTATTATTAGTACTTTTACTTGTGTATCAGTTTTAAGATTGCCAAACAGCATAAGTTTGGTTTTATCTACATTTATCAATAATTTATTGGTAACACTTTACAATACGGGTGCACTAATATACATTAATTCATGTTTAACTAATGCACAGATAATCATGAGTTAATGTATGATTCATGAAGAACTAAACCATTAATTAATTATTACTGCATCAGCAACTAATAAAGAGTCTATATGATTAATAGATTAAGTAATACATGAATTGCTATTAATTCAATGTGTCATTGTGTATTAATTCCTTAATAACATATTTTATTAACTAATAGTGTAAATTAATGTGTTAATTACCACAATTAGTCAAAGCTATGCACTTCAACTTCCAGTTGCATGCTTTAATTAATCATTAGCTAATGATTTGCAAAGGTATCATTATGTTATGACTTTACTTGTTGAGGCACATCATTATTAACTAGTCATTTAGTAATTGTAGTAATTTACACATGAATTTGCACTAACAATGAAGTATTTAATCATGTATTAATGTGTACCTGTATTATCTGGAAGTTGAAATACAAGGCTTTGGCTCATTCTGGTAATTAACATATTAATTAACACTAGTAGTTAAAAAAATGAGTTATTAGGGAATTAATTCACAATTACATATTTAATTAATAACAATTCATGTATGAACTAATACATTAACCATACAGACTCTTCCTAATGTGGTAATCATTAATGAATAGCTTAGATAATCATTAGTTACACATTAGGTCAGTATTATCTGTGCATTAGCTAATGCTTATTAGTGCACCCGTATTGTAAAGTGTTACCAATTTATTTAAGTCAAACTGTTCTAGCCCCCAAAAAGAGGGGATCCTGAGAACGCCCTACTCGGGCCCACCGATGCCGGCAAAGGACGGACGGAGTCGTGGTGCGAGAAAAGGACACAAACACCAAATACCGTATAAAAACCAAAGCTTTTATTTAGCCACAAAATTAGTGTAAACAATCATTTTCTGGGAAAAGAGGGGAGGGCTGGACAGACCAAAGAAATAAACAAAAAACAAACCCCACCCCTAATCTATGCTTTTTTTAAATAAATAAATACCCCCACTGCATATTTCTTGTTATCTATAGCACTGGTAATGTCTTCAATTAACTCCATTAAAGGGTTAGTTTACCCAAAAATGAAAATTAAGTCATTAATTACTCACCCCCATGCTGTACCAACCCCGTAAGACCTTCGTTCATCTTCAGAACACAAATGAAGATTTTTTGATTAAATCTGAGAGCTGGATCACTCCTCCATAGGCTGCCTAAGGGAATGAAACTTGACGGCCCAGAAAGTCATTGAAGAAAATGTTTAAATATTCCATGTGACTACAGTGGCTCAACTATAAGTTTATCAAGCGACGAAAATACTTTTTGTGCGTGGAAAAAATCAAAAATAACGACTTTATTCGACTATTCCTTTTCTTCCTTGTGGGCCTGAGACGAGAGTTGAAGAGATTTCCACGACGCATGCGCGAGAACTGAGAAGAGAACGTTCTTCTTCTAATACTTCTTGTTCAGTTCTCGTGCATGCGTCGTGGAAATCTCTTGAACTCTCGTCTCAGGCCCACAAGGAAGAAAAGAAATAGTCGAATAAAGTCGTTATTTATGGGTTTTTTTTCTGGAAAAAAGTAGTAGTAGAGGGTATTTTTTATTCATTGATCCATTCCTGATAATATTATTTAGCACCTTCCATATACCCTTGATGTCATTTTTATTATCATTTAATATTTTATTATAATAATCTTTCTTACTTATCCGCATGATACTGGTCAACTTATTTTTATATCTTCTATTTGTTATCAGCTTCTATAGTTCTGTGTTTTATTAATTCTTTATACAAGGTGTTAATTTTTGCAAGCATCTTTTAAATCTTTTGTCATCCATGGTCTCTCTTTAAATTTGTGCTTTATGTTTGTGTTCATCATATAATGATTTAAAAGTGGTCAGAAATATTGAATATGCATTACTGATATCAGTCTCATCATACAGTTGTTTACAGTTATATGTAACTAATTCACTTCTAAATGTATTTATTGATTCAACAGTTCTAACTCTCCTGTAACTAATCTCATTAACTTCCTTATAATTCACATGATCACAAACACACATCACAAAAACTGGCACATGGTCACTTATGTCATTTAGAAGCAACCCACTCTTTACACTATTTTCCATTCTGTTTGTGAATATGTTGTCTATTAGAGTTGCACAGTGAGATGTTATTCTGCTTGGTTTGGTAATAAGTGGGAAAAGACTCATACTAAACATTACATCGAACATCAATAAAGTCATCTGTCAGTTTATGCTTATTGGGATTTAAGAGATCTATATTGAAATCCCCACAAATGAACACCGCTTTGTGAACATTCTTAGTAAATAGTTTTTCGATTATTCACGACTATTCATGAACATTTGGATATTTGAACCAGTTGCTCTGTATACACAGCTTACAATTACATTTTTCTTTTTTTCCAATTTGATTTCAACCGTTATTATCTCCATCACCTCATCAATATTATTTGTCATATTTTTCACAATTTTATAATTTAATCTTCTATCTACATACAAAGCCACTCCACCTCCCTTTTTATTCTCTCTATTAACAAAATTCAATTCATATCCATTAAACTCATAATCAACATCCTTCTCAGAAGTAAGCCAGGTCACAGATATGGCTATCACCTGGAATGGATTGTTTAGAAGATTTAGGTATTCTTTGATGTATAGAAATGTTTTATTAATACATTAGACATGACACAATACCTCCACAGTGGTAAAGAGTATCTTCAATTGCTACAAAGTGGTGTAAGAACCCGAGTGGCATAAGACTTGCAAAGCACACGTTCAAAATGATCACGCTAACACAGATCCTCACGCACATTCAACCAGGGGACTGGTTTATAGCGGTGGACCTGAAAGATGCAAACACGTTCTGGACTACCCCGCCAACTAATGCATTCATAGCACAACTTTCTGTGTTCTGCGTCTTTTCCGTATGCGGTGGTTCCAGCTGTCTGACTCTGCCCTTTTATTGTGCTTGTCAACTTGGCTCGTCCCGTGGATTTATTCCGGACGCTGTGATTGTCTGTATAACCCGCTTGTAACAGCTGTTCCCTTTCAGTCGATAACGTCAGACGTAGTCAACGGTCGACTGAATTGGGATCTCGCTAGAGAGCCTATCCTCTTCGAGTACTATTGAACGAGCCAATGTAATTGGCGTGCGTGATTCGCATCACACACTCCGCCCCCGTGGCGCGGGTATAAATACGGAAGTGAATGCACTCACTAGTTGCCTTTCGCTTCGGAGCCGATCGTTTGATGTGTCTGAGAGTGCTGTTGTCTACAACGAGCGAGTGTGTCGGTGTTCTTCAGGAAGACTCTCCCAGTGCTGGTGTTCTACAGCGTGAGTGCAGCGGTGATCGTGAGCTTTGAGCTCTCAACTGCTGTTTTAACAGCAACAAATTTCTATGGGTTTGTGTCTGTTGACGGCTGGTTAGAGGGCGGAAGAGTAAGTGCTTCACTGTTTCAGTTCTCAGTTCAGTGTTGCCGCGGTCATTCCCCTGTGTGCTCCGGCACTGGTGACGGTCCTATTTTCTGAAAGAGCAACACGGGTGCGCTTGCGTCTTTTTCAAGATGTCATTCAACCTGTGCGTTTCTGGATGCGATCGTTCCCTTTTCCTCTCTGATGGTCACAATTGTTGCATCACGTGTTTGGGCTATATGTTTATATGTATATAAATATGTATGCATATGTGCTTATATTTTCAGCATGCTGGGGCAGCTTTTGTGGACAGTTAATGTTCTCATTGCGAGAATATGACTGCCGCGGTGTTGAGATCGAGACTCGCCTTCGTCCGCGAAGTGCGAGTGCCCATTACCATGCCCCACCCCGGTGGGATGGGTGATCGGAGGATAGTGATGGATGTCTCGCCCGGTAACCATTCCCTGTGGGCTCCTCACTCCTCCATCACACCGCAGCCGATGGAATTCCTGTTGAGTATACTGATCCCTCTGTAATGGACTGATCAGCTGTTTCAATGGGGGTTCCCCCTGAGGATAAGATGTCGATAGCAGCATCGGAGGGTGAGCTGGCCTCTGGAAATGATGACTTGGCTGTGTTATCTCCCTCTGTGAGTGTAACATTGTCCAAGCCAGATCCAGAAATGTCAGCTATGCTGAAACGGGCCGCCGAGGCTGCCGGGCTCGAGTGGAACCTCCACCGTGTCCCGTTCAGTCTCGGTTGGAATCTGGAGTTTGGTATCTTGGGGCGGGCCGCGCTGGTTCTCAGCTCGCCGCCCCAGTGCCTTTCTTTCCCGAAATGCATGGAGAGCTTATCAGGTGGTGAACAGCATCTTTCTCTGCCAGAAACTGCCTGAATAGCTTTTCCCCCTCACTACCCTTGATGGAGGAACGGTGAAGGGTTGCGAGGTGTCCCTCCATTGGAGCGGTCTGTCGACACAGGTGCACCTGTGTCCGGCGGCCGCTGCATTTTGGGGGATCCTCGTCTCCCCCAAGGCCTGTGAGAGTTCGTCCGTTCCGACGGGCAGAGCTTACAAAGCCTGTGGGAAAGCCGCTTCCTCTTGCATGCCATGGCGTTGCTGTAGGCTAGGGCACCCATGGCATGCACGAGGGTAATCCAGACCGTGCGCTCATAGGTGAACACCGCACTGCATCCGACCTCACCCTCCGGGGCACGAGTGTCGTAGCGTGCGTGATCGGTGATGTCCACCTTAGTGGTCCAGTAGCGCCTTCGTTGGCTCAGCCTGGTTGGTATGGCGGATGCGGACAAGGTTCGGTTCCTGGTCTCCCCAATTTCCCAGGTTGGGCTGGTCGGCGACGCGGTGGAGAACTGCATCCAACAGTTCTCTGCCGCTCAAGCGCAGACGGAGGTCATCCGGCACATCCTGCCCCGGTGGCCAGCTGCTGCCTCCACCCGCCGCCGGTGGCAGCTCCTCCGCCTGCTCGTCGCCGTGGGCGTTCCCCGGCTGCCGCTCCTGCTGGGCCTCCGCAGCAGCCTCCACCCAGGCCTCAGCATGGAGCCGGCCGCAGTAGAGACGCCCAGCCCGCTCCAGGCGCTGCCAAACCAGGTTGCAAGCGACAGCGACAGCGAAAGCATTCCGGAGCGGGCCGCCCAGGGATGGATGAGATGCTCTTGGAGTGGCACGATCACTCCCTCCCCCCGGGTGAGGGCCGGGTGGAGCCTTTGTTTTTGTGTGTGTGTCTGTTCCGCCGCTGGCTCCCTAAAAAAAAAAAAAAAAAAAGCGGAGCAAGCGGTACCCACACTTCAAAGAGAGAGCAATTTCATCTGTTCCTGGGTCCCAAGAGGGCCAGTCTGGCAGGTGTGACCCTGTATAGCCTTACACCCCTCAGCTCCCCCTTGGTCGCCAGCAGGCAGCTTGGTGCGTTCGAGGACCCGGTCATCCGCCTTCTCACGTGCCCCCTGCCGCTAGTGGAGACAGGTAAGTGTTGCACAGCACACTAACACCACTCTCTACTTTGCTGCCCCACCTCAGGCTCGGTTACCCCGCTCAAGTCAGTGATAATCATCTCATTAGGTGTTGAGCAGACGTGCTCCTGAAAATCCAGTGATATTCATCACACCGAGTGTTGAGCAGTGCTCCTGACTTGTGCGTGCTTATCTTATCCTGCTGGCGAAGGATTTGATATAGCCGCTCCTCCAGCCGGTACGAAGGCCAGTTGTAAACTTGTTCTTCGTGCTACTAGGGGGTGGGTCGCGACCATCTTGGCCCAAGATTGGTCTGCAGCTCCGACCTGAAAGACATGTGCTTCAGATCTTTACCTTCCGCACCGCAGGCCATCCTGTGTGTTGCGTGTAAGGGTGGAGTATCAGTACAGTGTCCTTCCCTTCGAGTGCTCCAGAGCCCGTTGGGTCTTCAGGTCAACTGGAAGAGAGTAATCTCGCCCACGGGCTGAGTATCTCTTTTTCAGTTTTGGAGATGGACTCGGGCTAACACGTCTCTCCAATGAGAATGTGTTCAGCTGGTGTTTGAAGTGAGAAAGGGTCCCACTGAAAGAACTTTCAGAGGCTCCTGGGGTATATGGGAGTTGCAGCCATTGGCTTCCTCCATATGTGACCGCTTTAGCGCTAGCTTCATGATTGATTCCCGAGGTGACCGTGGCAGAGCAGCCCACCCTGTGTGACTATAGTTCATCCCGGTCTGCTGCCAAACCCTCTTCAACAGAGGGGCCATGTACAAAGGGCGAGTTTTAACCTGTTAAGCTTCAAGCCCACTTTTGAAAAATCCCCAGAAGTGGCATACCCAAACTGAAACAGATACAGTTCATGAACCCTTTGCACTAAAAGCACAAGTATGATCTAATTTGAAAGCTGACACCTAGTAGTTTATTGTAAATGTAGAATTAATTATTGTCATAATGATTTTTTTTTTAAATAGCTTCAAAGTTTTGTAAAGTTATTAGAAATTTATTTTTATGAAACATGTTCATAAAAATAAAATTTAAGTTGGCCCTGGAGCAATCTAGAAATGCACTGCAGCTAAAGCCATATGTGTGACCATTTTTATATTTAAAATCTGAAAATGATGTCTAAAACTCTGTATTTAGTTAAATGTTTTTCAAGATCATGTCAAATTACTTTATTTTGATTAGACTCTAAAATGCAAACTGATGTTTAGTCATCTTCTGAGTCATCTATTCAGTCTATTGTCTCTATTATTTTGTGGTGCAAACGAGCCCCATTCAATGTCAGTCTCTCCATGCACACATTCACACCTCTCCAGACTGGTTATGGCTCTAAATATGCATTTCTTTTGTCTGCATTATAGCTACTAACGACTGGCTATTCACAGGCTATTCATAGGGTTTCAAACCCTAATTTCTTCTATCAAAGTTCTCACTAAATATTTGAAACTGGTATCAAATGCACTGAAACATTTCAGTAAGCATTCCTATTTAGAAAAAAAAAATCATAAAACAATAACTGCTGGTGGCAGGTGCACCTGGGCTAGCTAGCATGTTAGCTTAGCACACCATCAATACACGACCATTTATGAGATTAAAACCATGTTTGTGCTCCAAACTTACTTTATAACGCAAGTCGAGTGTTTTAAATAATCTTCTAATTTGGCTTCAGATAAAAAAAAATCAGACAGAAAATGTATTGTTTATAGTGTTCTGCACGATGATGAAATCTATATCGATTAGCATTACATTATAAATATAATCTATTATTATGAAATACCTGGCATGGCTTGAAGAACACAGGTAACTCAAAAATCATTGCAATCATGTTTATTGTTTTCAAAATATCTTTATCTGCATGTTACAGCGATCTCTGTCAGCTACTTTCTGTATCAGTGAAGTCCTGGAATGTCACATGACTAAGGTTCTTCTTCATGATCCATATATGGACTATTATTGTGCATATAGCGCCCTCAGGCTATTGGTATGAGTTGAAAACACAGCACATCTCAGTAAGAAGCGATCATAATGATTTCATCGACGCATTTGGGTATAAATTCAATAAATATTATTCCTGTCTATAGAAATATGATGTGAATCTATGAGGATATATCAATATTTCTCCAAGTCTGCACATTTTTGAGCTAAAGCCCTGAGGGACGATGTTTTGTGAATCGCTGTCATGACGACAGCACGGAGTGTTTTTTATGAATGGACCAGCTGACGCTCATAATTCATATTAAAGGTATCGACTCATTTTTTCATTTCATAACTCCTGACACAAATTAAGACATAACTGTCATTATAAGTTTCTCAGAATACAATAGTGGTCAAATACTGAATCTTGAGTATTATATCTTTTTAACGATGTATAGTTTGTCAAGGTATAACATTAAATCTGATAGTAAATTTGAACTAAATAAACAAAAAACGCGTCAGTGCGCCGGCGCACTGAAGAAGGTTAAGAGGTTAACGGGGGCCTGGGCGACCCTCGACTACACGGCATTCGTGCCTCAAGTTGTTAGACATTGCGACCGTTGCGCAAGCTTCCCTTGCATGTCACAACTCACCCGTCACCTCCTCCTTGGAGTCAGAAGCTTCTGAGGACGCTTTGTTCCACTCTTTCCGCTCTACTCAATCGTGCCGCCATCGAGCCTCACGACAGTTATAGCCAGGGCAAGTGGAGACTCCATCCCCTGGGTCCAGCTGGGTCATGACCATTCCAGGGCCGCTCAGTTGCCTCTCCGGTTTCATCTTCCTGCCAGTGTTTGTATAAACCGAGCGGACTACCCTTGGACAAACACTGGCTCTCAGCTGCCCCAGGGGCCCGCAGAAATGCGTTTAACCCCAGTGAGCCTTCTAAAAGCGAATGCAACTCAGGGTCGCCTTGCGCCGTCTCAAGTCAGTGAATTCATCACACTTCATGTTGAGCAGAAATGCTCCTGAAACTCAGTGGAGTTCATCGCACTCAGGTGTTGAGCAGCAATGCTCCTGTAGCTCAGTGAGTTCATCACACTCAGGTGTTGAGCAGAAATGCTCCTGTAGCTCAGTGAATTCATCACACGCAGTGCTGAGCAGAAATGCTCCTGTTGCTCAGTGAAGTTCTTTGCACTCAAGTGTTGAGCAGAAATGCTCCTGAAGCTCAGTGAGTTTATCACACTCAGGTGTTGAGCAGGAATGCTCCTGAAGCTCAGTGAACTTATCACACTCAAGTGCTGAGCAGAAAATGCTCCTGAAGCCCAGTGATCTTCACATGTTGTGTTGAGCAATGCTCCTGTCTTTTTGCGCCCGTCGCTTGCACCTACGTGCCAAGTCAGGAGTGGAACATGTCTTCATAGTTGCCCCTTATTGGCCCAACTAGACCTGGTTCCCATCGACAGCCTTCCTGACTTCCCTTGAAAACTCTTTCAGGGACGGGACATGATGGCACCCGCGTTCTTCCCCCGGAGATTCCGGGCGGTCTTACATCTGAACGTGGAGGTTCAGGTGGCTATCACAGGAACATGTGATAGTTACCATCACTTCTGCGAGCACCCCCTAGAAATGGGTAGCGTGCTTACACCTTTTAGAAGTGGAACCTAGTCGTTGAGTGCGTCTTCTCTCCAGAGGAGATCCTGAAAGCTTTCGATCACTTCAGTGCTCTCTTTCCTGCAAAATGGGTTGGAGTAGGCTGTTTTCCGTCACCCTCAAAATGATGTTGCCTCTGTGTTTAAACGACGCTCATCGTGTTGCAGAAGTGTGCAGAAGCACGTTCTGATCGTCAGGTTCCTGAGGAGCAAGGTCTTGTAAATCCTTGCGTCCCTCTTTATCCTCTTGGGCCTTGTCCCATTGCGACTGCACTGCAGAGACCGCCCCTGAGCCACTGCAGGCAGTGAGTTAAAAATTCTGTTATATCAGTTCTCCTGCTCGCATGGTCTCTACTAGAGGGTAGGGACTTGCTCGCTTTCGGTCAACGTATTGTGCCTGTAGTCTGGGCCGGCTAACTCACACTAGCTGAGACCCCGGCTCGGATTGTGCCCAAGGTTCCTACCTCTCCCATAATAGGAGCAGGTGGTGAGCCTGCAAGCGCTGCCCTGGAGGAGGCAGATCCAGCCCTGGCTTCTCTGTCCGTTTGCTTGGACGTGTACAGAACGCAAGCCATAGACTTCAGACCAGCTCTACAAATATCTGTTGGAATTCAGCAGAGAGGGAAGGCTGTTTCCATGCAAAGTTGCACTTAGTGCTTGCCTTAATTTCGGTAAAGATCCGAGATGCAACATGTCCACTTAGGTGTTGAGCTCCTCTATGATGAGTGTAAAGTGCTCCTCCACACCACTCCGACGTCGGACGTGCGGAACGTCTGGTGTTAGGCCTACCACTCGTAAGCAGTGTGGAACTTGTGTTAGGCTGGGTCCATATGTTGCGGTCCCTACGGCGACCCCATATGTGTATTCTTCCACGATACGGCTCCCTGCGGCGAGCCCGTGTCTTCCCTCGGCAGAGTCTCTCTGCCGTCACTGTCCGGTGTGTCTCCCCCGTCTCAGGCTGGAGCCACCCCAGTGACATTCCATATGTTAGACTGCTCGGTTTCCGCCCAGTTCATATGTGTATTCTCCACGTTACCTCCCTCTGGGTTGGGTGTGGCTTCCGCAGCGTCCCTTCCTTCCAATGTACGGGGAACGCTTTCCCAGTGGTCCTGTAGGAACAGCAGTGACTTCCTGGCCTAAGCCCTGTCCTTCCCCGCCTTAAATTTGCGGGGGCATCAGGAGGCTTTTGTTTAGGCACTGGAAGGTGGCAGCTTTAGTGGCGTTTTCAAAGGTTATCCCAATTCAGTCGACCGTCGACTACGTCTGACGTTATCGACTGAAAGGGAACGTCCTGGTTGCGTATGCAACCCACCGTTCTCTGAAAGAGGGAACGGAGGAAGTAGTCCCCTTGCCACTACCGCTGGACCACCGCGAATCACGCACGCCAATTACACTGGCTCGTTCAATAGTACTCGAAGAGGATAGGCTCTCTAGCGAGATCCCAATTCAGTCGACCGTCGACTTCGTCCTCCGTTCCCTCCTTCAGGGAACGGTGGGTTGCATACGCAACCAGGACGGTCTGATGTTGTTTGCACCAGTACACTTGTTGCTTCATTATGTTGTATGCATCAATATAGGCCTACTTGTTGCTTCATTATTATCACTCCCTGTGACATATTTGTCCCGCGTCGGCTCGACCGTGTTTAAGGCGGTACTGAAGGCGCCGGTGCAGTTTTGGCAGTCTCCCAGCTTGATGCATGAGTGTTTCAACCAGATCCAATACCCGAACTTGGTGAGGCGGGGCGATAATTGTTTGTTGTATTCCCCTGCTTCGGCATGAGTAACATTTTTCTGTCAACTCTTCATACATCCTTCATACGGTCCTTTTGAACAGTTAATAGGCTGATCCTTCTTATCTGGCTTTATAATAAATAATTGCCCAACAGGTACAAATGCATTTTTATTTCTTAAATATTTCCATTTTCATCATTTAATTACCTTACAACAAAATATTGCTTTACTTTCCTATTTTTCTGTACAAAATCTGTCATATAGTAGCATACAACATAAAACATATTTTGGATTGTATTGCTTTTTAATAGCCTGATTTTAAGATATTTTGTTTACAGACTTATTGTTTTATTGTTTTATTTGGATCCCCATTAGCTCCCACCATGGTGGTCGCTAGTCTTCCTTGGGTCAACAGAAATCACATTACAAAAAATACAAAAATTAAATTAATCAATACATCAGTATGATCTATAAAAGCTATACGATATATTAGCTACCATGACACACTTTTAAAATGATTTTGACAGAGGTGAGGACAAGTCACACATGGTCAAGTCCAAACAAGTCTCAAGTCTTAACCATCAAGTCTCGAGTCAAGTCTCAAGTCACAGTTCAGATAAATCAAACAAGTCAAATCAAGTCAAGGGTTCACCCTAAGCAAGTCAAGTCGAGTCCTGATAAGTTTCATGTCAAGTCCAGACCTGCCAACCTTGACATTATTAAAAAAAAAATATTCATTATTAATATTGCATTGTATATAATGTGTGCTGGTCAATAGTCTAAAATTAAGAAACCCCTAGAAAACAGTAAATAAAAAAATCACTAACATCGGAGCGTTGTACATGTAAGATAGGCTACATAATTTATTATTCCAATATCCAAATATGATACTAAATCTCACAGGAAAAAAAGGCTTTTATTTGAGACGTGGTGTCTTTGCATTTGTACATTTTAAACAGGACACGCATTAGCTGAATAAACGTAAGCCAATACAAACATATTTATAGAAAATAGTTGACAATGAATAGACAGGAGTCCAATAATAGCAAAACGAACCACTTATTCTAAAGAGAATATCAAGTAGACAAGTTAGACGAATCCGACTTATACCGAGGGCTGTGTTGACAGTAAAACGTCCGTCATTTAACGAATTTAAAAAACACGGATGGATCAAACAAAATGGTTTCTGACATTTTGTCAGAAAAAAAACACAACCAAGAACAAAATTTAAACTTAGCCCGTCAATTTTCATTTTACAATCATCTTCTCTCTCTCTGCGTGCGCGCGTCAGTGTTTGTGAGAGAGCTCGCGCAGCACTGATACAACATACTTTTTAATCCATAAGTAACTAACGCGCTATAGATTTCATACAAAATAAATATGTAACATTACTTTAGTTATTATTAACGCAATAACGTAACACATGCAGGCTACGTTTCTCAACACTGAGAATGAATAAATAAACGCCTGTTTCTAAAGACTCGCGTTTTATCAGTAATCCACAAATCACAGAACTGTCATAATCACTAAGCCATAGCGATTTAAATTTTATTCAGATTTACTGTTAAGCATTACTTAAGCATTTTATAATTTGCATCGATGAATGATGTTTTCCTCTTATCTGAGTGACCATGATGAATTACGGAGTATTTTAAGATAATACATGCGATTGCGATCACTCATGTGATCATCGAATCCAGATTTAGTTAACTCAATACAATATTTCAACTTTCCACATCCACCCCAGCCCGTTTACCTTCAGGAGTCAGAAGTACTGTAACCTTACTGTCCTCGCTGACGAACTCAGTCAGACGGCGGAAGAGGGATCGAGCTGGATTACTTTATTGCTGTCGATTTTCATTCTCTCTTTAATGATAGGTCTTACCCATCTCTCAATCTTCCTCCCTTGCTATTTGGGGAATGAACTCAGCGCTATGATTGGTCGAACTCTTCTTCTTATGCTCTTGCTTGATTTGAGGACTGCGCGTGCATAGAGGCGCGTCACCAGGTTTTTGCGTAGTTTAGAGTGACAAATCGTACCAGCGTACTTTGAGGTCAAAACGCGTATCCCCTACGCAAAATACGTACAGGTTGGCAGGTCTGCAAGTCAAGTCACAGAACTAAAATAAATAGAGGTAAATTTTTTTCGATACATATTTATTTTTGCACAGAAAAAATGAACTTATACATATATTATGTATCTTATTCATTATACATTTGCTATATATGAATCATGTGCATATCTGTGCTACATTAATATCTGAAAATAAAATAAAATTGTGTTGTTTACTCAAAAAGTTTAGAGTCTAAGATGTATAATCCAATCTGTCTAATTCAATTTAATTGAAACGGTCTAAAATGTGTTGCATTTACAGAAAATAAGGTTTGCCAAGACAGTGGCACTAAGCTGTGAACTATGGGGCCGCATAATAATCCCCCCATGACTGAACACACGCTCGACAGGTGCGCTTGAAGCAGGCACAGCTAATACACTCATTGCCATCTGGAACAGTGAAGGCATTTTCTCCTTGTTCATTCCCCAAAACAAAAGGCAGTTCTGACCATCACAATTGTCCTGGTAATGGTTGAGGTGGGCAGCAGGGCTGAAATGAGTGGATTTCTTCTGCTTTCTGTGGTATAAGAACAGCCCAGTGTCATCACCTTTGGTTTGCTCTTCTTCATCTCCGTGACCTGTCTGTTCCATATTGGTACGCTCTGCCTCCTGGAGAATCAGATCTAAAACACAAAAATGTAAAATTACAAATAAACCTACACAATATTCTAGAGCTGCATGATTCTGGATACATTGAGAATCATGATTTTTTTTCTAAATAGACAATTATCTAACAATTATTTACAAATAAATTTCATGTAATTTATTAAATTTTCTTACAAAATGTTAATTGCTGTAGTCTATTTAAAAATATTTAATTTAAAAGATTTTTTAAGCTGTGAGAAACTGAATAAATGATTCAATGTCTCATTCATAAAGGCTTCACTTGTTTCATTACTGGATATATCAGTGTTTTAGAAGAATCTCTTGAATGAATCAGTAAGTGACAGTCACTGTAACTGACAGAAACTTTATTTGAAGCATCAAATTACTTTAAGTAACTTGAGTAAGTAACGTTAAGTAAATCGCTACTTTTAAATCGCGTAGACACAATTGTGTATATCCGAACTACAAACTTTTATCTCAGTATTTCTGTGATGGTTTGAATGATTGTAACAATTTTTCAACTGCACAGTATCTGTATTTCAATTTTAATACTTATACATGATAACTGCTCTCTCTGGGACAGCAGCAGTGCAACGCCGAACTTAATGTTTGCTGTGATCATCTTTTAAACATTGTCATTTAGGAATAAGATTACTTGGGTGTTTAAATCAACATTGCAAACTTTTAATGGTTTATTGTGCAGCACTTCCAATTTCTGTAAAGTAAAAAAATAAAAAATACTTCTAATAATGTAATATTTACAAGTATGGGGTCTCATTCTAAAATTAGCCGATCACTTACTTTTTACTTCCATGGTCAACTGCTCCTTCAGCTTGTCATCAACCAATACATCGTGCTCTATCCACATAACCCCAAAGGCTGGATCAAGAACAGCTGCTTTGACATAAACAGGATCAGAGAATGGCAGGATTCCTTCATTGGTCTCTGACTGAGACATTTTTACATTCACAAAGATGCCTTTGAATCTTCTTTGCAGTGATCTTTGAAGACTGTGGATTAGCTTGACCAAGTATTGTGTTCCTTCTTTCTGGTTTTCCAAGTGATTGTTGAGGGAGAGAACACAGGGAATCACAGCACTTATGGTTACAACTTTCTCTCCCTGAGTGAGCTCAGTGGCATCAGCAAAGGGCTTCAGAATGCTGACCAGTTCTTTAATCTGAGCCCACTCTCTTAGAGTGAAAATAGTCTCTCTGTGCCCTCTAACATCCGAGACCTTGCACAAAGTTTGGTGGTCACAGCTAAGCAAGGACTTCAGCTGTCGGAAAGTCGAATTCCATTGAGTAACAACAGAAGCAGAAACTCCACGTTGGCCAAATTCTTTCTCAAATTCCTCCTTAAAAGAAGTACTTGTGTGGAGCAGAGAACTGATCCGCGACACTTTAGCCAGAGCCAAACTGACAGCCCTGGTCTCTTTAAGACCATCACCAACAACCAGTTGTAGTGTGTGAGCAAAACACTGTAGTCTATGCTGACTTTTGGAGGTCAATGTCTCATTCAGCCTCGTCTGCTTCAGCTGAACTGGGAAAACATGTGGTAAATGCCTTCTTCATATTTGCTGCATTGTCACAAATTATATGATCAATCTTTTGTTTGATTTTATACTGATCACATATTTGTTCAAATTCCTCACAAATTTTCTCTCCCGTATGTGACCCCTTGAACCGGTTGCAAGCTAGTAGATGAGATTTCAATGTTATAGCATCTGCTGCAGTGTTCATCCAGTGAGCGGTGACGCCAAAGTAGCCTCTCATTCTTCTGTCTGACCAGATGTCCACAGTGACAGACAGATTTTCAACTGTGGCCATTTCACTTATTAGTTTTGATTGTCTCTCAGACACCACAGGGTCAAGTCTTGAGGTGATGGTTCTGCGGCTCACTGCAGTATATTTTGTGTCCATAATGGAGAGAAAATGAATGAAGTGCTTCTTGTCAGTGATAGACAGGGGCATGTTGCAATTAATGATCAGATCAGATATTATTGCTTCTGTAATGGCTTTTTGTCGAGGGTGGTTGACTGGATATGTCGTAGTCTGGGGCACAGTGAACTGTGTAGCAGTGTATCTTGGATTTGAGATATTCATCATATCTGCATGGATTAAAAAAAAAAAGAAAAATCAGGGAAAACTGTAAACATTAACATTAACTGTAAACATTAAAGAAAAATTATATTCGTATGCACAAACATTCTTTACATTTTTTTGAAATACTGTAATTTAAGGAAAATCAATTGTAAATATAAATTAATTTAAGTGATGATAATTAACTGATGTATGCACGTAAAGTTTTGGTTCCAGCAGTCACACATTTTCATATATTTTTTTTACATAGACACAGAAATGTAAATACATGTAAGTTACTGATAGAATGTAAAACTTAAGCATGTATAAGGGCTAATAATAACCATATAAACTAATTATTGTGACTGAAAAACTGCCTTATATGTAATTATGCTGTAAGTAATTATTCTTGTCTGTATGACCAAAAAAAAAGAAACTCTTAGAAATTTTTAGGTGCTAGTGATCACATCGGCGTCTCCATGTTAGCCTGTCATGCAGTATGGTATTTAGTTTCCACACACAGTCCACAAACACTTGAAAATGCGGACATTTAATACAGACATTATGGCATACATGTAATATAGAGCGGCCCGCTCATTTTAAAATGCCCATCAACATTCAAATTCAGGCTACGCCACTGTTATAGTCGAATTCCCCAATACATCTATTTACGAGACGTATCAGTAATGATAATGGTCACATTTCTAATAAGAAAAAAACATAATATGCAACCAAGGCCAAATTATGACAAACAGAAAAGATAAATTCATTTAATTCATTACATTAGTAATCGTTATAACGTTAGGTCTTAGTGAAACTGAATATAAAGAGATGACTTTCTTATACAGTTATGCAAAAGCAACATCTATTAAACATTTAATTCAAAACAATTTAAAAACAAAGACAAACATGCGAAAATAAAATAACATGGTAATACTTTCACACCTGTAATCTCTGTTTTATTGTTTTCTTAAAAGAAGATTTACTTTTAAGTTCCCTAACACTGGATGGAAGTGAGTTCCACTCTACAGCCCCTCTGTATACAATAGTTTTCTTCATAAAATTACACCTTGGACTGGGAGTAATCATTATCCTGTTGCTGACTGAGCGTGTCACATGCTCATGACCATATCCGCTAAACAATATTTTTTCTTTTATAAAGTTATATCCTTCATTAGCCATGACCTTGTGCATAAGCAACAAAAGGTTATATTTTACTTTTGCCTCTACTGTTAACCAAGATAATCTAATATGCATCTCACGCACACTAGCGCGGAAAGAACAGTGCAGAACTACTCTGGCTGCTCTATTCTGTGCAATTTGAAGTTTTCTTAAATGTTTTTGGGCAGCGCTACTCCAAACTACTGGACAATAATATAAGTGAGACAGAACAAGATTTTGGATGACATTTTTCAATATAGCAGTTGGACAATATACAGAGCATTTTCTGGACATAGCGATACCCCTACCCATCTTACTGACAATGTGGTCAATCTGGTCTGACCAAGATAATAAAGTATCAAGTCTAACACCCAGCAGTGTGAATCTAGTAACCTGCTCGACCACATTGTTCTCTATATGCAGATTAAGTGGGGTGATACTTGGTAACATATCTATTGCAAAATATCATACAACCCCAAATCAGAAAAAGTTGGGACATATTCTAAAATGCATTAAAATCAAGAATCTGTGATTTGTTGATTCTATTTAAACTTTTTTTAACTGACAAAAGTACAAAGAAAAGTTTTCCAATGTTTTCACTGACCAACATAATTGTATTTTGTAAATATGAACACATTTTGATTTTGATGGCTGCAACACACCCCAAAAAAGTTGGGACAGAGACCAAATAAAAGTGAAAAGATTATCCAAATTAGATTATCCAACTCTTTTGAAACAGTCCACAATGAGCAGGTGAATTGGTAATAGTTGAGGGTATCATGTTTGGGTGTAAAAGTGCTTCTCAGTCTTTTTAAGCAAAGATGCGTCATGGCTCTGTCACGGTGAGACACGGAGATGAACCCAAACGCAGACAGTATAAAATAAGACACGGTTTAATGACAAAAACAGGAAAACAAAACCCATGAGAGGGCAAAACAGATGGAACACAGAATACCAGACTAAACTGGGAAACAAATGAACAAGAAAACAAACAAGACTTCAAGAGATGCTAACAATGACTAGATGTACACAGGGTACTCACGATCAACGTATAACAATGAACCGACACAAGACAGCAAACACAAGGGGATTAAATAGGAAGACTAATCAAACATAACAGGTGACACGGGTGAAACACTAATGACAGAATCAGGATAACAAGGGGGCGGGGTAACGAGACAACACAAGCACATGACCAAAACACAAGGCCATGTGCTTGCACACAGAACATGGGTCTGTCATGATCCTGCCAAAATACTAGAACTCACAGACCTGATGGCAGAATCATGACAGTACCCCCTCCTTAGAGAGCGGCTATCAGACGCTCCCCAAGGAGACATTAAACGCGGGACAAGACTGACAGAGACATAGACCAGACCCAACAAAACATGACAAATAATAACAGGGGCATACAAGCGTGAACAATGACCGGGTTGGGGTGAAACATCAGAAAAAATAAACAAGGAAGGGGAGGCGGAGGGACAACAGAGCCTTTGAGCGAGAGTCCAGGGTGGGTGGGCGGGACGGTGATCTTGAAACTACAGGGTGTGGGCTTAGGACGGGGGACCCGAACGGACTTGGGTGGAGTGGTGTGAGTAGACGGAGAAACAGTCCTAGGTTGAACCATGACGGGGGAAACAAATGGGAGTCCGGGGGCAGTAGAGACAGGGACACACGAGGAGACAGTCCGGGGACTTCTGACGGGGAACATGGTTGGTGACGGGACAGGACTGGGTGCCGCGCTCACGGCGACCGGCTCTGGAACAGCGCTTGCCGTAGCGGGCTCTGGAACAGCGCTTGCCGTAGCGGGCTCTGGAACAGCGCTTGCCGTAGCGGGCTCTGGAACAGCGCTTGCCGTAGCGGGCTCTGGAACAGCGCTTGCCGTAGCGGGCTCTGGAACAGCGCTTGCCGTAGCGGGCTCTGGAACAGCGCTTGCCGTAGCGGGCTCTGGAACAGCGCTTGCCGTAGCGGGCTCTGGAACAGCGCTTGCCGTAGCGGGCTCTGGAACAGCGCTTGCCGTAGCGGGCTCTGGAACAGCGCTTGCCGTAGCGGGCTCTGGAACAGCGCTTGCCGTAGCGGGCTCTGGAACAGCGCTTGCCGTAGCGGGCTCTGGAACAGCGCTTGCCGTAGCGGGCTCTGGAACAGCGCTTGCCGTAGCGGGCTCTGGAACAGCGCTTGCCGTAGCGGGCTCTGGAACAGCGCTTGCCGTAGCGGGCTCTGGAACAGCGCTTGCCGTAGCGGGCTCTGGAACAGCGCTTGCCGTAGCGGGCTCTGGAACAGCGCTTGCCGTAGCGGGCTCTGGAACAGCGCTTGCCGTAGCGGGCTCTGGAACAGCGCTTGCCGTAGCGGGCTCTGGAACAGCGCTTGCCGTAGCGGGCTCTGGAACAGCGCTTGCCGTAGCGGGCTCTGGAACAGCGCTTGCCGTAGCGGGCTCTGGAACAGCGCTTGCCGTAGCGGGCTCTGGAACAGCGCTTGCCGTAGCGGGCTCTGGAACAGCGCTTGCCGTAGAGGGCTCTGGAACAGCGCTTGCCGTAGAGGGCTCTGGAACAGCGCTTGCCGTAGCGGGCTCTGGATGACAGTACCCCCTCCTTAAGGGCTCTGGAACGGGCACTGGGTTCAGCTCCGAAACACCGAACACCGGCCTCTCTAAGATCCGAGCCAGACGCTCCAGATAGTCCCAGCTCAGGAAGGCAGACGGGGCGTGAACAGTCTCTAGCTGGACAGACGGGGCGTGAAGAGTCTCTAGCTGGACAGACGGGACGTGAACTGGCTCTGTCTGGGCAGACGCAGGTCTCCTCCTCTTCTTCCTCCTGATTCGCGGAGCCGATGATGCCTCGGGAGTCGAACTGGGACGAGTCTGTTCTCCAAGCCTCACGAAGCCTAACCTCAGATTCTCCGGGATCACCGGCATACAGGCAGGAGGTGACAACACCATGGGACCCTGTGACTCCCGACGAACCAAGCAGTCCACCATGTCCCGGAACGGGCGGTGGGCCAGGCTCTCCCGTTCCGCCAGAGGTGGAGGAACTTTGAGACCCGCGATGAGATAACGGTTAACCAGGCTCTCCGGTAAAAAATTTCTCTTTGCCTCCACGGCCTGAGCATATCCTCTCAGGGACCTCTCTCCCTGGGGAGGGAAAGGAAGCTTGCCCAACTTGCTGTCGTTGATAGCTGACTGCCACCATAGTTCCTGGTCAGCTGATTGTTGTCTTAGTGGGGATGACATACTGTCCGCTGGGTTCAGAATTGGTCGGTTCATTCTGTCACGGTGAGACACGGAGATGAACCCAAACGCAGACAGTATAAAATAAGACACGGTTTAATGACAAAAACAGGAAAACAAAACCCATGAGAGGGCAAAACAGATGGAACACCGAATACCAGACTGACTAGACTAAACTGGGAAACAAATGAACACGAAAACAAACAAGACTTCAAGAGATGCTAACAATGACTAGATGTACACAAGGTACTCACGATCAACGTATAACAATGAACCGACACAAGACAGCAAACACAAGGGGATTAAATAGGAAGACTAATCAAACATAACAGGTGACACGGGTGAAACACTAATGACAGAATCAGGATAACAAGGGGGCGGGGTAACGAGACGAGACAACACAAGCACATGACCAAAACACAAGGCCATGTGCTTGCACACAGAACATGGGTCTGTCATGATCCTGCCAAAATACTAGAACTCACAGACCTGATGGCAGAATCATGACAGGCTCATCACTTTGTGCCAAATATCTTGAGAGAATTGTCAAACAATTAAAAAATCACATTTCTCAATGCAAGATTGCAAAGCATTTATGTCTTTTATCATCTTCCATCCATAATATTGTCACAAGATTCAGAGAATCCAGAGAAATCTCAGTCTGTGTTCGGTAAGGCAGTAGACCTCTGTTGAATATGCGTGACCTTTGAGCCCTCAGATGGCATTGCACAAGATACCATCATGCTAATCCGTTAAATACAGACACATGTGCTCAGGAGTAATTTGGAAAACCGTTTTCACTGAACACAGTCTGACTCTGCATTAAGAAATGCCACTTGAATCTCTGTTACGCAAGGAGAAAGCTTTACATCAGTTCTATGTGGAGATGCCGGCGAGTTCTCTGGGCCTGAGCTCATCTCAGATGGTCTAGAAGACAGTGGAAATGTCTGCTGTGGTCAGATGAGTCCATGTTTCAGCTTGTTTTTGGGAGAAAATGGACACCGAGTTCTCAGTCCCAAAGACGAAAGGGTCCAACCAGACTTTCCCCAGTGACAGGTGCAAAAGCAAACATCTGTCCTGGTATTGAGGTGCATTCTTGCAAACGGTATGGATAACTTGCATTATTGTGAAGGTACCATTGACATGGAGGCATATATTTTGATTGTACATAGACATAAACTGCCATCAAGATGCCATCTTTCCTGGGAAGCAAGACAATGCCAGGCCTCATTCTGCACATGCTAAAACTGAGTGGTTTCTAGACACTCTGCACCATAGAAGGGATGTGCCTGTTTACTGCAGTCCAGATATGTCTCTTTATGGAAAATGTATGACCCATCATGAAAAGGAGAATCAGGCAATAATGACCACAGACTGTTGAGCGGCTGTCTTGTATCAGACAAGATTGGGCAAATATTCCTCTAGCAAAACTACAACAATTAGTATCCTCAACTCCCAAATTATTAAAAAGTGTAATTAAAAGGAAAGGTGAAGTGACACAGTGGTAAACATGTCTCTGTTCCAACTTTTTGGGGGTTTGTTGCAGCCATCAAAATCAAAATTTGTTCATATTTAGAAAATACAATTATGTTGGTCAGTGAAAACATTGGAAAACTTTTCTTTGTACTTTTGTCAGTTCAAAAAAGTTGAAATAGAATTAACAAATCACAGATTCTTGATTTTAATGCATTTTACAAAATGTCCCAACTTTTTCTGATTTGGGGTTGTATATAAATATATAATAATTCAAAAGATAAGCTTTTTTTGCTTTATCCATCTTTTTTGACGACAACTCACTGCTTGTACTGCTCGCTCAGCACCCCAAAATGCCGAAATTCTATAATGGAATCTTATGAGGGCTCTTATGAAATCTTATGAAATGTTATATAACATTGAGGAAATGCAGAAATGATTTAGAAACGCACAACAGCAGCTACATATATGGAAACTAACTCCCCCCCCCCCCCCCCCCAAAAAAAAAAATTAAAAAATTAACCATCGCTTTGGCGCCACTGTAACAAACACAACTCCTCACAGACGTGACCTGTTTTATGAATCCAGCGTATCATTAATAGTTCTCTTTCAAGAAGTCTCTCGTATTGTGTAAGGCTAGCTTACGCTATGGGAAAATTCCTTTTCTCGAGAATATTGAAGCCACATTTTTTAAAACGCAGTGCAGCTGCACAGCAGACACAAATGAACGGCTAGTGCGTAAAGACTTCATTTTCCTCGACGCTCTCTACAATACACGGCGCTCTGGCCTCTGACGAGGCGGTTCCTCCTCTCGAAGAAGCGGAGGCTGCACACCTCTGCCCACCAACCGCTACAGGATGGAGGACTAAAGCTTCACATCCATCGAAGTCCTGCCGCGACACTTCAGTGCTCTCCGGCCGTGCATACGCCGTCGCTGGCCACGCTGCTTCAGCGCTTCACACTATGGCTGTACTTCAAGTCTTTCAGGCCAAACTTCTACGAACAATAGACGAGTCTGGACCTGAACCAGAGGCTTTTAAGGATCTGCGCAGCGCCACAGACCTGGCCCTGCGAGCCACAAAGTCTACAGCCCAGGCGATTTGACGAAGCATGGCGAACCTGACGGTGCTTGAGCGGCACCTGTGGTTAAATTTAACTGACATGAAGATGCAGACCGGGCGTTTCTTGACTCGCCCCTCTCCACCACCGGCCTGTGTGACCCAGCAGTGAAAGGGTTCGCGGATCGCTACACCGAGGCTCAGAAAGCGTCGCAGGCCATGCGCCACTTCCTTCACTTTAAAAACAGAATATGAATAAAATGAAAACGGAAAGAAAAAACATTCCAATGAATAAATACATTTATACACAAGTATTAATTGAACACAACATGAATCAAAACTTACACTGCACAAATGTACTGTTCTAGCGAACCATGTACACATCAACAGATGGAGACCCACATCATCTTATATCCACCTGAACCGAGCTGTGCCAATCCTGCAGATGCGGACCTCTGTCTTCTCACTGGTCCATCATGTCCCTCACGGCTGCTCACTATCAGGCTGGATTCAGAGCATGGATGGGAAAGGGCCATTGAGGTGCTGCTGATCCTCGGTCATGCAGGATCCTTCAGGTGGTGTCTCGGACCTTCCGGATCCTCAAGTCCTCTCTGCATGACATTGTGCACAGAGTGAGCACTGCAATCATCAGGATTTGGAGGAGGGTGATTGATTTCCCAACCGGAGATGACCTGGTGGTGGTAGGAGAAGGTTTTGCCCAGCTTCCCTCATCACTTGGTGCAATAGAGGCGGTCACATCCGTCTTAAACCACCAGCAACTCCAGCACAGTGTTATGTGAACAGGAAGGTGTTTCCCTCCATCCAGATACAGGCCATCACTGACCACCGGGGGGAATTGATAGACATCTCTGTGGGATATCCTGAGTCTGTGCACGATCCAGGGTGCTGAAGAACAGTGTTTCACAAGTTCACACTTACAAATGATCAAAGAATAAATGGTTATGCGTATTTGGCGTGCTGTCCGGGGGGAGGGCTCCGAGCTCGGAAATTGGGCCCGAACCCAGAGTACTCCCCCCGTATCTCTGTTTAGGAAGATAGCTAGGCAAGTGTGAGGAGATGGGGTGGTGGAGGGATGCTGAAAACTGTCGAGGAATATGGGTGAGTCGACTGAGTATATTTATAGGCTTTACTCGTGCTGATTGAGTGGACCTGTTGATTACTGATTGCTGACAGCTGGCTGGAATGACTTGATTGTTTGATCATTAGAACGTGTTCCTCCCGAACCTTGTTAATAAAACATCAATTCACGAGTTCACACTTACAAATGATCAAAGAATAAATGGTTATGCGTATTTGGCGTGCTGTCCGGGGGGAGGGCTCCGAGCTCGGAAATTGGGCCCGAACCCAGAGTACTCCCCATAAAGCAAAGTGAATAAAGGACAGCCGCCTGCTTAAAGACCCCCCGAAAAGAGCGCAGAGATTGGCGGGCTGGCATTTCAAGGAGAGCCTGGTTGTTTGGCTGGGAGAGCTCTCGCGGTGTCCGACGAGAGTTCAATGCTTACGGTGTCGGACGGGTAAGTATGGATGTTTGAACGGGAGGGTTCTTGTGGCAATGGTCACGGCATCGGAAAGGGTAAGTCTCACCAGTCAGGAAAGAGAAAAACATAGATGCTTGACTGGGAGGGTTTAGCTACGTCCGCTGGGAGATCAATACTCGCTAGACGGAGGAGGAGGAGATGAAAATGCTTGACCTGGGGAACACTCGCTGTGTCCGCTGGGAGATCAATACTCGCTGGACGGAGAAAGAGAAGATATAAATACTCGAACGGGAAGGCTGTCTCTGGGTCCGCTGGGAGATCAATACTCGCTGGACGGAGAAAGAGAAGAAATAAAATACTCAACCGGGAAGGCTGTCTCTGGGTCCGCTGGGAGATCAATACTCGCTGGACGGAGAAAGAGAAAATATAAATACTCGACCGGGAAGGCTGTCTCTGGGTCCGCTGGGAGATCAATACTCGCTGGACGGAGAAAGAGAAGACATGGATGCTCGACCGGGAAGGCTCTCGCTGTGTCCGCTGGGAGATCAATACTCGCTGGACGGAGAAAGAGAAGACATAGAAGCTCGACCGGGAAGGCTCTCGCTGTGTCCGCTGGGAGATCAATACTCGCTGGATGGAGAAAGAGAAGACATGGATACTTTTTTTTTTTTTTAACCAATGAGGATTTGGTGGGCTTTTTTGATATGGAAATGATTAGTTCTGATATAGGTTTGGAACGCGTCTGAGGACCATCTTCCAAGCGCTTGGATCTGTTGCTGGGAGAGGCCTTTTTGGGCTGCTGAGGTTGCTACCCCGATGCGGAAGGAATGGCTGGAGAAATTCTCTGCTGGGATGCCTGATAGTTGGAGAACAGATTTTAGGTGTTTTTGGAACCAAAAGCGTGTCACGGGTTTGTTAGAGTCGTCTATGAACAGGGGTTCGAGATGGGATTTAGCATGAGAGTTTCTCAGTTGGAGGTATGCTAGTATAGTTTGGAAAGGTTGAATTGGTGATGAGAGGTTGAAAATATATATGAAGTGGACTTTTTTGGTTTGGTCTGTTTTGCTTTGTTTGATCAGAAAAGAGATAGTTTCGCTGTCAAGCACTGAAAGATCTGAGATGTTTGGGTGGATTTTTGGGTCGAATCTGGAAGTGATAGCCAGTTCAGAGCATCTTAGGAAACCAAAAAAAGCTAGAATAAACATGGCGTCGAGTGTGCGAGAGGTATTAAGGGATCGGTAGCCTGTGCAGACGGTATGAATGCATTTAGTAAGAATATCTAATGGTATGGGTTGTCTGGTGTCTGGGCGGGTGGGCTGGGATCGTTGGATGCCTTTAATTAAGAGGGAGGTTTGTGAGTTATTTATCTCCGGTGAGGGGGCGCCGTGAATCAATTTGTGAAAAAATTGGATGCCGCTTAAGTAACTTTTGATGGACCCGACTTGGAGGCTCTTAACGCTGTTAAGGTAAGAGATGAAGGAGGTAATTGTAAGGAGGGAAAAATCAGGGAATGGCGTGTTATAAGAAAGGTGGAAGGCTTTAAAACATCTCCATGCGGTCACATAGGATTGGAGAGTTCTGGGGGAAACTGCTTGGAGAATGGTGTCGAGCGATATGTTGAGGAGGGATTTTTGCGGGTGGGTTATGGGAATATTAATTCCGAATAATGAGGTACTGGAGTTGGTAGCTTGTCTGCCTCATGAGCCAGCATCCTGAATTTCTGAAACATAAAGCGAGACAGAGAGTCGGCAATTTGTTTTTTTGACCCGGGATGTGTTTAGCAATTAAGATGAATTGATCACATGCTGAAATCCAGATTAGACGTCTTAAAAGTGGCATCAGTGCGGGTGAATGGGAACGGCCTTTATTAATGCACTGGACTGTAGCTTCGTTGTCACAATGCACTATGATGCTGCTGGCAGTCCATTCTTTCCCCCACAGGAAGGCTGCTACTACGAGAGGGTAGAGCTCGAATAATGCAGAGGACTGTAGCGTGTCCTGTATTTGGGGGGGCCAAGTAGACGCGAACCAGCGTCCTTGGCAGAACCCCCCAAAGCCGACTGAGGGGGCTGCATCTGTGAACAGCTGGATGTCGATGGGGGAGGAAATTAGATCCTTATAGAAAAAGGATAGGCCGTTCCACTGTTTAAGGAAAGTTATCCATAGGCTGAGTTCGTCGCGGCATGCTGGAGTTAGGGAAATGAGATCCTCTAGTGCGTGAACTGAAGACGCGAGAGAGAGGAGATGAGAAATGAAAGGGCGGCCTTGTGGAATAATGCGCATGGCGAAGTTTAAGTGGCCGAGCATGGATAGGAGTTCGCGTTTGGAACACTTTGAACTGTCTACGAGGGTAGATGAGATGAGGATTATTCTATCGATTTTCTCCTTGGGCAGGGAGGCCTGGTATTTAACTGAATCTAGATTAATGCCAAGGAACTCAATGGATGTGGCGGGACCCATGGTTTTTTCCTGGGCGATGGGGTTTCCTAGCTCGGAAAAGACTTTTTGAACTGTGAGGATCTGGGCTGCTGGAATGGCGCCGGGAGGCGAAATTATTAGAAAATCGTCCAGCAGGTGAATGAGGTGAGGAATTGCATAATTGTTTGACAAGATCCAGCAAACGGCTTCAGATAGCATGTCAACAATTTTGGGGCTGCTTTTGCATCCAAAAGTTAAGCGTACGGTGAAATAGAATTTCCCATGCCAGCGCACTCCAAATAAGTGCCATGAATCCGGGTGGATGGGCATCACTTTAAAAGCCGAAGTGATGTCAATTTTTGCGAGCCAGGCACCCGACCCACAATTTTTATCAGGTCGACTGCTTGATCTACGTCGTGGTATTTGAGAGAAAATTCGTTGAGTGGGATCAGGCTGTTAATGCTTGGGAACAGGGATTTATGTGGAGCTGACAGATCTACTATGAGGCGTTTCTTACCTGAAAACTTTCTCGTAGCCACTCCAATGGGGCTAATGCGAAAAACTTTGAAAGGAGGCTCGTCAAAAGGGCCAATCATGAAGCCTGACTCGACTTCTTTTTTAATCAGATTGTCTACCACGTCGGGCTCGGCGAGAGCCGATTGGAGATTATCGCAGATGATGTTTTGGGAGAGCGGACAAACCACTCCAGGTTTAAAACCATGTTGTAGGCCAGACAGCAGATATTCAGTGAAGTCTGAGTCCGGGTGGTGTGCTAGTTTGATAGAAAGGCGAGAAATATTCACAGGAGTCGATAAATCATTTTTAGATTTTTTATTGACATCTTTAAAGACAGGGCATACAGGACGGGCATGAGCACCGCCACAGAAGCTACATATGTGCAAGTACCGACAACGCTGCCTGGTGCACTTGCCGATATTAAAATTGTTGCAAGGCTGTTTGCTGTCCGTAAGTGCTCTGGAGCTGAAATTAGCCTCGTGTGGATATGGGTTGCTAGTCACCGGTCTTGGTGTGTAGCTGGTGGATTTGACTGGTGCTGTTTCCGGGCATGGGGGAACGGAGGGGTTAACTTGAGGGCACGATATTGTGGAATGTGCCACTGACCTGCAGACCGCACAAGAAATATTCCTGCAGCCAAGGAAAACTCTGCTGTGTAGGTCAGTGTCTAGTGCTCCCCAGTATGGGCATTGATCCACTGTGAAACCCTAACAGCGCATTTTGCTGAGAAGAGTTTATGATACGTGTAAAAGTGCCCTCCCCCGTAGGACAACGCGAGCTCGGCTACCAGCGCTAAATAGTCGTTCAGTTCGCGTCGCTTATGAGGGAAGGCTGAGCAAATGATTTCTGTGAAGTGGCTGAAAGCGATTGAAAACTCCGAAAAAGAAAGTAAACGTGATGAATGTGTATTTTGTTTTTTTAAAGTGACTGAAAAATCCCCGCAGTCTAACTGACGGTTAAAATCGGATACGGGAAGCAGAGAAAGTAAATGTGAAAGGTCTACATCCGCACCTGCCAGAATCTGTGCTCGGATGTTTTGAGTCACTGGGGGAGGCTCCAGAGCGACAGCGTTTGGTGGGACTGGCATCGGGGTAGCTGTGAAAAGAGAAAATTGTGATTTGGCATTTAAGAGAGAGCTGTAAGGGAGAGAAGCCTGGGCTGCGACTATCGGCGGAGGCAGCCTCACGCTTAGGTCGGCCTGTGGGGCTTGAGAAGGGAAATTGAGAAAAGCATAAGGGGGAAAAGGAGGAAATGAATGAGAAGCCTGAGCTTGTGTTGCAAGCGGAGGCGGTCTCGCACTTGCTTGAGCTGCAGGCCACTGAAAATGGGAGGGGTTAGCAGTAGTCGCAGGGAGATCGTGGAAAGTTTGAGCCTGCACTGCTAGCGGAGGCAGCCTCACGCAAGCGTCTGCTACGGGAGCCGGAGGCTACTGCAGAGGAAAAGAGTTAGAAACAGCAGGAGGAAAAAACTGGGAGGCAGAGGGTGAGCCGGCGGGCCCAGCTGTGTATGGCGCTGCGCCGTGCTGAAAAGCTCAGCTGAAGCGGGAGGCGAGTGAGGTCTCGTGGCGGTGGAATCTGGAGCGCGACCCAGGCTCGCAGAAATCATGGCGCCGTGGGCTGAAGCGCGCGGCAAACCGAATCTTGCACGGGAAGGTGGCGGAGTCGGGCGAGGCGAATTCGGGGCCTCACGAGAATTTCCCGGCCTGCTGGCCGCCTTGGAACCTGGGGTGGATTTGGGAGAGAGATTTGATGATTGCAAGGTAACGTATAAGTTGTATAGTTGCGCTTTAGTCATCCTGCACGAGGGCTGAATATCAGAGTTTATCAGCGCTTGTCTCAGACTCAAGACTGTCCACTTCCCAATAGGCGGAATCGTTGGTACGGCCGAACGATAGGAGGACGCCGGGGAGGAAGCTGGAGTCCTCGCCGGTGGAGGCGAGGGTAAACCTCGGCGTCTTGGCGTGCGAGGGGTTGCTTGCGCAGACCGGCGCCCGCAAGATGAAACGTGGGGATCGGAGGCGGTATCAGGTGGAGAGGTTGTCCTGGGGCCAGCTGATGGCACCGGAGGAACCGGAGCATGGTTAAGCTCATCATCGGATGGTGAAAGCTGCATTTGGGACATCGTAGCAAAGCGGTAAACCAAATGCTGAAAACTGTCGAGGAATATGGGTGAGTCGACTGAGTATATTTATAGGCTTTACTCGTGCTGATTGAGTGGACCTGTTGATTACTGATTGCTGACAGCTGGCTGGAATGACTTGATTGTTTGATCATTAGAACGTGTTCCTCCCGAACCTTGTTAATAAAACATCAATTACTGGCAGCCTGCGTCCACCACCAGGAAAGGACATAATTGGGGATGGAGGCTTTATTAACCCCCTGGAGCCGTATGGATTACTTTTATGATGATGGACGCATTTTTTGGACTTCAAAATACCATTCACTCCGATTTAAAAGCTTGGAATATTTTTTTATGTAACTCTGACTGTGTTTGGCTGAAAGAAGAAAGTCATAAACACATAGGATGGCTTGAGGGTGAGTAAATTATGGGATAATTTTTGGCTGAACTATCCCTTTAACATTTCAAGCTTTGGAATCCGTTATGAACACATGATGAAAGCAGGCATTTTGTAACTGTTGTTCCAGGCCGTGTATCACAGTGTTAAACCTGTGGCTCTCAAACAGCAGCTGGAAAACATCAGCATTGCGTCTGAGAAAGCTGGAGGACTTGATCCGGGAGATGGAGGAGAGCGAGGCTGAGAGAGAGCGAGAAGCAACAGAGAGGGAGGAGAGATGATGGCCTGCACCTGTCCTGATCAAACACACCTGAACAATGTAATCAAGATATTTTAGGAGTACTTCAATATTTACATTATACTCTAAAAAAGATAAGCGGTTTGGAGTATTGATGCTTGTTACAGAAATGTAAAATGTGTGATTGATTTGAGGATGCTTTCCATCAAAAATGAATTTTATTAAAGAAATATTACATTTTTTGGCAATAAACTCAAGAAGGCAAAGAAATCGTTCATCCCTTTACTTGGTCTCCCTCTCTCTCCTTTATTCTCTCTCAATTGCTTCTTGATGTCTTCTTGCTTCTATCTTTTGCTTTAGTCTTTCTCTTTCTCTACGTTCCTCCTCCTCCATTTCCCACTCATTTTAATTACTCAATATACATAGTCATTAACTGTTGCATTAGTAGTAACAAAATCATTATTTATATTTATTTATTAGTATTTATTTTTGTACACATGTGTCCGCTACTTTTCCTTGCAGACTCTGCTCCGCCACACAAGCTCTGCAACAAGTGATCAGAAATCAACAATCAAAAACTGCTGTAATAACTCTGGTTAAAATTACAACATTATGACAACAAATATATGTTTTATTAATATTTTTTGTCCCTGTAACATCCAAACAAGATTTAATGTTAGATCTGTCATTTATGTGATCAAAAGGCTACTAAATCATAGACAGATAAAATCTAAAAATTAACTTCAGTTATGCAAATTTGTGTGTAAATTAGTAAATCATTTATGTGTGTAATGTAAAGTGTTGACAAAAGCTGAGGCCAAATCGATGACATTATATCACACACACCACACACACACACACACTCACTCACACACACACACACACACACACACACACACACACACACACACACACACACACACACACACACACACACACACACACACACACACACACACACACACACACACACACACAACACAACACACACACGGCTATCTGATGTGTTTTCATCTGGTGTATTTTTAAGAGTTTCATCTGCCATACTGTACGTCTGTAAAATGTCCCTGTCAAATATTAAACACACACTTAGGAAACGTCTATGTTGCATTTGGTTACGAGTGAACACTTTCTTTAAACAAACGTTTATCAGATGTTTGTACACAGTTAAAGCAATACTTTCAAGAAAACAATGTTTAACAAATCTTGAGAAGTGTGTGTATGAAGCACGACTGGTAGCTATATGAAAATGAAACGTTTTACAGCAACTTAATATATCAATATTTAATATATGAATGGCTTTAAATCAACAGTTTCCACGTAAGTTTATAAATAAGTGCAATTTAAATATTAATAATGACTGAATCAATAATATGTATGATTCTGTCAATAGACTCTTCAGAAATGTGTGTATAATAGCTTGGCATTTCACAACATGAGGACGTTATTGGAGAATATGTTTGTGACTGATCTACAGTCTTCAGGATAATGATTTAAATAGCGAGAGTCACTTTGCATTGTCAGCACATGCTTCAGTGCTCTGAGAGTGTTTATAGTGCTGTGAGTTTAACACTTCATGACTGAGAGCAGAACACACACACTCTTCATCATCACACAAGACTAAACTACAACAATGAACACAATCAACATCTTCATCTGGACTCTCACACTGTTTATTCAAGGTTGGTACTTTTTAATATAATATGCTGTTGTTGTTTTGATCATTTTAATATACAAATATAAGGTGATTAACAAACTAACTGACTTTCTTTTCTCTTCTTCAGAATCCAGAGGAGTGACTCTGACTCAACCTGAAGTTAAAACTGTCCAACAGAGTCAAACAGCGACAATAGAGTGTCATATAGATGTAGGAATATACAGCGACTACTTACACTGGTATCAGCAGAAACCTGGAGAAGCTCCTAAACTCCTGATTTATGACATAAAAAAGCTTTATACTGGAACTCCATCTAGATTCAGTGGCAGTGGAACAGCAAATACTGGACGAGATTTTACTCTGACCATCAGTGGAGTCCAGACTGAAGATACAGGAGATTATTACTGTCAGAGTTTACACGCTATCAGTGGTAACTGGGTGTTCACACAGTGATAAAGAGTGGTACAAAAACCTCAGGATCACAAACTACACAATATCAAACCTTTCACACACTTTATTCATTTATTATGATGTAAGAAAACATGTAACATATAATCTAATATCCCTTACTAAACTGGACTAAAATGTGGAGTAAATGTGAGTGGTGGTTGTTCCTGCAAAACTTTCCACTACAATATTATCTATACAACTTAATGAAGTTTATTGAAAATAACTGAGTTTAGTTGGATTAACAGTGTTGTTCATCATTATGCACACTGTATATAATGAATCACTATATAAAGTCAGATGTCAGAACTGAACACTGAACACTGAGAGTCACAGTCTGAACACAAGCGCTACTCTTCAGCACAAACCACAACGTTCAGTAACAGAAACAACTCTAATGTCCAACAGAACTGAACATTAAACATTAACATAAACTGCCAACATCTTCCCCGTGTGCTCTACGATCTTCTTCAGGCTTATGATGCTAAACGCAGCCCTGGGCAGTGGATCTGGACTTCCCAGCATGCTTTGCAAGGGACTGCATTAGGAGAGTCAATTAAAGCTCCGGTAGGTCACTTTTGTAAACAAATATTTGTTAAAACTGTCATTATGTCCTGACAGTAGAATATGAGACAGATAATCTGTGAAAAAATCGAGCTCCTCTGGCTCCTCCCTGTGGTCCTATTGCCATTTGCAGAAATACACCGCTCCCGGTCAGAAACAACCAATCAGAGCCAGGAGGAATGTCTTAGCAGTGTCAATCATGCTCGTGTACGCGCTGATCACCCCTCTCTTGCACAGCGCGAGCGCGTACCGTCGTTCGTGACTGTCCTGTTCGAAGTCGTTCATCCAAATAAACAAATCTTTTTTCGAGTCATTTCGTTCGAACGAAATGACTCGAAAAAAGATTTGTTCATTTTGATGAACGAGTTCGAACAGGATCACGAACGTGCATCACAGAACAGAGCAAGGCGAGCATTTGTGCTTATAAAACTTAAAGTTTTGTATTTATTTTTTAAATGACCGATCGTTTCGCTAGATAAGACCCTTAAAGCGTTTAAAGCCCTTTGAAGCCCTTGGAGGGGCTGTGGAGGGAGGAGCTGTGGAGGGAGGAGCTGTGGGGGAAGAGCTGTGGAGGGAGGAGCTGTGGAGGAGGAGCTGTGGAGGGAGGAGCTGTGGAGGGAGGAGCTGTGGGGGAGGAGCTGTGGTGGAGGAGCTGTGGAGGGAGGAGCTGTGGGGGAGGAGCTGTGGAGGGAGGAGCTGTGGGGGAGGAGCTGTGGAGGGAGGAGCTGTGGAGGGAGGGGCTGTGGAGGGAGGAGCTGTGGAGGGAGGAGCTGTGGGGGAGGAGCTGTGGGGGAGGAGCTGTGGAGGGAGGAGCTGTGGAGGGAGGAGCTGTGGGGGAGGAGCTGTGGGGGAGGATCTGTGGAGGGAGGAGCTGTGGGGGAGGAGCTGTGGAGGGAGGAGCTGTGGGGGAGGAGCTGTGGAGGGAGGAGCTGTGGGGGAGGATCTGTGGAGGGAGGAGCTGTGGGGGAGGATATGTGGAGGGAGGAGCTGTGGGGGAGGAGCTGTGGAGGGAGGGGCTGTGGAGGGAGGAGCTGTGGAGGGAGGAGCTGTGGGGGAGGAGCTCTGGGGAGGAGCTGTGGGGGAGGAGTTGTGGGGGAGGAGCTGTGGAGGGAGGAGCTGTGGGGGAGGAGCTGTGGGGGAGGAGCTGTGGAGGGAGGGGCTGTGGAGGGAGGAGCTGTGGAGAGAGGAGCTGTGGGGGAGGAGCTGTGGGGGAGGAGCTGTGGAGGGAGGGGCTGTGGGGGAGGAGCTGTGGAGGGAGGGCTGTAGCGCAGCAGAGAGCAAGGGGGTGAGACCTGTAAGTTGTACTTGTTCAAATTTTCAGGCTAAGTCAACATTTTCTCAAAACTCCCTACTGCAACTTTAAGGTATTAAGTGTTAATTTATGTGTTTTACAGTGTAAACTGCCGACATCTTTCTAAGCATAACTCAACATAATTCAGTTTGTTACAAAAAACATATAAGGCATTACAAATATTTAATCTAATAATAGTCTTTCACGTGTCATTACTTACATAATGTATTAATGTTTCAGTGCTGTATCAAATTAAATTACCAACAACTTTTTTTGTTTACACAGATCATTGATGCATACCTGCACTGCATTATGAAATTAGCCAAGGTAATAAATGAAATTTCTGTGTTTTCATTCTGTTGTTAGAAATACTGGATTTTAACAGACCAATACTGTTACAGATACCTGTGCATTGTTTGAACGCTGTACTTGGGTCCTCTGTCTTTCATCGTGGCCATTTCAGAGTTGTTCAAAAGGTAATATGGTTTTATTACAGACTATGTAACCTAATACACATGCATGTTGGAACTTTGGATTGTAAGTGCTCTCTTCTATTTTTAGATGAAATTACCCACAGCCTCAACTTGGATTTGTCCTGTAAACTTTGGAGGTCACTGGATTTTAGTGGTACTTTTCTTGATTCTGTATTTACCACAAAGTTTATTGGTAGTTTTTGGTGTGTCTATACAATCTTTGGGGATTGTTTTAGGATTAACTAATACATTTTTTAACATTTCAACAGATTGTCAATATGGATGAAAAATCCCTCCTTGTGATAGACCCCCTCAGTAATGAAAATATGTACCAGAGAAAAATTCTTCGGAATTGGAGGTGATGTAAAACAAGCCTTTCTACATTTATAACTATAGCCTATATTTTTTAATATTACCTTGTTAGTAAATGACAAAAAACGAATCAACGCTGCTGTGAGCCGTTTCTAATACAACGGCTGTGACTGCAAAAGTGACATCTTTCTCTTTTTTGAACAACATAATCATCTCTCTATGTATTTTCCCTCTTTTGGGAAGCTGTGGAAACTCTATCATATATTTATTTCCTTTTGCTATAGAAGTTTATGCAACTGTGATGAGTTTCGCTTCTGAGAACCCTGGAAATGTGAAAAGGCTGCAAATGCATTCAATATACAATGACAGATTTAAGCCCTATTCGCACGGGATAAGTATCACCTGGTGACCTCTAGTAATTTGTAATAATTGCGGAGTTTGTCTGAGATCTTTATCCCGTGCGAATCGGCCATGTCTGTAATTTGTAAAGTAAAAATTCCCCCGCAAATTACCTACTATATTTCGCCAAACACCGAGGTCCTGTGATAATATTAGTCCCGTGCGAATCGACATCTCTGTGATTTGGCCGGATCGTATATCATGTTTTCAAGGTTTTTGCTTCATGTGCGCCTTTTTATCCATCTTTCGTGAAGAATGGAGGCTGTGTTGGAGTGTTTTGATAGTATTTTGGGTGCTGGGTCATATCGCTATACACAACTACACAATTTGCAGAAAGTGAAAGCTGAAAATCATCAGAAGAGCAAAAACAAAAAGAATGATTAGATGGAGATGAATGACATGTATAGCAGCATGCGGTAAGGAACTTTATTCTGTTTATGTGATAATATTTATGTCATAATACATTTCCAAGCAATAGCCTATGGACGTTATATCCGGGAGATAAGTCGGTAAATTTGAGTAAAATCACAGGCTTCGGTTATCCTGTGCAAATGCGCCACAGATGTGGGGGGTAATTTCTAAATCACACGAGGTCCCCAGATAATACTAATCCCGTGCAAATAGAGCTAATGACATTTAAGTCCTATTCAGACAAGACTATTTTATCATGGAGAGGAGGGGTAAAGTAATTATTACCAGAGGTTCTCAGTGATTTTAGTCCCATCCGAATATGAAATCTCAGTAATAATTACGGACAATGTCAGTAAAGATTACGGCGACTTTTACCTTCTGTAAAAAGGTCTGGGAAAATTACCACAGGTAATATTAATCCCGTGCGAATAGTTCTACTGAGATTTCTTATCCCATGCGAATTGGCCATTAAAGGGTTAGTTCACCCAAAAATGAAAATGAGTAATTACTGTCCCTCATGTTGTTCAACCCCGTAAGACTTTCGTTCGTCTTTGGAACACAAATGAAGATATTTTTGATGAAATCTGAGAGCTGGATCACTCCTCCACAGGCTTCTATTGTAATTGAAACTTGCCGGCCCAGAAAGTTAGAAAAGACAATGTTTATAATAGTCCAAGTGACTACAGTAGCTCAACCATGAGTTTATCAAGTGATGAGAATACTTTTTGTGCGAAAAAAATTCAAGTTGAATGAAGTCATTATTTTTGTTGTTTTTTTGCGCAGTGCCTATGTGCTCTATGTGAATTATATTGAAATTTAAATTGATATTGAAAAAAATGACGTTTGTGTGTAGGGATGCTCCGATTGATCGGACGCCGATCATGATCGGCCGATATTGGATAAAAATAGATTGATCGGCGAACCCCAAAAGCGCCGATCAAAAAAGCCGATCACGTGACGTACATTACTCGCGCGACTTTTTCCCACCCGCATGCGTGGCGCACGGGCACACAACAGCAGAGTGGAGCTTGGCAGTGGCAACATGAGTTCTCCTTCACCGGAACCAATAGGGAGTCTCCCAACGGATTGAAGCGCGCGTCCGAGTGAAGACCGTGCACCGCGCGAGCCACAACAGAACGCGGTATCTGCGCCACTGATCGCTGCGGCAACGAGCACTTTGATCACTTGATAAAAAAAAAAAACATTTCAGCGCTAGATCGCCTCTTATTTAACAAATGAACAAAATGAATGCTCTGAGTTAACTGGAGATGTTTTTATTTATTTGTATTGGTACATTCGTGCCGCGAGATGTTTCAAAAGTGGTGGTGGTATTTTATTTTATTTGTTCTGACGTAGTTGGTTCCTCAACTACATCAGATTCAGATTCAGATTATTTTATTTAATGCCATGTCAGCATTCAAAGCTATTTTCATGGCAAAAATTCAATTATAAAAGTACAAATATCATATAAATAGCCTACAATAAAACAAAACAAATATAAACAAGAAGTCATTTTATACAATATATATTTTAAAATGAACATATGATAAAAAATCCAAAACCTTTTCAGGCATAATCTCATTAAATATGTCCTTTAATGAAGTAACTTCATAAAAGAGCATTCTACTCAACTACATCAGACGTTCATAATAATAACAGAAAAAAAACTTGCCATAGTTTTGTCCTTTTATCAGTAGCCAGTTTTGGTGTAACAAGTTGTACATTTTGTTGCCAATTAGTAAATGTAGTGGGTGTATTAAGAGGCTACAATTTCCAAATATGCCTAAGTGTAACTTGATCCCCTCCCATTAGGCTGATCTGATGTGTGTTGGTTTGCCTGACCCCTCTTTGTTTGGAATAATTTAATGTTACTCTGCCTTATTTGGGAAAGATGGCCTACAGTAGCCTTAAGACATCTCATTTTCTAAATACAATTAAATAAACACATTTCTACAAATGGTGCAAACTCTGCTAGATTATAGATAAAAGATTCCCATTCCCCTGCCATTCGGTGATTGGCAGTGATCGGCAATCGGCAGATCATGATTTTGGTGATCGGTAATCGGTGATCGGCCCCAAAAATGCTGATCGGAGCATCTCTATTTGTGTGACATGTAATGTGCCTTGGATTTTCCACATTATTAAGAGTTGTTCCCTTTCGTTGTCACTCCGAGTTACGTCGGATGACGACGAATGGGGTTTCGCTTAGAAAGCCTATCAACTTCGAGTATTACAAAACGAGCCAATGGCAAAGAAATGCCATGGGTCTGCGGAATTTGCATGACGTAACTCCGCCCCACCTCGTGGGTATAAAAGGAGGAAGTCCGCAACAGCAGTTTATGTTTTCGCTTCGGAGCCAAGTCTATTCTTCTCTCCACAAGCCATCTCTGAATTGTCAGCTTTACAAACGAGTACCTCGAGTGTTGGTGTGACGGCGATCTACGGCGAGCGCGTGCTTGCTGCTGATCTGTTGCAGTGGTCTGCCAGTCGGTGCGTGTCTCCCCGGGTGCTTCAACACTTGAGTTTTCTCTCACTAAAAGAGCTTGCACGCGGCACGTCTTTTTAAAGATGGCTCGCCCGTGCATTTAAAAAAAAATAAAAATTAATGGTGCGGCAGCTTGGTATCGGACTCTGATGGGCACGAGCGTTGTCTAGTATGTTTGGGCTTGATCATGCTAGAGCAGCGCTCGTGGATGACTCATGTTTTCTCCGTGGAAACATGATCATCGCGTCATTAAGGTCGAGACTCGGTGAACTCACATGAGTGAGAGTCCCCTCATCCACCCCCGATCTTCGGCTGGTGGCCAGGGTGACCAGAGGGTTATGGTCTGGAACAAGGCGCCAACTATGTGTCCGCGACCCCAGCCCCCCTCTTCAATGACGGTGCCCGCTAGTGAACAGGTGATTCCCACGGGTCTACCCTCTGGTGGCCCGTGTGTTTCATTTGAAGCTACAGAGGATGATATTATGTTTGTAGCAGCTTCACTAGGTGGGTTTGATTTTCCTGGAAGTGACGACTCATCGAGTCTGATCCGGAGATGACGGCCATGCTTTCCCGGGACGATTGGTTTTTGGGTAAGGCCGCCGACCCTCGTCCACGGCAAACCCCAATACCATTCTTCCCGGACGTGCATGATGAGATCAGGGACCCGTCCGTGGCCTGTAGTTTTTCGTCTACGCTTGTGGCGAGATCCTATAGCGCCACGGGACTGGCAGCCGCCTCTCTGCATGCCATGGTCATTCTGCTGGTCTACCTGACCCAGATGCTCATGGACCTGCACGAGGGCGGGACTGACCCAGGGCTCTTCACTGAGCTGCGCGCCGCCACTAACCTTGCTCTCCGAGCGACGAAAGTGGCCGTACGCTCCCTGGGTCAGGTGATGCTCTCCATTCTGTGGCTGAACCTGTCTGATGTGCTGGATGTCGCGCGGACCCGTCTGCCCGACATTCCATATCCCAGGTCGGCCCCTTCGGCGGTGCGGTTGAGGGCTTGCCCAACAGCTCTCAGCCGCCCATGAGCAGACTGACGTTGGTTCTGTCCCGACGGCCCTGCCGTCCGCTCAGATCCCTCGGTCTGCCCACCGCCGAAGGTGCCCTCCCGCGGCTCCCACCCCGGCTCTGGAGGCCGCGGGCGGACGCCACAGCCCTCTCCAGCCCGCCCCCCGCTACACGCCGGGTAAAGCAGCGCTCCTGAGACGGGCTCCTCGGGGATGGAGCGGGCTGAGGTTGACCTGCCCTGACGGCCCCGCCGTCCGCTCAGGTCCCTTGGTCTGCCCACCGCCGAGGGCGCCCCCCCGCGGCTCCCACCCCGCCCGTTCACCCGGCCCGGCTCTGGAGGCCGCGGGCGGACGCCAAAGCCCTCTCCAGCCCGCCCCCCGCTACACGCCGGGTAAAGCGGCGGTCCTGAGACGGGCTCCTCGGGGATGGAGCGGGCTGAGGTTGACCTGCCCTGACGGCCCCGCCGTCCGCTCAGGTCCCTCGGTCTTGGGCTCTAGCGCATGGCGCCTCGCTAACAGACATCTGCAGGCTGCAGGCTGGTTGAAGCGTTGACTCGCTTCAACTAGCTAGTACCGGACCCGCTCAGGTGTCTTCGCTTGCTCGCCATTCCACTCCACGGACTAGATACGTGCGATATTCTCCTCAGGTGAGCTTCCTCGAAAGCCCTGAGCTCCTCCAGCACTCCTGACGTTGGCGCCAGTGTCTCTTGCCTGCGCGTTGGCTAGGTGCCTCCCGTGTGCATGGTCCCTCCCCTGAGCAACCCCCACATGTGTATTTCCACTGTAAGCCTCTCTGAGCATGTGTCTTTCCCTTGGCAAGCCACCTTGCCACCCCTGGGGTTGAAATATTCCACCTGCGGCTGGACACCCCAGTGTTCCCCATATGCTTCCTTCTGGGTCATATGTGTATTCTCTAAGTCCCCCCCCTCTGGGTTGGCATTAATTGCATACTTCCCCTAGCTTGGGATGTGCTTCCCAGTGTACCTTGGTATTACTGTGTTAAATGGAGTCCTTCGTCCGTCTATGACAGGGATCTCTGTTTACGCAGGGCACTGGAAGACAGCTGAGAAGGTGGCGTGATTAGACTGGTAACCCCATTCGTCGTCATCCGACGTAACTTGGAGTGACAACAAAAGGGAACGTCTACGGTTACGTATGTAACCCTCGTTCCCTGAGTAGGGAACGGAGACTTTACGTCTGCCTGCCACTTTCCGCTGTACCGCGGGGATTGCCTGAGCTCAGTCTTGGCTCCTCAGCAAAGAAACATAAACTGCTGTTGCGGACTTCCTCCTTTTATACCCACGAGGTGGGGCGGAGTTACGTCATGCAAATTCCGCAGACCCATGGCATTTCTTTGCCATTGGCTTGTTTTGTAATACTCGAAGTTGATAGGCTTTCTAAGCGAAACCCCATTCGTCGTCATCCGACGTAACGTCTCCGTTCCCTACTCAGGGAACGAGGGTTACATACGTAACCGTAGACGTTCTTTCTGCTCTCAAATAGTATTCAGTATAGTGTAATTTAATATTTAAAATACATTTCTTGAATGTCAAATTTGATTTGTGAATAAGTTCAAGAACACTATTTGGGACACTGTTTTGATAACTGTATTGTATCCTATCGAGAGCCTTTCATCATATATCATGAAAATTATTTATTGTTAGGAAAAAAAAAATATGTGTGTGTGTGTGAGAAATATAGTCTTATTTGAGTTATTTACCAGTCATGCACCTTTGTTCTCTCCCAGTGTTTCTACCAGAGCATGCAATCCAAAGATATAAAGAGGTCTTGCAGTATTTGGAACAGGGAATCACCAAAACAATAGTGGATACTGCAGCGATAGCTGATAGAGGCTAGTGACGTTGAAGCCTACAAGAGCTAGCGTGAAACCTTCCATAGAGGCCAGAAACACTCACAGTTTGCAGAACAATGCAGAGAAATGTGCTTGAAGGAGACACTTCAGAGTGTCATTGAGCACAAAAAGAAAAATGGCTTGTAATAGTAGTTCTTCAGGAGATATGACTGAATTCAGTAGTTATCCTTTGACTGGAGTCAATCATTTAGACATTGATTGCGCTGTTAGAAAGCTGAGATCAGCCTAAAAAATTTACATTTTAAACCTTTTCTCATCCTAACAACAAACACAGCATGTGGAGTGCAGCAAGTATTGGCCAATTACTCTTGACTTTTCTGTTAGTATAAATCAAGTGTAGTTTTTCTATTTCTGAGAAGTACATAGAAAGTAGACGGAAAGTATCCTTTGGTATTTTTAGTTTAATAGATGTATACTAATAGCACACTTGAATAAACTTATTTTTAATAAGCGTATTTTCATCATGATCTTTTGCAGAAGTGAAACTGTTGTGTTCCAGTCCAGATCATGTAACCAATCAGAGAGTGAGACTGAAAAGCCCATTTGCATTGTCAGGGTGGAGTGATTGTGATCTCTCAGAATAGAGCAGCTCTGTCTCCAGAGACCATGTTCAAACCCCAAGAGCTTTATTTGACATTTACTGCTACATCAACCTTCTGAAAAGCACCTGCATCTTCATCTGTTAGTTCAATGATGTTGTCAGACACAAAGTGAACTTGTTGAGAAGCTTTATTGAATGTTGCAGCAAACACAGCAGATTGAAAGATCTCACACACACACACACACACACACACACACACACACACACACACACACACACACACACACACACACGCACACACACACACACACACACTTTCAGTATTGAGTTGTAAATCACTACAGCTGCAGCACTAGACTCATGTGAATCCTGCCTGACACAGGACACTCAGATACGGCTCATCTTCAGGAGAGAAACATCAGCACTCAGAGCTCTTGTGGAACGAGACCTCATGAGGAGCTCCATCATGTGTTACTCTGCAGACGTACAGCTCTCCCTCTTCCCAGCGTGCTTTGCTGAGGGTCAGGACGCTACTGCGGCTGTAGCGGCCGTCCTGCTGGCTCTCTGCGCTGGTCAGAACCCCCTCGGTGACCTCTGACCCGTCCAGTGTCCAGCTCACCAGCGCCCCCTGTGGAGAGTAAGAGCTGAGCAGGCAGAGCAGTGCGGCTGAGTCTCCAGAGATCTGCAGAGAAGAGGGCGGCAGCAGAGACACTGAGGGCTTCACTGTGGGACCAGCTGCAGGAGACAAACACAACACATTCACAAACACACACACAACACACTGCACTGCACATTCACAGCATTTCAACAGGACTGAAGCAGCAGACATGAGGAATGCAGGACAAATCTCCAGCATCTGATCCTTCATGTCATTCAGCTTCACTACAGTGAATATATATATATATATATATATATATATATATATATATATATATATATATATATATATATATATATATATATATATATATATATATATATACAATATACAAACTACACAATCACTATATGCATTTAAATCAATCCTCATTATAATAGATAGCATTGTAATACACTGAATACTTTAGTTTGAACAGTTTTTATATCCCAAAATAAAGTGATTTTTTACTTAAGTGAGATATTCCAGTCAAAACATAAGTCATTTTCAAACAGAATTAAAACACAATTGAATCACACATATATTGTGTTTGTATTATAAAGCACTGAATTATAAGCACAACATGAGCAAAAGAGATTCAGTATCATTGACTGAACTACAGAAAGTAGCAACATTTACATTCTGATGTCAAATCTCTTTTTTACATGTATGATTTCTACAATAAAAGATGAACTAAATATGAACTCAGTGTAGAAATAAATGAAGGAAAAACAAACATGTAATAAACTGAATAAACTCATAGTGAGACACATTATGGAAATAAGTTTAGAATGTAATTTTGTGTTGTTGTTGAAAGGAATAATGCCGTTCTTTTGAATGAATAAACATGAGAATATCATTTTATTATTTTATTATATTTATATTTTATTATTATTCAAAATATTAGTAAAACTTTACTTAAAGCCTTTATATATTTCCATTCTAAAAGTATTTTTAATGCATTAAGCACATTACACATATACATTATAAAGCATGTATGATCACATGAATAATTGTAACTGCAGTTTTAACACATTATAATATTATCTATTCACTGTTACACCTTCCAAAAATTATAATACACTAAAACATGATAAACAACCACTTCAGATGTAACAAGGAATTTGCAAATATTTTAATGCATTTTAACTTTGGTTAGAATTATTTATGAAAAGATATAAGGCATTATAATCTACATTATTGAAACCTTTATAATGCATTACACATAAAGGCTTTAAGTAAAGTTTTACCAGATCATCTAATAATCATTATTATTAATAAATATTGTTCTTGTTTCAACTGTAAAACACTTTCTGAAATCTAAATAGTATTTTTTTATTAGGTGATTAAATAGACAGACTCACCGATCACCAGTTTAGTTCCTCCACCGAATGTCCACCACAGTGATACAATCTAATGAAACGCTCGTACAAAAACCTCTATTCCACTCGAGTGAACACACACTCCAGCAGAGAGAGAGAAACAACACTTCAACACACTGATATTAGAAGATCCTCAGCTCTTCTCAACACTCACTCATTCAGATTTGACTAAATGCTTTCTGATATAACACTGTTTAAAGAAATATATGTGATGAGCTGTGACCTCTGAGGTGACCTTTGACCTCTTTGATCATGGATGATGTTGTGGAGTTTCTCATAATGATGCTTCTGTTCTTCATATGCAGATCAATCATCATGATTGACAGAAAAACCTGCAGCTTCACACTTCAATCTTCAGTGAGAATCTGTTCAAATAATGACTTTATTGAATATTAGAGCCAAAGTCAATAGAAAGTGTGACAATGAAGATATAAAAGGTGTTTTGCATGTTCTACACAGTCAAGCATGTTTTCATATTCAAGGTGTGTTATAAAAGTATCTGGACTGGTTATGAATCTCCACACAAGATCATGAAACGTGAACAAGCTCTAATATGTCTCCATCTTTAACGCCTGTTTCTTCTCCATCTGATGATTTCAGACACACATGAGGCTTCATGATAGATGGAGTGACACCATGAACTCTGATTAGAGATTCACAATCAGTCCTGATACTTTCTGAACACACTCATGATTCATGATCTTACTTTAGTGATGGCGCTTCATCTAGTGGAAGTGTAGCAGTGATGATGGTCACATGACTGAATATGGACACAGAGATGGACGTTCATCTGCACATCCTCAGTGTCTCAGGAGTCACAATAAACATACTAAATAAAGTCATGATTGTGTAACTCTAGTGTATATGAGTTTGTTCTCAGCACAAGCTGTTGTAAATCCTGCCCACTTCTTTGCATTGTCAGCACATGCTTCAGTGCTCTGAGAGTGTTTATAGTGCTGTGAGTTTAACACTTCATGACTGAGAGCAGAACACACACACTCTTCATCATCACACACGACTAAACTACAACTATGAACAACATCAACATCTTCATCTGGACCATTGCACTGTTTATTCAAGGTTTGTGTAATACAGTTTTTATAATGATTATTAATTATCTTAAAATGTGAAATATATATATTATCATTTGCTGTATAGCATCATATATATACTTCTCATTTTAGTTGTGTTTTCTTTCAGAGTGTAGAGGACAGATCACTGTAACTCAGAGTCCATCAATATCAGCAGTTCAACCAGGAGAAGAAGTCAGAATAAACTGTAAAACCAGCAGTGATGTGCTTGGTGGTACTTACTTACACTGGTACTCACAGAAACCTGGAGAAGCTCCTAAACTCCTCATATATTATGCAACAACCCGTTATACTGGAACTCCATCTAGATTCAGTGGCAGTGGATCTGGCAGTGATTTTACTCTGAGCATCAGTGGAGTCCAGACTGAAGATACAGGAGATTATTACTGTCAGAGTTTACACTATATAAACAGTCAGTATGTGTTCACACAGTGATAAAGAGTCGTACAAAAACCTCTGTCAGTCAGACGTCACAGTGACTGCACTGATACAGCTGAGAGAAACTGCAGCTGCTGATGGAGGATCACAAACTACACAATATCAAACCTTTCACACAATTTATTCATTTATTATGATGTACTAAGTAAACATATAATCTTATATCCCATTACTAAACTGGACTAAAATGTGCAGTAAATGTGAGTGGAGCTTGTTCTTGTAAAACTTGTTGTTCTTGTAAATCCTCTACAATGTAATAATTGCACTTGGATGCTTCACCACTAGAGGAACATCTTTATATCACTGAGTTCCTCTCTGTCAGCAAGAGAGTTTCTCTGGGCACTTCAACGAGCATCTAGAAAGAGAAATGTCACACAATTCACATCAGAAGGTCTACTCTCTCATCCCTGTGTAGAAAGACACACGTACCAATGAGACGCTGGAATTAAAATGGTTAAAAAAAAGGAAAGAATTTTGGGACAATTTGGGAATATTTGGGAATATTTCTCTTTGCTTTTTTGTTCCTTTTCTATCCTCTTCATATTTTCTTTCTTCTATGGGGCTGTTGAGGTTGGGCTCTTTAAATATGAATGGGGTAGAGATGGTAATAAATTAGCAATGGTATCAGAGTTATTTAGTATTAAACAAATAAATGTAGCTTTCTTACAAGAAACACACACTAGTTTAGATAATGAATCTGAATGGAGTAGATGGTGGGAAGGAAAAAGTGGTTTAAGTCATGGGACAAATACAAGTGCTGGCATAGCCATTTTATTTTCTAAAGAAATGGTTGTCAAAGAAATTGTAAAAGGAAGAATATTGCTGTTAAAAATGGAATATGAAGGATGTGTGTTTGTACTGATAAATGTATATGCACCCAATAATGGTATTGTTGAAAGTTAAGGAGTGCTATTCAGAAAATGTATGACAATGTTTGTACTGTCATTGGAGGTGACTGGAATTGCACTATTGATTGTATTATTGATAGAAATGGAGAATAACCCCATCATGAATCAAGTGTTGTATTTTTTTAAAAGAGTTTGAATTAATAGATATTTGGAGAAGAAGAAACACTGGAATGAAACAGTATACCCGGCTCAAAGCATTAACAATAGGGTTAGTGGAGCGAGATTAGACAGATTTTATATAGGTAGAGAATGGAACAATAAAATGACGTATGTTTCAATTTTACCTGTTGGGTTTGCAGATCATTTGATATTATTTGCTTTGAATATGAAAAGAACTTAAAAAGAAATTATTTTTGGCATTTTAATACTAAACTATTGCAGGATGCTTTATGTTGTAATAATTGTAATTCCCTCTGTGAGTCATATAATGGCCGTCAAAGGGAGCCATCTATTTGAGTCAAAAGAAAGCTGAATTGACATAGGCTCATGCCTTTTCTCATCTGTATGTGTTTCCTCCAAATATCTCTCCAGCTCAACCTTAGATGATTTTAATGTGCCATTCTTCTCACTGGTGAAGAACTTCTTTACGCATTTGAATGAGTCTTTATAGAAATTAGCTCTCGCACACTTCTATTATGGAAATGACAACACAAATACTTGATCCCTTCTATTAAACATTATAGGTTATTTCATTGGCTACCTCTTACAGTCTGGAGTGTGTTTTGGTTAAGTTGGTGATAATGAATTCAGGCTTTTAACTGTTGTAGGTGGCGCTATTGAAGCTAGAGTGATCCATGCAAGCACTGGAACTGAAAGTGTTGAGTCCAATGGAGAGCTTGTCGAGACACAGACATGAAGACAGAACTGGCTAAACGAAACTACAGCTGTGGGAGAGGTGGATTGAAGGCTTATTCTAGGACGCTGTTACCGAATCTCTAACTTGAGCTCAAGATGTTTTCAGGGTAAACCATATCTAACCAACACTCGGTACAGTGAGATTCAAGAGATTGATCCATTGAGTGATCTGGGATCAGAAGTTATCTTCATTGTGGATGAAGGAGAGATGACACGGTTGTGGCCAAGATCTGTGCTATCGAAGCAACCATTTCTCAGCGCTGTCCAATATGCCAGCTTGTGTTTGATAGCAAAAACATTTCCATCGGTGTGGTAGATGTAGTAAACTACAAAGTGTAGGTAGCTTTCAACCACAAGCAATGTATCTGCCTGGTTTAAGAAAGGCTGGACTCATTGACTGATGATTCCCACACTTTATTTTGAATGTCCGTCATCACAGATAAGATCACCGTTGGACACGTTGAGAATCAACGTAAAAGCTTGTACAAAAAGAAAACAAAATACCAAAATGAATAAATCTTGAAATAAACATCCATCAAAACCAAAGTAAGATAGATTAATGACTTAAACATTATACAAAGCAACAACCAACAAGTCATCTTGATACAAATAATATAAATCAAAACAAGGACATAAAGATAACAGGAAGTCTATAACCATACCTTGTTCTCCATTTAAACCAGGAGCTAAATCCTTTTAAACTCCTTGCAAACCGTAAACCTTTGATACCATAACCATGTGTGTCTGGGTCTCGTTCCGCACTGAAATGTTTGGACCATATGCGCATTATATCCGCTAATGCAAAATAAAAGACCTCTGTTACCATAACACAAATGAAACCCAAGATAAGAAAATTAAATACCATACAAAAATAAACAATAAATAAATCGTTTAAGTTTAATTATTTACATATTTTCAAAGCAATATAAAAAAGTAATTAACAGGCAACTGTCCATCAATCTCGTGGGGAATACTGAGGATGTGACAGTGTCCAATACGCTCATCAAAAAGTATCTGACAAAAGAGATGCGCTTCTTCTGCTCATGCATCACCAGGATCTGGAGTAGCATTTCATTGAGACTGAATTGTTCAAGGTGAAAATTCAGAACAGTAATGTACAGTGATGTACAGTAATGAACAGTAATGAACAGTAATGTACAGTAATGAACAGTAATGTACAGTAATGTACAGTAATGTACAGTAATGAACAGTAATGTACAGTAATGAACAGTAATGTCATCGAAACTGACCGAGCTGTTGCAGGAACACCTGTGGAGGGAGAGATTTACACAGGGATGTTTGCTTTGATTCAAACGACTGAATCTTAAAGGGTTTGTTCACTCAGAAATCATAATTTCATAGGATATCCATAAATATGGACATTTTAATACATTTATTTGAGTTCATATTTGTTTTATTTATATTTACATTTAACTCCATATTGTTTGAACATTTATAGAAAGTTAAATTATTGATATTTAGTTTAAAAGTTTAAAATGTAAATTTATTTAAAGAAATACGTGTATATAATAATAATAATAATAGTTCATTACATTTATATAGCGCTTTTCTCGGCACTCAAAGCGCTTTACATAGAAGGGGGAATCTCCTCAACCACCACCAGTGTGCAGCTCCACCTGGATGATGCGACGGCAGCCATAGTGCGCCAGAACGCCCACCACACACCAGCTTACAGCTCATATGTGATGAGCTGTGACCTCTGAGGTGACCTTTGACCTCTTTGATCATGGATGATGTTGACATCAATCAATAATTATGAACATTTCAGATCCACATTGTTTAATATAGTCTCATATGACCTGATTATGAGAACTGATGAACTTCATGCATGTGAAAAATGTGGGGAAAATAGACAAATATTTCCCAGAGAGCAACATGTCAACATTGATTCCAAAGACCATAATGGACTTTCTTTGATTCCTAAATATAGTAAAACATATTTATTTGCTTATTGATTTCTCATTGTTATCATGCTTTTAAAGGTGTAGCACATAACTGTACTCATTAAGAGAGATTGAGAGTTTGACAAATATGTTTAAAATGATCTACATTCATGATTCTCCAGATAAACCTTAGTGTCTTATCAGCCTGCCAAACTGTGATGAATGAATAGGATACAATTGCAAGTAAAAGTTATTTATTCCAGGAGGTCAGACAAGTCACAGAAAAACAGGTCGGGGACAAACACTCAGATGAACTGTGACACAGGGACGTCGATGGGCTAGCCGGAGTCTCGTGGAGATGTAGACTGAGTGCTCAAACAGGAACAATAAACAATCCAGACCGGGAAACAACGACGAAGATCCACGAAGACTGGAACACACGAGGAGAAGTAGAGAGCCACACAGGAACAGGACACGACACCGGGAAAGCCACAACGATCTGACAATGTGAGATGGGAATTACTGGGCATATAAAGAAACTGGTAAGGGCTTGCAGCTGGTGAACACAATCAAACGGGAATTAGTAACCACGCCCACACAGACACACATACACACACACAACATACCAAAATGAGACAGTGGATTCATGAAACGTGACAGTACCCCCTCCCCTAGGAACGCCTCCTGGCGTTCCCAGCCGAACCTACCTGCCGATTGTAATCATCGATAAGGGAGTGATCCAGAATGTCTCTAGCGGGTACCCAACTCCTCTCCTCCGGACCGTAACCTTCCCAGTCCACCAAGTACTGAAATCCGCGTCCCCTCCGTCGAGAGTCCAGAATACGGTGTACCAAATAAGTGGGTTCCCCATCTACGAGTCGCGGCGGGGGGGGAACCGGGACTGGCGGATTAATGGGAGAATAAAACACGGGCTTGATTTTAGACACATGAAAGGCGGGACAAATTCTCCTGTACGCCGGAGGAAGTTTGAGTCGGACTGCCACCGGACTAATGATCTTGGTGACAGGGAACGGGCCAATGAATTTGGGAGCTAACTTATTGGAAACGGAACGGAGCGGAATGTTCTTGGTAGAAAGCCACACTTTTTGACCCACGACGTATACGGGAGGCTTTGACCGGTGGCGATCGGCCTTGGCCTTCATGCGCCTCCCCGCTTGGAGCAGAGTCTCACGGGCTCTGGTCCAAGTGTGGCGGCACCTCTGGACGAATGCGTGAGCGGAGGGGACCGCGACCTCGGATTCCAGGCTCGGAAAAATTGGTGGCTGGTAACCTAAACTACACTTAAACGGAGAGAGGCCCGTTGATGACACTGGTAACGAATTATGAGCGTACTCAACCATAGAAAGTTGTTGGCTCCAGGATGAAGGATTCTTGGCTACCATACATCGTAACATTCTCTCCAAATCCTGGTTGGCTCGCTCGGATTGACCATTACTCTGGGGATGATAGCCCGAAGACAGACTGACCGTAGCTCCCAATAACCTACAAAACTCTCGCCAAAATTTAGACACAAATTGGGAACCCCTGTCAGAAACCACGTCCTTCGGGAGGCCATGTAACCGAAAGACGTGATCAATGACCGTGACCGCTGTCTCCTTGGCTGAAGGTAATTTGGGCAAGGGAATGAAATGTGCCGCCTTCGAGAACCGGTCCACCACGGTTAAAACAACCGTCATGCCTTTAGAGGGTGGGAGGGCGGTAATAAAATCTAGTGCGATGTGGGACCAGGGTCTCGAAGGGACAGACAGCGGTCGGAGCAACCCATCAGGAGAACGGTTAGACGTCTTGTTAGTGGCGCAAACCGAGCAAGCCAAAACAAAATCGTGAACATCACGAGCCATTAACGGCCACCAGAATCGTTGCTTTATCAAACCGTTAGTACGACTTACTCCTGGATGACAAGCCACGTTGGAGCAATGACCCCATCGAATAACGTCGGACCGTAACCCCTCTGGAACAAACAAACGACCCGATGGGCATCCGGGCGGAGGCGTTACCCCTTCTAAGGCTTTTTTGACCTTCGATTCGACCTCCCATGTGAGTGTGGAGATAACTATTTTCTCAGGTAAAATGCACTCGGGAGTAACCGGGCGTGCGGATGGATCAAAAATACGAGATAAAGCATCGGGTTTGATGTTCTTGGAACCCGGGCGGTACGAGAGAACAAAATCAAAACGTCCGAAAAAAAGTGCCCATCGAGCCTGTCTGGAGTTGAGTCTTTTAGCAGTTCTAATATATTCAAGGTTCTTATGATCGGTCCAAACGATAAAGGGTACCCCTGAACCCTCTAGCCAATGTCGCCACTCCTCCAACGCTAGTTTGACCGCCAACAACTCTCTGTTACCAATGTCATAATTACGTTCGGCAGGTGACAAGCGATGGGAAAAAAAACGCGCAGGGATGCATCTTGTCGTCTGAGGACGCGCGCTGGGAAAGAAGTGCTCCTACCCCCACCTCTGACGCGTCGACCTCCACCACGAACTGACGTGTGGAATCAGGGGTGACAAGAATGGGAGCCGAAATAAATCGACTCTTGAGGTTGACGAATACAGCTTCCGCCATATCGGACCACCTGAACGCAGTTCTGGGGGAGGTCAAGGCAGTCAGAGGCGCGGCTAGTTGGCTAAAATTGCGAATGAATCGCCTATAGAAATTGGCGAACCCCAGAAACCGCTGTAGGGCCTTACGGGAATCTGGACTTGGCCAATCCATCACCGCCTTAACTTTGTCAGGATCCATGCGCATTCCCTCAGAGGAGATGATGTACCCTAGGAAGGAAACAGACTGTGCATGAAAATCGCATTTCTCCGCCTTGACAAAAAGCCCATTCTCTAGCAACCTCTGAAGCACTCGCCTGACATGCTGAACATGTTCCTGGAGAGACGAAGAAAAAATCAATATGTCATCCAGGTAAACATATATGAACTGATCGACCATATCTCTCAACACGTCATTGACGAGTGCTTGGAAAACCGCTGGGGAGTTGGAAAGGCCGAAAGGCATAACCAAGTATTCAAAGTGCCCCCTGGGGGTATTAAACGCGGTTTTCCATTCATCCCCCTTCCTGATGCGGACCAAATGATAAGCATTACGTAAGTCCAATTTTGTGAAAATGGATGCTCCCTGCAACCTCTCGAAAGCTGAAGACATCAACGGCAAAGGATAAGTATTCTTTACCGTGATGTTGTTCAACTCTCGGTAATCAATACAAGGTCGCAGAGAACCATCCTTCTTCCCAACAAAAAAGAACCCCGCCCCCGCAGGAGAAGAGGAAGGCTGGATGAACCCAGAGTCTAAAGAATCAGAAATATATTTCTCCATGGCCTCCCTCTCAGGAACAGAAAGAGAGTAAAGTTTGCCTTTAGACGGAGACTTACCTGGCAGTAAATCTATAGCACAGTCATAGGGACGATGCGGAGGGAGAGAAGCAGCACGAGACTTACTGAACACCTCCTTCAGGTCGAGGTACTCTGCGGGCACGTTAGACAAATCCACTGCCTCCTTCTGAAACACAGAACTAGACACAGACGGACAAGCAGACACCAAACATGACTCATGACAGTGGTTACTCCAAGAGGAAATGAAATTGTTCTGCCAGTCGATACGGGGATTATGTTTGGTGAGCCATGGGTGCCCCAAAACCACCGGTGCTAGTGGTGAGTCCATAAGAAGAAAAGAAATATGTTCAGTGTGATTGCCCGATGTGATGAGTGTGAGAGGTTCAGTGGAGTGAGAAATTCTGGGAAGGTCCTGTCCATTGAGTGCGTTGACAGATATCTTGTGCGTGAGAGAAATGATGGGAATCTTGAGTTTGACAGCGAGACTGAAATCCATAAAATTACCCTCTGCTCCCGAGTCCAGTAATGCTTGAGTGGCGTGTGTGGAGGTTGCCCATCTCAGTCTTACCGGGAGGAGGGTCGATGATGTAGATGAGGACTTCTCGGCGGAGATCCCACCCGATAGTAGCCTCATGCTTACTATCGGGCTTGCTCTTTTACCGGGCAAGAGTATAGAAAGTGGCCAGCCTTACCACAGTAAAGGCAGAGTCCCTGGGATCTCCGCCTTTCCCTCTCCTCCCGGGAAAGCCGAGCTCTCTCCACCTGCATGGGCTCATGGTTGGAAACTGGGCTGACCGCGTTCCCGTCACTGGTCCATGCATCCTCCGGATATGGCTGGAATCGACTGGAGCGCACCCGCTGACTCACACGGTTGAGGCGTGAATCGACTCTCATCGCCAGTTCCACCAGTTCATTGAGAGATTTAGGAAGTTCCAAGATGTATATCTCCTTCTGAACGCGGTCAGCCAGCCCATGCAGGAACATGTCCCACTGCGCCTCCTCGTTCCAATGGCACTCTGCGGCCAGGGTGCGGAAACGGATCGAGTAATCCGACACCGAGCCATCTCCTTGGCGTAGATCCGCGAGTAATCTGGCCGCCTCCTTACCCGCTACCGCTCGGTCGAAAACTCTTCTGATCTCTGTGGAGAGTGCCTGGAACGAGGAGCAACAGTTGTCTTGGTTCTCCCACACCGCCGTTCCCCAGAGCGCTGCTTTACCTGACAGTAAAGTCAGTACGAACGCCACCTTGGATTGTTCAGTGTAAAAAGTCCGTGGCTGCAATGCGAAATGCATGGAACATCTCGTGAGAAAAGCCCTACAGTATTCAGGCTCACCTGAATATCCCTCCGGCGTAGGTAGGCGAGGCTCAGGTTGATTCTCTGGCTGTGGCGGTGGGGGGGGAACGGGCGGCGTGGGCGGCGCAGTGGGAGCACGTAGATGTTGAAGCTGTTGGGTGAGCTCGGACACCTGTGCCACGAGTGCTTGAACCGCGCGACCTGTGTTCGCGATCTCTTCTCCTTGTTGATCCATTCTCGTCACGCTGTGTGCGATGAATTCGTTCAAACTGGCCGAACTTGCTGCATCCATGTCTGGTCAGATCGTTCTGTGATGAATGAATAGGATACAATTGCAAGTAAAAGTTATTTATTCCAGTAGGTCAGACAAGTCACAGAAAAACAGGTCGGGGACAAACACTCAGATGAACTGTGACACAGGGACGTCGATGGGCTAGCCGGAGTCTCGTGGAGATGTAGACTGAGTGCTCAAACAGGAACAATAAACAATCCAGACCGGGAAACAACGACGAAGATCCACGAAGACTGGAACACACGAGGAGAAGTAGAGAGCCACACAGGAACAGGACACGACACAGGGAAAGCCACAACGATCTGACAATGTGAGATGGGAATTACTGGGCATATAAAGAAACTGGTAAGGGCTTGCAGCTGGTGAACACAATCAAACGGGAATTAGTAACCACGCCCACACAGACACACATACACACACACAACATACCAAAATGAGACAGTGGATTCATGAAACGTGACACAAACATAAGCAATAATATTTCACAAATAATCAATATGTACAATTAATCACTAATGGTTCAATAACATTATTCTGAAAGAAAAATCTTCTTTGTAGAGAGTTGATGAGTTTGTTCTCAGCACAAGCTGTTGTAAATCCTGCCCACTTCTTTGCATTGTCAGCACATGCTTCAGTGCTCTGAGAGTGTTTATAGTGCTGTGAGTTTAACACTTCATGACTGAGAGCAGAACACACACACTCTTCATCATCACACAAGACTAAACTACAACTATGAACACAATCAACATCTTCATCTGGACCATTTCACTGTTTATTCAAGGTTTGTGTAATACAGTTTTTACAACCCAGTCTCACTGCAGTTCGTGATGTGGTCACGTAATTTAATCTATTTATTCGTGGCAGGGACACGTTAATTTAGTTATTTTCGTAACTCCAGCTCGTTTTTTAAACTAATGCATTTCAATTGGATGAATCTTTCGTGAAACACGATTCTTTCTGGAACCCTGGCCTGCAGCATTGAAATTTGACGTGTTGGGTCAGCACGACCCAAACAAATATTCAGGGCGAGTCAAATGGCTGCCCCTAGATCATTTTTATCTGGCCCTCCAACTGGTTTTTGATGTTTAAAAACCCTCGCAATCTGATTTCAAAGTGCCCTCTGCGCAAAGGTTTAGCGCGTTCATCAGCGGTGAGTTTAACAACGCACACGGTGTGCAACCGCATTCAGCGGTGAGTTCAACTGCAGGTAAACCGTAAATCAGAGGTGAGTTTGACCAAACCAACGTTCAGCTGCAGGTAAAACGGCATTAAGGTGAGTTTAACAACGCTTCAAGGCGCATGTAAGCAGTTTAAGCATTTTCTTGTCATAGGTAAGCTGACTGCTTTAACTAGGGCATGCTGGATAACGTATTTTTATTGGAGATACATTTTTATTGCTGATTTTAATAAATATATATATCATATGCTACGATTGTGTTCAATTAATCAGTTTTATTTGTATTTTTTTTTTTTTTATTAAATCCTCTAATTAAAAACGCTGATGTCACCGTATGGGTCAATCCCAAGGTCCATTGCGATTTTCCACTCGGTAAGTAGAAGAGTTAATTTACTTTACTTAATTTAATTTACAAAGTTAGCTAACGTTAATTGAATTCAAGTTCATTTTTGTCGCATATAATCATGTAAGGTAGCCTACCATCATAGGGTAATATAAGATTTTCAGTATTACATTAGCCCACAATTATTATCCAACATTATAAACGTTCAGAATGAAGAACGGTTTTGCCAGATTGGTTAACGTTAGTTTTACAGCCTAACATATCATTGTTAAAAATAAACACCCACATAAATCCATAATAAACTATACAAATTCATAACTACTATTGTGGCTAATCACAATTTTTCAATATGAAATAAAAGATAATAGAGAAAATAGAAAAAAAATCGCTAAAGAAAATAGAGTGAACAGAACCAAGTCCATTTTAGTTTTTTAATTGCGCACTTCAGTGCTCATTAAAAAAAGGTATATTTAGCTCTGTGCATAACAGTCACAAAAATGTTATATTTTATCCATTGTTAAAGCAGCACTATGCAGTTTATTTAGCTTAACTGAACAGCTTCGGAGTTATTGGAATGGTTATATGACTCTTTTCGGGTTGAATGGTGGTCGTCTCCTCTCTTTTTATTGTAAGTGGATGTGGGAGGGGAAAATGTCGAGACTAAAGCCCTATTCGGATTAACTTTACAAGGGTAGATGGAGTAAGTTAATAATGTAATTTTACCACAGGACTTCTGTAATATCAATAGCCAAATCGCATGTGATAAGATATAGGTTATCAATAACACTAGAAGTTGGAGGGGTAACTCAATTTGCGCATCGCTGTCATGCGTGTATTACATTGCTTCCTGATATCATGTGCGCAAACACAAATAACCTATACAACAGGGCAGTTGAATGCTTATCTGATAACCTAGAAGCTCTTGTAATTATTACTTTAACAGTTACCCGGGTGAACACCGGCTGATGCAGTAAACAGCATTTCACAACGATTTCAGTACAGTAATAGCAAATATCCTTGCTCCTTCTCGATTATCTGGTAATATTCTATTCACAAAATACAACCAATAGTACGGTAATGTTAAGACTTACTTGTGAAAAGCCCTATTTTCGATGGTCCGGCGATTAGAACAGGAAAATGCTCCACAATACTCTGGCATCTTATCTGCTGCCACGCAACGAAACTAGGAATTTCTCGGTTTCCAGCAGCCAATAGGGCATCTAGTCTCTATATGATATCTATGGGTGTGACGATAACCGCATCACCGCAATATCGCGTGAATGAGATGCCTACCGCGGTGTGAGGTCATCACCACACTTCTTTTTTTCTGCTGTTAAATGTGTAGTTTATTCCAAGCGCGCTGTATCTTTTTTTATGAGCATGAGCGATGCTCAATTCACAGATGAATCACTCTTTTGAGTCGGTTCTGTTTAAAGACTTCATCAAACAAGTTGTCTGATCTGTCTAAATCGGTTCGCGAATCAGTTTGAATGATCTGTTCATTCCCTCACGCACTGAATCGTCTGAAGCGCTTTCAGTTCACACTCGACTCGGAGTCGTAACAGGAAGATTTAAGAACATCAAGAGCGTTGTATGAAGTGGCCGTGGACTTACAGTACAGTCTAGTGAAAGCAAATCTGCAAATGCATCATATTTTTTTGCCAGCGATGAAGATCTTTATTAGTTGAACATCTTCGTAAGCTGTCTGTGAATGAATGATTCCACAGGACGAGCCAATCTATTTCATTTCATTCAGGTAAAACATTTTACAACCAAACAGATTATTACGCGACGATAGCGCTACTACAAAGCATAACATTATCCGTTTTTGGACATATACATTAATTTATAGGCTACATTAAATAAGCTTGTCCACAGTTTATGAAATGAACCCCACCCCGCGATAATGTGTGTGTATTGCGCAGTGGCGTGCGAACTCGACTTGAAAAATGCCTTTGCCTGCCTTAGACACTGTCAGTTAACCAGTTTAAACATGCTTTCAGAAATATACATTTGTATGAGGGGCCATACAAGCCAAAATCCATTCTTCTACTCTCACACACACACATTTATACTCTCACACACACATACATTCACCTTTCACATACATACATTTATACTCTCACACACATACATTTATACTCTTAAACACATACATTCTCCTTTCACACACACACACACACACACACACACACACACACACACACACACACACACACACACACACACACACACACATATATTCTCCTTTATATATATATATATATATATATATATATATATATATATATATATATATATATATATATATATATATATTTGGTATCCATTACTTCCTCTTTAAGCAGGAAGTCACACTCAGACCAGGAAATACATGTGCAAGACTTGCTCAGCTCTTCATCACAACTTTACAATGATGCTATTCAAAGTAATCCTGTTTTCTTTTCAAGTACAGTTTTTACTTTTGGGAGTAAGTAGCAATGAACATGAAATCAGAATTTTTTTTAATAATGTGCTGGAATGTATTGAGCAAATGCAAAGAGAAACAGATTATTTTGTGCATGATAGGCTGCATAGAGAACTTTGTGATCACATTCAAACCCTATGTGGATTTCTGTCAGTCTCAAGATTTGTTGAGGATTCAAGAAATAGAGCAGCAGTAAATACATTGGAGTCCTTATATGGATATCTAAATGTAGTGCGGACTGCTTCTGAATCCAGGCAAAGAATCAGGTCTGAGAACAGTTATGTCCTGTTGCCTCCACCTGTCATTACTGGACATCAGGGCAGACCTCGATACAGCATTTCAGGAGAGCAAATTTCTCATTTGGTATCCCTGGGAATGAATTGGCAAAGCATTTCTATGTGCTTAGGCATAAGCTCTCGGACTCTGTACAGGCACAGACAGCAGCTGGGTGTTCAGCCACTGATGTATGCCACACTATCAAGTGACAACCTGAACAGAGTTGTTGGTGAAATTCTTCAGTCGACAACAAACGCAGGAGAACGATATGTGCATGGGAGCTTGAGGTCACGTGGGTTACGCATTCAAAGGTGGCGTGTCAGACAGAGTCTACAAGAAATCGATCCTATTGGACGATCGTTCAGAAGACGGCGTACAATCCGACCGCGAATTTACAGTGTTGCAACTCCAAATCAATTATGGTGAGTTAATTCCTTAAAAGTGTAAATGTAGTAACACAAAGTCAAGAGTCAGTTTCTCACAATCCACTTGGACATGATGGAAGTAGCAGCATACTTCTTAGGTGCAGTACACAATTTCTGAAAAACACTGTTGAAAGGATCGTAGAACCAAAAACACACTTATAGCCAGTCAGCAGTACAAGCAGTTGTTCTCAAATTGGGAGAAATATATGCTACCTTCCAAATTTGAAGTCTACAGGAAACAAAACTTTTTTGCATTATTTTCCTGTTATCTCTGTAAAGCTGCTTTGAAACAATCTGTATTGTAAAAAGTGCTATATAAATAAATGTGACTTGCAAAACATCTAAGGCCAAATAGCTCATAATACTCTGGTTTTAATTTCTCTTAGGCACATAGATGGAAACCACAAACTTGTGAGATGGAGGATGGTGTTCCATGGCTGTGTTGATGGTTTCAGTCGTACCATTATCTACCTTGCTTGTCTAGACAACAACAGAGCCTCTAGTGTTTTGTCAGAATTCATTGCTGGTGTTCAGAACTTCGGAATGCCATCTAGGGTGAGGTGTGATCATGGCCTTGAAAACACTGGTGTTGCCCGTTTTATGCTTTACAGGTTAGGATTAAACAGTCATAGTGTTATCACTGACAGGTCAGTGCATAATCAAAGAATTGAGAGGTTATGGGCAGAGCTTAATCGAGTAGTGTCATTTCATTTTGTTCATCTTTTCAACTTTATGGAGGAGCATGGTGTGTTAGATTCACTTAATGAGCTTCATTTATTTTGTCTTCACTATATTTATTTGCCACAAATTCAAAGAAGTGCTGCTGAATTTCAGAACCAGTGGAATAACCATGGTCTATCAACTCAAGGGGGGCAAACTCCTCTTCAGCTGTGGCAAAGGGGCATAGTCAACAATGCAGGAATGCATAACCCAAGTATGAATGGTATTTATGACACAAACAGTGGATTTGGTGTTGATGACAACATAACACTCTCAGACTTACAGACAAATAATAATGTTGTTGTTCCATCAATTAACATTACCATCAGTGACAGAACAATGCATACACTTGAGCAGACTTTTGATCCATTTGAAGATGATGGAAATCATGGTATAGATTTGTTTTGCAACCTTGTGCAATTTCTAGAGGAAAGGCATTCCTAAAATCATATGCATGCATAAAAAAGGAACCAACCCCTCCCCCCTCAACAGACATGTGATTCGACAAATAGACTAACAGCACATTCAACCGAAAAGTTCAACAAAATAATTATTTACTGTAGATGTGTACTCCACAGAAAAATGAGCACATTGACATTCTTTGTCATAGCTTTTATGTTGATAGTTTTAGTTTTCTTCCATTTAATTGATCGTTGCTGTGTAAGGGATAAGACCTTTATCAATGTGGTTCTGTGAGCTGAAAGCTCTGTTTACATTTTGCATCCTTGTGTCTTTAAATGTTCTTTAAAAAAACAAAACAAATGATTAAACATGCAAAACTATGAAATCAAATTGACTGAACAATTATTTATTTTAACATTTGATGTCCTTTGTCGAATAGGACGATTAACAACGTCAACATTAATACAACATCAGTACAATCAGCGGGACTCAGGAGACATGTATTGCACATACATTGACCCACATAAAGAATTAAGCAGTGTATGACAAGTTTTAAATCTTGATTAAAAGAAACTCAAGACTTGTTTACTATATCTGGCAATTCAGAGGGGTCTAAACCACTTGTACATTTTATTAGTCGTAGAATCTTTCTGTTATGACAGATACATTTTTATTAAATATTGTTGGAGAATTTTGAGAATTATTAAATTGATAAAGGCTCTAAAAATTTATAAAAGTTTAAGGCTTTAAAATAGAAATAAGTAAATAAATATAAATAAATAATAATAATAATTATAAAAAGGAGTAAAATACTGCATTAGTGTCAACATAATGACAGTGTGCAGATAGGTTTTAGAAAGCAATGCCCAGTGCATCTTACTAATAGTTAATGTCATTACAGTTTTTGTGTGTTAATTTAGCATGCTTACGAAGCCAGACTTTCGTATCAAAAATACAACTCAAAAGTGTGATTGTTGGTCCATGAATTGCAAAATTGCGCCTCCAGGTCACAGCTTAAGCAAGCAACAATATCAAGTTCCAAAAGAAGAGAAGATTAATGAAATAAAAAGCAAAAACCTAAAAAAGAACAACAACAGTGCAACAATTCATCTGTTACACCCAAAAATGTAAACTCTGTCAGTAATTACTCACCCTCATGTTGATCCAACCCCGTAAGACTTTCGTTCATCTTCAGAACACAAATTAAGATATTTTTGATGAGATCTGAGAGCTGTCTCACTCCTCCATAGACTACTGTAATTGAAACTTGCCGGCCCAGAAAAGTTAGTAAAGACATTGTTAAAATAGTCCAAGTGACTACAGTGACTATTTTAACGATGTCTTTACTAACTTTTCTGGGCTGGCAGATAGCGATTACCTAGCAGCCTATGGAGGAGTGAGACAGCTCTCAGATCTCATCAAAAATATCTTAATTTATCTTCCGATGATGAACGAAGGTCTTACGGGGTTGGAACAACATGAGGGTGAGTAATTACTAACAGAATTTTCATTTTTGGGTGAACTATCCCTTTAAAGGTTTTTTTGCCTTCACTTAACTTTCTGAAAATCCGAACTGTTCTTGTTAAGGAACGTGTTAAAGATACAATGAAAGTGGATTTTGCAACAAATTGAACACTCCACCCCCAAAACATGAGTCAAGAACTGTATTGTAATAATTTAACTGCTGACTATTTTTTATTTATCTGTGTGAACTTGATCTTAAAATATAATACTGAGATGGAGGCCTGTCCATACATTATTTCATGCCAAAACCATGGGTATTGCCCAATGCAAAGTCCATGTTTTCCTGAAAGTCTCTGTAGGTGGTGTGCAGTAGTAACTTTAAACAATTGATGCAGGTGTTTGCAATGGGCAGTTTAGAGTTAATTTCTGCATCATGCTCTTGGTGAAGAAATTCAATTGAAGGTTGTGGAGAGAAGCCAATTGGTGGAACAGTACTGGCTCCAGTGGCAAAGGCAAGAATTGTTTCCAGCTTCTTAGGGTTAGGGTTAGGGGTTTTATAGTAACTAACCCTTCCTTCTTGATCTAGAGAAAAAGCAACATTAGATATCAGATTTTGAAAAACTGCATGCATCACTAATCTTAACTGATATACAAATGACAAGATACAGTGCATTATCAATTATGAATGAGAAGACATTTCAGTTTATACAAATGCTTTTAACTTTTACCCTCTGCATCTGTAAGGTAGTCTCTCCAGAAAGGAATAACAACTTCTTCAGTACGCCTTCTATTGCTGCCAACTGGAGATAGGCGAATGGTAAAAAGGCTATCAACCAGATCAGCTGTGAGGGTTGTAGGAGACCAGCATAGAAGGGGGTGAAAACTCTCCGGTTGAGCTTGTATTTTGTCCAGTACACCAAGTGTTCTCAGTCCATCACGGAATCTTGGTAAAAATCAGTTTAATTTGACAGTTGTTTTAATTGGTGACTTAAGTTGACAAAAAAAAATAAAAAAATGTATGTCTTCATGTGGCATATAAAGTGTCAATATACAACTACAAATATATTAAAGGGGTCATATGATGTGATTTCTTGTTTTCTTTTTCCTTTAGTGTGTTACGTAGTTGTTAGTGCATGTATAAGATCTGCAGAGTTGCAAAGCTCAAAGTCCCAAAGAGATATTCTTTGTAAAAGTTAAGGCTCAGCCATGCCTTCCCAAAACGCTTGATTCAAACACCTCTCCCCAGATCTACGTCAGTGTGTGGGAGCAGGGTTTCATAACACCACCCAGATGTACACGCAAAGAAAGAAGGCGTAACTTTTATTCTCGCTGTATTATTGTTGTCGCCAGCGCCACCATGTTGTTGCGAAAGCCAAACTACATTTTTTGGCCTTCCAAAAGAGGACATAATTAGAAAACAGTGCTTAAGCTTTATTTACAACACTGTTCCAGAACAGTACAACTAAAATATTTGACTGTGTGCTGCACATTTTTCGGAGGACTCTTTCCAGAACCTGTGAGAGGACTAGGCCGGCTGTGCACAAAGGTTGATAATAAAAAGCGGGGCAATTCCATCTTTGCAAGTACATTCTGGCGCTTCTGATTCACAGCCTGCAAGTATGTTTTCATATTTTATGAAAGTTTTGAACAGTAGAGAGTAGCGCTTGTTTGTCATTTCTACATCCATAAATGCAGACATGGTTCTGTTTATATATTGTTCTTCTCCTCTCGTAGCGCGGCGGGACGCGAAAAAAAGACAATATAAGTCATTATAATCAGTAATTATGTCCCCAATGAAATAAAACCTTAACAATCTGATACGTTCTGGTCCAGTCACACGCTTAAGGTATTTGGGCCAATCACAATACACTGGATCGCTGGCCAATAAGAGCACACGTTGCTTTTCAGAACAATGAGCTTTGTAAAAATCAACGCATTTCAGAAAGGCGGGGCATAGAGGAGCAACAATAATGTGTGTAAGATAATGACTTTCTTTTTATACCTAAAACCATGTAAACATTGCATCAAACCAAATACACAGAATAATGTTCTTTTTAGAACCGTCAAATGACCCCTTTAATTACAACTATAGGAATTTAAAGCCTAGTAAATGCACATTTATTGTTCAGGTTTAGTTACAACAGTAAAGTATGTATGTCAAATTCAAAATTTTCAGTCACACCCAAGTACACTTTGCTAATTCGTGTGGAGGGTAGGCATAGTCTAGCACACTAAACACTAACATAAATGGTCCATAGAAAACCCTGAACACAGTCTGCATGGATTTCAGTTCCTTGTTGGAATAGAAAAAAAAAAAAACTGAGGGTACCTCTCAAAAGGACCACGCACTCTGTGTATCACTTGGAACATCAGGATGTCATCTACAAGCTGATTCTTGTCTTCCAACCTTCGCAGTGGCCTCAGGCAGCCAGTAGTGGCCAAATACACCTCGAGTGGCTCAGTTGATGCTAGGAGCTCTTCAAATGATTTACTCTCATCGATCTACCAGTAGATGTAATAAACAAAAGTTTAAAGTAGCGTAATTAAATTTCTAGTGTAGAAACAGACACAAAACACAACATATTGTAAAACTGAGAAAAGTTAATTTTTTCGTGCAGGTCACTATCCGCAATATCTTCCAAAACTGGCTTAGCCAATTCTGGGCCATCAACAAGGGAAGAGAAGAGGGTTGGGGACAGAAAGCCTGCAGGAGGACCGCCGTGTACAAGGCTTACTGCTATGGCCCTACCTGCAATGAAGTACCGGTCCTCTCTCATGGCTAGAGAAAATTAAAATATTATGCATATGTGACATTGCATGCATACAAAGACTTGACATATACCAGTGATTTTTAATGTAATAAATAAATGGAATGAGATTAATGTAATGAGTAAAAATGTAAAAAATGTCATTTTAATCTAATGAGATTACAATCAATGCATACCAGTACTGTCAAAGGCCAAGTTCATTTTATCTTCTTCTCCCTCAAACATTGGAGATTGTAGCAAAGCCTCCATTAGAAGTCTTAGAAATTCTCTTCTTGGTCCACCTAAGTCCACAGCCTCCTCAGGTACACCCATATCATCAGAAAACCTGACAGAAATCGTGTGAAATGGATCGTATGTTCCTCGTTTAAAACCTCTAATGGCTCCATTCAGGACAGAGGATCGATTCATGTTAAACTTGCATTTCTTCTGATGGTTTATTTTTGTTGCAAGATCTTGAAAAATATCTTTCGGTGGCACTGGACATTCAGTGATCTTTCTAAAACAAACAAGATACATGTAAGTTACTATGCTTTTAAGAGAGTGGTATGCATTTTGTTCAAAACCATTGACAATTTTAAACTTTGAACAATCTGCACAACATCTGTTGACTTTAAGGGGCAATAAACACATCATATGCATATAAATGAGCAGGTAACGCACCCTTTCACTACATTTAATAATTTAATACAGACCTGTAAACCAATCAAAATAAGAAAACTATTAAACCTAAATAAAAGAAAAATCACTTATAACAACAAAACTGCATCTTTGATATTGGCTACCATAAAACATTTGAATTTGGACTAACCTTTCACTCTGTAGGCTTGCAAATATGGCCTGATTCAATTCCTCATCATCAGAAGACATGTCAGACAGCGCAGACAAAACTGTAAGATAGTTATCATAATTCCCTGATTGATGGTGTGTTGAGGTAGAGGCTAATGTGGAACTGCTGCTCTGGATAGGTGAGAAATTTTGGGCAGTAAGATCCATAAGAGGCGGATTAACTGAAACACTTCCTCTAAATGATGAGGTAGAAGGCTGAATGGTGGTGGAAGGGTAGATTTCCAGTGAGCACACTGGCAGCTGGCTAGACAAACTGCTTGCCGAATTGCTGATGTGGTTTGGGGAGATGCTTCTTTGATTGGTCAAGGCAGGAGTTTGAGAGAATATTTCTCCAGACCCAAATGACGAAGCAAAAGATTGAACTTCAGGAGTACAGTTTGGCGGGGAGCCAGAGGAGACAGCCATCAGACTGGTGAAACTGGCTGAGTGTCTATTTTGTGTCAAAGATGAGCGCAGCTGCCTTGCTGAACCACTGTTTTCCTCACAGTTGCTGTCGTCACTGCTAAAGCCTGTAATATCATACTTGGAAAAACATAAAAAACGTTTTTCAGATATAAAAATGTTCAAAAGTAAACTGAACAGTACCTGGAACCACTAGGATTCTGATTATATTTCTAACAATTACTTTTGCTGTCCCCTTCAAGTATAAGATCTGTTATTTCAGTTTCCTTAATTTTGAAGCAAGCATACTAACGCTGCACTAGTTTATATCAGCAAAACCAATTACCTTAAAATGTTCATAGCTACAAAGCAGAAATGAAATATCTCAGAGATGACTGAAAAAATTTAATCTGCTCCAATTAAGGGTTATTAGGGAATTAATCCGATCGCCACCAAACTTGGTCAAACATGAAGTCAAGACATTGAGGATGCTAAATTGAAGAAGGCTTTTTGATATCTCGAACGGTTTGGCTGTGGCGTTCAAACAAATTCATGGCGAGAAAAGGGGAAACAGGAGGTGTGTTATAACTTCTGCATACATTTACTGAGTTTGATGAAACTTCAGCTGTATGTTCATTGTAGGAGGCTGATCACATGGATTTAACTATTGTGAGTCAAAGTTATAGTGCCACCAACTGGCAGCTGCTGCAGAAAAAGTGGCGTATTCCGATGACTTTGAAATAGTTATTTTACATTTACCGGGTTTAAATTAACTTTGCGCATTGTGCATAGTTGCCCTAAAGCCACGGGAGTGGCGGTGCCACCGGCACTGGGCTTGGGCCCATCATTGCCGCTTGCAGCTATATTTGTTATTACAATGCTCTGTAGGTCAATTCAAATGTAATGTAACTTACCAAAATTGGCTTGGATGGTCTAATGTACAGGGCTTTTGATTTATATATTTTATGTATGAGACTCGCATCCAGCTCCTGTCCAGTACGCAGTTTGGGTGAAATCAATTTGTTGCCACATGCCATCAGAAACTCTATGCTGAAAAACATTAAAATTTCATGCAAATTTCACAGCTAGAATTGACATAACCTTTAAATTCTTTATTATAATAAAATTATATTACAGGTTGGACTTAATATAACAAAGTACATTGTACACATGGTTACCTCACATCAGCAGAGAGCTTTTCTCCAAAGGCATCCCTTATTTGTTCAGCTACAGTCCTCTGGTCCCAGGATTTCTGGAATTCAAATCCATTCAATATATGTCCTTGTTCATGCAACTGTTGCTTTGTGCGATGCTTGACAACAACACTGCTTGATGGCTTTGGAAGAAGGATGACATCTTTGTGGAAAGTATGATGAAAATGTATTTTGGCCCTAGAAAACAATGCAGATATTATATTTTATATTTATTCATCCACAATTGAAATCTGTACTCATCAAACCATAAAACATGACAAAATTTAGGGTGATGTATTTCATACCACAGCTATTTAAAAAAAGTTGGCGATCTTTCATTTTATCATGTTTAACTCAATATCTGTCGACCACTAATTTACAGTAGCATTTTCCTTTAGGTCAGTACTATTCATAATAAAAATCCATTTCAATGTCTGCTGCCATATCTTATTGGGGTTTTTCCGTGCCCTGGCACGTTGCATCCTGCTTCTCAGTGTTCACAATCACAACAAGTTCAGTCCTTTCAATATAAAAGTCTTCTCTACTGACTGACTCACTCATAAAGACAGTCTTTGTCGCCATCTAATGGCAAAATAATGTAACTTTTTTTGCTGTTTACGGTCAGGGACTATTTTCTCCAGCGGAATGAAGGCTTTAAGTGATTTTACTTCATGAAAGTTACATTGATAGTTTCTGGCTTTAATATTTGTGTTGTGTGGTAACCGTTTTATAAAAGCCATAAGGTACTCGAGGCTAGTGCTGTATCGTGAATAAATAAGTCACGGCTGAAGGGGTTAGGCTACTCCACATTGTGTCGTGCCTAACTAACGACGCGCTTCAGCCGTGACTTATTCATGATACAGCACTAAACGCTCGTAAGGCAGTCAATTAGAACTGCATTACTCTACTTTTTCATTGTGAAAATACCCCGAGAGAGCTTGAAAAACACATAAATCATATATCGTCACAATCCTGTGTTTATTATCTTCACGTTGCAGTAACGTTAATCAAAACCAGACCACCCGTTGAAAAAAAAACGGCAAAATGGCCTCGTGCTATTTTCTGTCATTCGAATAATTTTTAGCGGCCTTTACTGTTTTTATTACGGACATGGTTTTTGAAAACACTATCCAACAGTGTTTACTGCGATGCCAAAGTGTGTTGCAAGATTATCAATCGTACATTTCACGAGTTTGTGTGCATACCGTGTTAATCCTTCGCGAACTGTAACGTTATATGGTAAATCATTTGGCTTGCGACCTTATGTTTAACTTCATTAGGTATTGTTAAGTTGTATATGTGCGTTGTTCTTACCTTTTCCTTGACTTGGAGTTCCAGTTGCCAAAGTGTTGGTGAGTCTGATATCTCAAAGAATGACGCAATCCTCCAGTTTGTCCTTGAGGTGCAGCTTGCCCTCCTGAAGCATCTACTCGTGAGCTGCCAGGCCTGAAAAGTGCCCTCATCTCACTTTCCACCGTGCTGTATGTAACGTTAGTATTACGTGCGGATGAGCCTGTCCTTGGTTGCTCAAGGGATGAGGCCAAAGATGTAACCGTTTCAGGAGATGATAAAATATTTCTTAATACTCCAATAGCTTGCTGAAGTGCACCTGCGGCTGCCTCATTTACCTCAGTCATGCTGATCAGGACCTATCCCGGTGACCCCGATCGCGCCAGACCTGACTTCCGTTTCCACTATACTCTCGCTCTCTCACATACATACATTATTCTCTTACATACACATATTTATTTCAGACATACATACATTTTCTTCTTACATACATTTATTATTTATAATATTAAATGTATACTTTGAATACATTTGCATAAGAGTAAAATGTATATATGTGAAAGGAGAATGTATGTGTGTGTGAGAGTAGAAATGTATGTATGTGAAAGGAGAATGTACGTGTGTGTGTGAGAGTATAAATTTATGTATGTGAAAGGAGAATGTATGTGTGTAAGAGTGGAAATATATGTATGTGAAAGGAGAATATATGTGTGTGAGAGTATAAATATATCAGAAAGAATCAGAAAGAGCTTTATTGCCAAGTGTGCTTGCACACACAAGGAATTTGTTTTGGTACTGAGGCTTCCAGTGGACATATACAGATACAAATACAACAAGAAACATAATACTACAAATTATAAGAATTAAAAATAAAAATATAAATATATGAGAATAAAAGTATCACAGTTGGGTTTAGTCAGAGTAGACATTTCCAGATTTACAGATTATGAACTATGAACATATTTACAGTGTTTTGAATATTATAAATAGAAAAAAATCTACATATAAGTGTCACATGAGTTGTAGGATATTGCACTAAACAGTGGGAGTATTGCACTTAAGGCATATGCCTTGGGAGGAGTGTTAACTGTTCAGAAGGGAAATGGCCTGTGGGAAGAAACTGTTCCTGTGCCGAGATGTTCTTGTGGCCAGTGATCTGAGTCGCCGTCTTGACGGTAACAGTTCAAACAGGAGGTGTCCAGGGTGAGTGGAGTCTGTGATGATTTTACCTGCTCTCTTCCTCACTCTGGAAGAGTACAGGTCCTGGAGGGTTGGCAGTGGGGCACCAATGATCCTCTCCGCAGTCCGGACTGTCCGTTGTAGTCTCCTGATGTCTGATTTGGTAGCTGAACCAAACCAGACAGTGATGGAAGTGCATAAGACAGACTCAATGACGGCTGAGTAGAACTGAATCAGCAGCTCCTGTGGCAAGTTGAACTTCCTCAGCTGGCGAAGGAAGTACAGTCTCTGCTGGGCTTTTTTCACGATGGAGTCAATGTGATTGTCCCACTTCAGGTCCTGAGAGATGATAGTGCCCAGGAACCTGAATGACTCCACTGCTTCCACAGTGCTGTTCATGATGGTGAGTGGGGGGAGTGCTGGGCTGTTCCTCCTGAAGTCCACGATCATCTCCACTGTTTTGAGCGTGTTCAGCTCAAGGTTGTTATAACTGCACCAGACAGCCAGCTGTTCAACCTCCAGCCTGTAAGCAGATTCGTCACCGTTTCGGATGAGACCGATGACAGTGGTGTCGTTGGCAAATTTCAGGAGCTTGACAGAGGGGTCTTTAGAAGTGCAGTCATTAGTGTACAGGGAGAAGAGCAGTGGGGAGAGAACGCACCCTTGAGGGGCGCCAGTGCTGGTGGTGAGAGTCCTGGATGTGAGTTTCCCCAGTCTCACTCGCTGCTGCCGGTTCGTCAGGAAGCTGGTGATCCACTGACAGATCGAGGATGGTATGGAGAGCTGGGTCAGTTTGGCTGTGAGAAGATCAGGCATGATGGTATTGAAGGCCGAACTGAAGTCCACAAAGAGGATCCTTGCATAAGTCCCAGGTCTGTCGAGATGTTGCAGGATATAATGCAGTCCCATGTTGACTGCATCATCCACAGACCTGTTTGCTCTGTAAGCAAACTGAAAGGGATCCAGCAGGGGTCCAGTGATGTCCTTCAGGTGGGCCAACACCAGTCTTTCAAACGACTTCATGACCACAGACGTGAGAGCGACAGGTCTGTAGTCATTAAGTCCAGTGATTTTGGGTTTTTTGGGGACCGGAATGATAGTGGAGCGTTTGAAGCAGCAGGGAACTTCACACTGCTCCAATGATCTATTGAAGATCTGCGTGAAGACCGGGGCCAGTTGGTCAGCGCAGGCTTTTAAACAAGCAGATGAGATGCCGTCTGGGCCTGAGGCTTTCCTAGTCTTCTGTTTTTTGAAGACTCGGCTCACGTCCTCCACACAGACCTTAAGCTCAGGTTGGATGGCAGGAGGGGGGAGTAATGGGAGTGCAGGAGGTGATGGTGAATGTGTGAAGTGCAGGTCAGAGCCGGTGTGTGGTGTGAATGAGGGCTTTTCAAACCTGCAATAAAATGAATTGTCAGCCAGGTGTTGATTGTCCACAGATCGGGGGGATGGTGACTTGTAGTTGGTGATGTTTCTCAGGCCATTCCAGACTGAAGATGGGTCGTTGGATGAAAACTGTTTTTTCAGTTTTTCAGAGTAGCTTCTTTTAGCAACTCTGATCTCCTTTGTCAGTCTGTTTCTGGCCTGGTTATACAAGATTTTATCCCCACTTCTGTAGGCATCCTCTTTGGCATGACGAAGGTGTTTGAGTTTTCCAGTAAACCATGGTTTATCATTAGTAAATGATAAGAATGTCCTGGTAGGAATGCATGTATCCTCACAGAAACTTATATATGATGTTACAGTATCTGTGAGCTCATCCAGATCGTTGGTAGCAGCTTCAAAAACAGTCCAATCAGTGCAATCAAAGCAGGCCTGTAGATTCTGCTCTGCTTCATTAGTCCATCTTTTTACAGTCCTTATTACAGGTTTTGCTGATTTCAGTTTCTGCCTGTAGGTCGGTATGAGATGAACCAAACAGTGATCAGAGAGCCCCAAAGCTGCTCGTGAAACGGAGTGATACGCATTTTTTATTGTGGTGTAACAGTGGTCCAGTATATTACTGTCTCTGGTGGGACATGTAACGTGCTGTCTGTATTTTGGTAGTTCACGGGAAAGATTTGCTTTGTTAAAATCCCCAAGAATGATTAAAAGAGAATCAGGATACCTCTGTTCTGTTTCAGCTATTTGTTCAGACAGCTGTTGTAGCGCCGCGCTCACACACGCGTCTGGAGGAATGTAAACATTCACAAGAATGAAAGAGGAAAACTCCCGAGGCGAGTAGAAAGGTTTACAGTTTATGAAATGTGCCTCTAAATTAGGAGAGCACATCTTCTTCAGTGTTGTTACATCTGAACACCAACTTTCGTTAATGTAGAAACACAATCCACCACCTCTTGTTTTCCCCGTTAGCTCCGCGATGCGATCCGCTCTGAACAGCTGGAAGCCCGGCAGATGTATTGCGTTGTCCGGTATGGCTTCACTCAGCCAGGTTTCAGTGAAGCACAGAGCAGCAGAGTTAAAAAAATCCTTGTTAGTGCGTGTGAGGAGAAGAAGTTCGTCCGTTTTGTTAGGAAGGGATCGGAGGTTCGCGAGATGAATACTGGGGAGTGCAGTGCGGAGGCCGCGCTCACGGAGTTTAACCAGCGCGCCGGCTCGCTTCCCGCGTTTGCGTTTGAACGCGCGTTTGAACAACAGCGCTGCCCCACCGACGAGAATGTCCAGCAAGACGTCCGAATAATCAAAAACTGTAGAAAAGTTATCCGGTGTGTGTTTCCTAATGTCCAGTAGTTCGTCTCTGGTGAAACTGATAGGAAAAGAATGACTAAACGCAGAACAAACGAACAAAAACAACACAATAGCTGGAGAGCTCCGCGCCAAGGCGGCCGTCTGCGGCGCCATCTTGATAGAAATATATGTATGTGAAAGGAGAATGTATGTGTGTAAGAGTGGAAATATATGTATGTGAAAGGAGAATGTATGTGTGTGAGAGTATAAATGTATGTATGTGAAAGGAGAATGTATGTGTGTGAGAGTAGAAGAATGGATTTTGGCTTGTACGGCCCCTCATACATTTGATTACATTTTGGAGAACAGACAGAAGAAGATCCGTCGATGTGCATTTGATGGTTGTTTGTGTTCAGATGTTCAGTAGCGGTTATGAGCGCGAGCACACGTGAAGAGTTAACTCTTTCTTCTCTGTGTCAATGGTTCCCTTTACATGCCTTTGAATGCAAAACTCTGCAGAGTCACTTTATTTCGACATTGTCTAATAATCCAAATGTAGTTGTAGTTTTCCTTGTGGTTTGTTGTGGTTTTCCTGTCACGAAACCTGGAGACCGAAAAATAAAGCAACAGGACTTGACGATTCACTTAAGCGGCCCAACAGCCGAACACTTTTATTTAGCACTTTTTAAAAAAGGTTCTTTATGTTTAGCCTAATTAATAGTTAATTATTTTATTTACAATTTAATATAAATGTTAATTTGCAGTTAATAATAAAGAAAACTGCTTTATAATGATTAAAAAAGGTTGTTTAAGTTTAGCATAATTCATAGTTCATTATTAATATTTACAATTTAATACAAATGTTAATTTGTTTATTTGTTAATAAAGAATACTGCTTTATAATTATTCATTTCCATTGTCATTTACAAGCTACATGCGTTCTTGATCGCGTCTGCAGTGTGTGACACGGCCGCAGTGCCATCTAAAGAAAACCCAACTATGTTTTACCAAATTTTCAGACTACACTTGGTAACCTATATTAACAGGGCTATGTATTGAACATGTTTGGAATTATAACCTTAAAACATCAGAGTATTGTTTATTTATTTATTTTTCGACTTAGTTTCTCCGCAACAAAAAGTAGTTCTACCTTCAGTGGACAGTGTCTTGTTTGCCACGATTGTCTTGCCATGTAACCAGCATTCCACAACGTTAAAATGTAATAAGGTTGTCATTTGTTTTATAAACTATAAATATTTGATAAGTGCTGAAAAAATAGGGAAGGATTGACAATCAACTGTACACTGTATGGCGACTAAAAAAAATATACTGTACATCTCACCTGCACAAACCAACTCATAAAATGCTGTCATTTTGCTGAGGTGTTGTGTAGCCAGCGGGTCCAGCTCACATCTTGGGGTGAGGGAAGTTATTTTAGGGTTCTTCCCATTGCCTTCCTTCTGAAGGAGGAGGAGTGGCTTATAGCCCATGGCATGTAGCTTCTCAAGCTGCAAAGACATTTATTTGTAAAGGATAAAAATGTATGTTATCAAAAAACCTGAGTGTAAATTCAATTTGAAGCAAAACTTGAAATTTGTTGTAAGACCAAACATTGACAAAAAACTGCACATTATTACATGTCATATTATACTAAGTTCCTCTGATCATATTGACATAATTCGAATGCACTTATGACCAGCAAAAGCAAAAGTACTGAGTCATCCTCAAAAGTGAAGTTTCTATTTTGTCAAATTTACTGTGCATGAAAAATAATCTCTGGCTTGAATTTGATGTTAGAATTATTAACAGATCAAGGACTCAACGTTAAATTTTAAAAGTGTTTAAAAGTCAAAATCTGGTTGCCACTTGTATGAATTTGGTAGCCAAAGGCAAACATTAATGTTCAGCCCTGTATATGATTTGTTTCACCCATCTTTCATGTTTACCACCCCAAATGAATAGGTTTACACTGAAAATCAATGCATTTCAATACATTGCAAATACATAACAGGATTAGTTCTACGAGGAGGAAGGTGGGACATCTAGGATCCAGGATTTAGTAAAATACACAATATAGCTTTGTTCTTTACTTTGGTGAACCTATTCATACTGTATGTTTTTTTTAAGGTTAAATGCTCACGAAATAAATGAATTTTCGGTTGTCTTTTGCATGTTGTCAGGGATTCTGCGTTCTGGATGACGGTGGGAGATCATTCCTCCAGCCGGAACCGTGAGTGAGAATGTTCTGGAGTTATTTTTTGGCAAAGGTTACTTAGTTCATTAATGCCTTTCAAGTTAACAGTCAGTGACCTTAATGGTTAAATCTGCTGGCCTGTTCCCAAAAGCCATAACCAATTTGAACTCACACAGGCACTGACTCCACACTCACCCCCCGATCCCCGGACTTTCTTCTACCCACCTACTGTGCAATATTTAACATTTAATACTTTTGATAACACTGATATTCTGTGCAATTTCCTTACTGTTCAATATTTAATACTTCTGATACAATCAAAATCACACAGATTACAAACCATATATATCTTTCTATTTTAATGTATATAGCTTCTTAGAACTGTGCACCTTACCCCCGAATCCCTCCCCCCTCTTTTGCAATACTAATTTTATTCCTTGTTGTCACATTTCTCTTACATACATGTTGACACTGGAAAAGGAGTTGCTTCAATCTCGTTGTACATGTGTATGATAACAATAAAAGGCATTCTATTCTATTCAATTCAATTCTGAAGAATCTGTTTTTAAAGTTAAACTCCACTTTTAACAGTAGTACCTAAATTCCTCATTAATATTACATGAATGCCATGACTACATTAAATTCATTACATACTACTGAAAGGGGGAATCACATGCTCAATTTAAGTCAGTTTTTCAATAAAGATTTACCTGGCCCGCAACTTGGACCCAGTTTTTAATTTTGGACCACCGTGTATATGAGTTTAACACGCCTGCACTAGGCTTTAACTGAGTGAAAGAGAACCTTCAAGTTGCATTTGGTGTTTAAACTGTTTAGAGGTCGGGAAACCCTATATTTCAGAAATCTGGCTTAAATCGCTCTTTTGAAAAATATATTATGATCTTCTGTCAAAAATGTCACTCAATCAGGACTGGTAAATGTGGCGACCCTATTAAAAAAGGTAGTGTTAATTGTACACACCAAAATGATGGCTTCATCCCGCATGGCTGCCTCATTGTGTTTTTTTTAAGCTTGCCAAGCCACTCCCCCTTCTTCATATCAAGGGCCTGCATCCTCTTCATCACACGAGCCTTCTTGAGCTGCTCTGCCCCACAGGACTTACAAACCTTACTGGCACAGGGCATGACCTGGGGGCAGTTGGGGCATTTCTTTTCATTAGAAACCATGTTGTCTGAGAAAAAAAGAAAGAAAAAAGAGAAAGTTATTTATGTATAATATAGGCTACACATAGAATCATTCTGAATTATTATCACACTATATGATTTAAAATCACACTATGCAAGGGATGATATGTGCTTTCTTAATTTCAATGGTCAAATTGTAACCAGTCATTCTTCTGAGTTTTGAACTTTTGTTCGTGATGACATTGTTATAAGGGTAAACATTTCTCTGATTTTTAACTGCCATTTACACAATAATACAGTTGTGTGTCTGTGTGTGTGTGTTGCCCAGATGAGAGACAGAACATAGTCCTTAGGATATATCAATATATTGATAAAGGAAAAATGTGACAATTTCATGTTTACTGCATGTCAAATGTTAATATCACATTATTAAACGAAAAGCGAAAAGGAAGAGAAAATGTTTGTGAAGTAGTAGGTGACACTAACATGTGACATGCTAGGACATGCAGTTAGCACTTTATAGGGTTTTATATCAGACAAATGGAAACAACAAAGCAATGTCACAAAAAGTGAAATAGGGCATAAGGCAGACAATACCCCAGCAACATGACACATACTTGACTACACTTTTGTATGTATATTTCATCAAATTATATAGGCTACTTGTTCATGAGGTAATAATTTTGACCTACCTTAATCAACGACTCCAGAGAGGAAATAGCAATTGTGCGAGCGAGCTCCGTCATCCGGATATTGTAAATTAAAAAAAATAATAATAATAATTTAACGAATTAAAAATTATTTTTAGAACAGGGCATCAAAAGAAACTCCCTAGAGCTTTTAAAAAATATATTTCGGAGCTTAACTTACTGTAAACAAACAAAAAAAAAAACTTTTTTTTTTTTGGCTGTAAGATGAGCAATGTTTCTTTTTTATAAAAAAATGTTTTATTGAATTTTTAAAATTACAGAATTCAATACCAAGTCCTTGACACATTACTTTTACACGTTTTCACATTTCGTAACAATATCATTTAAATAAAAAGAACCACAAAAAAAAGAAAAGAAAAAAAGAAACTTAAAATAAAGGGCATCACGGACGTATGTTAAATTAATTTAGCAGAGATAGGCCTACAGATCTTTGGGTTTTTCAATTTTTTAAAAACTTTAGACTCTAAATATATTGTAACGGCTGCTTAAAAATGCGATAGCCTATAGGCTGCTGTCGTTAATGAACTGCTGATCGCTGTCAGATTCTGTGATATGAATGTCCGCGTTGTATTGTGGTTAATGGGCAGAATGAGCCCCGCTTGGCCCGTGTTCTGGTTTACTGTAATATTTCACCGGTAATAAGACCGAAATAATATTATTAAAATAAAGAAATGAATGAATACAATGATAACATCTAAATAAATGTTGATAGATGTAGCGTTATAGTTTTAAAAATATCAATAAAAGAGCCAAGCAATCCAGCTTCAAAATAATAACCGAAAAAGACTGAAATAATAGAATACATAATTAATAACCGTGATAAGATCTCGTGAATAAATGTTGAATAAACAGCTTCTGTGCTCCAGCCCGATTGGCAGAAAGAATCGTGCTGTTCACGAAAGATTCATCCAATTGAAATGCATCAGTTTATAAAACGTGCTGAAATTACGAAAATAACGAAATTAACGTGTCCCTGCCACGAATAAATAGATTAAATTACGTGACCACATCACGAACTAACTGAGACTGGACCCTTTTTTCATCTCCACTGTTATCAACATCGCAAGTCTAGTTAAGTTTTTCATATTTTCATTTTTTTTTAAATTAATACACATTCATAACTATATATTTTTTAATATTACCTTGTTAGTAAATGACAAAAAACGAATCAACGCTGCTGTGAGGGTGTTTCTAATACAACGGCTGTGACTGCAAAAGTGACATCTTTCTCTTTTTTGAACAACATAATCAACTCTCTATGTATTTTCCCTCTTTTGAAAAACTCTATCATATATTTATTTATTTTGCTATAGAAGTTTACCCAACTGTGATGACTTCCGCTTCTGAGAACCCTGGAAATGTGAAAAGGCTGCAAATGCATTCAATATACATTAGCCCTATTCGCACGGGATAAGTATGACCTGGTGACCTTAGAGTTTGTCTGAGATCTTAATCCCGTGCGAATCGGCCATGTCTGTAATTTGTAAAGTAAAAATTCCCCCGCAAATTACCTACTATATTTCGCCGAACACCGAGTTCCTGTGATAATATTAGTCCCGTGCGAATCGACATCTCTGTGATTTGGCCGGATCGTATATCATGTTTTCAAGGTTTTTGCTTCATGTGCGCCTTTTTATCCATCTTTCGCGAAGAATGGAGGCTGTGTTGGAGTGTTTTGATAGTATTTTGGGTGCTGGGTCATATCGCTATACACAACTACACAATTTGCAGAAAGTGAAAGCTGAAAATCATCAGAAGAACTTTATTCTGTTTATGTCATAATATTTATGTCATAATAAATTTCCAAGCCTATGGACGTTATATCCGGGAGATAAGTCAGTAAATTTGAGTAAAATCACAGGCTTCGGTTATCCCGTGCGAATGCGCCACAGATGTGGGGGGTAATTTCTAAATCACACGAGGTCCCCAGATAGTACTAATCCCGTGTGAATAGAGCTAATGACAGATTTAAGTCCTATTCAGACAAGACTATTTTATCATGGAGAGGAGGGGTAAAGTAATTATTACCAGAGGTTCTCAGTGATTTTAGTCCCATCCGAATGTGCAATGTCAGTAATAATTACGGACAATGTCAGTAAAGATTACGGCGACTTTTACCTTCTGTAAAAAGGTCTGGGAAAATTACCACAGGTAATATTAATCCCGTGCGAATAGTTTTACTGAGATTTCTTATCCCATGCGAATTGGCCATTAAAGGGTTAGTTCACCCAAAAATGAAAATGAGTAATTACTGTCCCTCATGTTGTTCAACCCCGTAAGACTTTCGTTCGTCTTTGGAACACAAATGAAGATATTTTTGATGAAATCTGAGAGCTGGATCACTCCTCCACAGGCTTCTATTGTAATTGAAACTTGCCGGCCCAGAAAGTTAGAAAAGACAATGTTTATAATAGTCCAAGTGACTACAGTAGCTCAGCCATGAGTTTATCAAGTGATGAGAATACTTTTTGTGCGAAAAAAATGAATAGTTGAATTTTTGTTGTTTGTTTGCGCAGTGGCAGTGCTCTATGTGCTCTATGTGAATTATATTGTTTAAATTGATATTGAAAAAAATGACAAACGTTTGTGTGACATGTAATGTGCCCTGGATTTTCCACATTATTAAGAGTTGTTCTTTCTGCTCTCAAATAGCATTCAGTATAGTGTAACTTAATATTTAAAATACATTTCTTGAATGTCAAATTTGATTTGTGAATAAGTTCAAGAACACTATTTGGGACACTGTTTTGATAACTGTATTGTATCCTATCGAGAGCCTTTCATCATATATCATGAAAATTATTTATTGTTACGAAAAAAATATATAGTCTTATTTGAGTTATTTACCAGTCATGCACCTTTGCTCTCTCCCAGTGTCTCTACCAGAGCATGCAATCCAAAGATATAAAGAGGTCTTGCAGTATTTTGAACAGGGAATCACCAAAACAATAGTGGATACTGCAGCGATAGCTGATAGAGGCTAGTGACGTTGAAGCCTACAAGAGCTAGCGTGAAACCTTCCATAGAGGCCAGAAACACTCACAGTTTGCAGAACAATGCAGAGAAATGTGCTTGAAGGAGACACTTCAAAGTGTCATTGAGCACAAAAAGAAAAATGTCTTGCTCATTGACCTTGTCAAAAACAAAAGTAACTTTTGTTCAAACATGTGTGTGTTAGAGAAGCATTGGCAAGGTTGAAGTTCAGGCCTTGGGAGTGCATACACATTTATTATATTTGTTGGTGTTTTATCTGTTACATTTAGTCAGTTTTTTTTTTTTTTTTTTTGTAATTTAGTGTAAAAGTTTTGGAATTAAAAAAAATGCTTTCTTTATGACCGTGTTTACCTGCTGTTTTATTTTGTGGATTTTTTTTTTTTTTTTTTTTTTTTTTGAAAACACTAACAAAGCAATTTACCATACAGGAAAATAAATGTTGCTCTAATGACTCGTTTTGGGAGTGCAGTAATTCCACTAAATCCATATTGCATTTCTATAGTAGTAATACTAATAATAATAGTATTGGTAGTAAAGAAAAATACCAACCTGATTATTGTAATGGATAATTGTGTGACTGTTCATTAGTTGTTACTTCATAGTTAGTTTTCTTGAACTTTAATTAGTAGATATTTAATAGTAGTTCTTCAGGAGATATGACTGAATTCAGTAGTTATCCTTTGACTGGAGTCAATCATTTAGACATTGATTAGCGCTGTTAGACCGCTGAGATCAGCCTAAACAATTACATTTTAAACCTTTTTCTCATCAACAAACATAGCATGTGGAGTGCAGCAAGTATTGGCCAATTACTCTTGACTTTTCTGTTAGTATAAAGCAAGTGTACTTTTTCTATTTCTGAGAAGTACATAGAAAGTAGACTAAAAGTATACTTTGGTATTTTTAGTTTAATAGATGTATAGCACACTTGAATAAACTTCTTTTTCATAAGCGTATTTTCATCATGATCTTTTGCAGAAGTGAAACTGTTGTGTTCCAGTCCAGATCATGTAACCAATCAGAGAGTGAGACTGAAAAGCCCATTTGCATTGTCAGGGTGGAGTGATTGTGATCTCTCAGAATAGAGCAGCTCTGTCTCCAGAGACCATGTTCAAACCCCAAGAGCTTTATTTGACATTTACTGCTACATCAACCTTCTGAAAAGCACCTGCATCTTCATCTGTTAGTTCAATGATGTTGTCAGACACAAAGTGAACTTGTTGAGAAGCTTTATTGAATGTTGCAGCAAACACAGCAGATTGATAGATCACACACACACACACACACACACACACACACACACACACACACACACACACACACACACACACACTGTTTCAGTATTGAGTTGTAAAGCACTACAGCTGCAGCACTAGACTCATGTGAATCCTGCCTGACACAGGACACTCAGATACGGCTCATCTTCAGGAGAGAAACATCAGCACTCAGAGCTCTTGTGGAACGAGACCTCATGAGGAGCTCCATCATGTGTTACTCTGCAGACGTACAGCTCTCCCTGTTCCCAGCGTGCTTTGCTGAGGGTCAGGACGCTACTGCGGCTGTAGCGGCCGTCCTGCTGGCTCTCTGCGCTGGTCAGAACCCCCTCGGTGACCTCTGACCCGTCCAGTGTCCAGCTCACCAGCGCCCCCTGTGGAGAGTAAGAGCTGAGCAGGCAGAGCAGTGCGGCTGAGTCTCCAGAGATCTGCAGAGAAGAGGGCGGCAGCAGAGACACTGAGGGCTTCACTGTGGGACCAGCTGCAGGAGACAAACACAACACATTCACAAACACACACACAACACACTGCACTGCACATTCACAGCATTTCAACAGGACTGAAGCAGCAGACATGAGGAATGCAGGAAAAATCACCAGCATCTGATCCTTCATGTCCTTCAGCTTCACTACACCTCATATATATATATATATATATATATATATATATATATATATATATATATATATATATAATTTATATAGCGATTGTGTAGTTTGTATATATATATATATATACAATATACAAACTACACAATCGCTATATCAATTTAAATCACAAAAACATTGTAATGCACTGACTGCTTTAATTCCAGCAGTTTTTCACTCAAACAGTTTTGCACATAGATATCTTACATTTTGAGACTGAAAATGTAACTCAATTTCAAACCGAATTAATTAATTTATGAAACATATATTGTGTTTGTATTATAAGGCACTGAATTATAAGCACAACATGAGCAAAAGAGATTCAGTATCATTGACTGAACTACAGAAAGTAGCAACATTTACATTCTGATGTCAAATCTCTTTTTTACATGTATGATTTCTACAATAAAAGATGAACTAAATATGAACTCAGTGTAGAAATAAATGAAGGGAAAACAAACATGTAATAAACTGAATAAACTCATAGTGAGACACATTATGGAAATATGTTTAGAATTTTATTTCTTTTTTTTTTTGGAAAGGAATAATGCTATTCTTATAATAATATCATTGTTTTAGATTAAATAATTATACAAAAATATCAGCAACACTTTAATTAAAGCCTTTATATTGTATTATAAAAGTATTTTTAATGCATTAATTATATATTGTTTTACACATTATATTATTATCTTTTCATTTTTACACTTTAAGAAATTACAATACTTTAAAACTCATGACAAACAACCAATTTTTTATTATTGTAATACATTTTAACTTTGGTTGCAATTATTTACGAAAATATTTACTGCATTATAACATACATTATGAAAACTTTTATAATGCATTATACATAAAGGCTTCAAGTAAAGTTTTACCACAATATCTAATAATCATAATTATTAATAAATGTTGTTCTTGTTTCAACTGTAAAACACTTTCTGAAATCTAAATTGTATTTTTTTTATTAGGTGATTAAATAGACAGACTTACCGATCACCAGTTTAGTTCCTCCACCGAATGTCCACCACAGTGATACAATCTAATGAAACACTCGTACAAAAACCTCTATTCCACTCGAGTGAACACACACTCCAGCAGAGAGAGAGAAACAACACTTCAACACACTGATATTAGAAGATCCTCAGCTCTTCTCAACACTCACTCATTCAGATTTGACTAAATGCTTTCTGATATAACACTGTTTAAAGAAATATATTTGATGAGCTGTGACCTCTGAGGTGACCTTTGACCTCTTTGATCATGGATGATGTTGTGGAGTTTCTCATAATGATGCTTCTGTTCTTCATATGCAGATCAATCATCATGATTGACAGAAAAACCTGCAGCTTCACACTTCAATCTTCAGTGAGAATCTGTTCAAATAATGAGTTTATTGAATATTAGAGCCAAAGTCAATAGAAAGTGTGACAATGAAGATATAAAAGGTGTTTTGCATGTTCTACACAGTCAAGCATGTTTTCATATTCAAGGTGTGTTATAAAAGTATCTGGACTGGTTATGAATCTCCACACAAGATCATGAAACGTGAACAAGCTCTAATATGTGTCCATCTTTAACGCCTGTTTCTTCTCCATCTGATGATTTCAGACACACATGAGGCTTCATGATAGATGGAGTGACACCATGAACTCTGATTAGAGATTCACAATCAGTCCTGATACTTTCTGAACACACTCATGATTCATGATCTTACTTTAGTGATGGCGCTTCATCTAATGGAAGTGTAGCAGTGATGATGGTCACATGACTGAATATGGACACAGAGATGGACGTTCATCTGCACATCCTCAGTGTCTCAGGAGTCACAATAAACATACTAAATAAAGTCATGATTGTGTAACTCTAGTGTATATGAGTTTGTTCTCAGCACAAGCTGTTGTAAATCCTGCCCACTTCTTTGCATTGTCAGCACATGCTTCAGTGCTCTGAGAGTGTTTATAGTGCTGTGAGTTTAACACTTCATGACTGAGAGCAGAACACACACACTCTTCATCATCACACACGACTAAACTACAACTATGAACACAATCATCTTCATCTGGACTCTCTGTATATTTGTTCAAGGTAAAAAAATTAAAGAAATGTTTACATTAAATTATTATAATATTAATAGCAATGAGTGTTACAAATACATTTGTTACATACATTTTTCTAACAGGTTTCAGTGGACAAGTGACTGTGACTCAGAATCCTTCTGTAAAAACAGTTCAAATTGGTGAATCAGTCTCTATAAACTGCAAAACAAACACAATAGTGAGCAATGCCTGTGTAGGTACAAATACTTGTATGGCCTGGTACTCACAGAAACCTGGAGAAGCTCCTAAACTCCTGATTCATTCTGCAAGCCAAAGAGTTTCAAACACTCAATCTAGATTCAGTGGCAGTGGATCCAGAACTGATTTTACTCTGAGCATCAGTGGAGTCCAGACTGAAGATACAGGAGATTATTACTGTCAGAGTTTACACTGTCCTAGTAGCTGTGTGTTCACACAGTGATAAAGAGTGGTACAAAAACCTCTGTCAGTCAGACGTCACAGTGACTGCACTGATACAGCTGAGAGAAACTGCAGCTGCTGATGGAGGATCACAAACTACACAATATCAAACCTTTCACAGACTTATTATTATGATGCAAGTAAACATGAAACACAATCTTATATCCATTACTAAACACAAGACGAGTTATATCTCCAGACTAAAGACATCTGAGGAAGTGTCAAGCGTCAGAAACACTAGCCGAGGAAAGGCTGTTGTCGACGGGGTTCATGAGCGCTGATCGCCTGGATCTCACAACCCCGAAAACATCAGATTAAATGTTCAAATAGGCGCTATCTTTATAAATAAACCAACGGTTTGAGCTTTAAACAACTACATTTTTCAGCCGAAAAAATCTTAAAACTACAGTTTGTGACACAATAACAGCAGTATTTTTAAATTACGCAGGTTTTTTCCTCTGCTATCCTGTCCTAAATGCAAAAGACCTTTACTCGCTAGTGTGGAACTGAGAAAAATTACTTTTAAGATTTTTAGTTGTCCAGCCAAATTTATTATAGGTAGGATATTATAATATATAATGAAAATTATCTACATAAAAATATATTGAGCTCAAACTTGACTCTTGACTCCTATTTGAAGTTACTGTATTCTGCCTTTGTATTGTCTGCAAAACTTGAGTCAAGCCAAGACAAAAGGCAGTAACTTCCACATTATCAATATTTAGTTGTTGATCACCATTTACAAAACCATTACAGTAACACCTGTATAAAATCTAGTGATCATGGCATTTATTTTGAATGATTTACAATTATTTATAGCCCTTTTATTGCTATCCAGTGCTTTGGTTGCATTCTGATGGCATTAATTTTTAATGTAATCTTTATTTCGAAAAACAATTAAACTAGAAAATAATAAAAATAAAAAAGACAGCAATACTTATGCAGTATCCATCAAAAAATAAAAAATAAAACCAAGAATAACCAAAAAAAAATAAATATATATATATATAAAATTGATTATAGCATAATAATCAACCTGTTCGAAATGTGATAGGTAGAAGCCCTAGGCTTATTAGGACCTACCCACAGTAACTACCCAAACCAAATCACAAACGAACAAGATAAATAGAAACTTAACGTTTAAGATAATACAGAAAAAAAACTACTAAATTAACTAATGCTTTATCCTGAAATTAAGATAAAGATAAAGAAGCATAAACAGAAACCATTATCAAGCATGCTTTACAAGCTATGAGTTGTCATTCGCCCTCACCACTTCTGTACTTATCAAATATAACACTTTTATACCTTTTTTTAAATTGCAACATGTTAACACTTTGTTTGATCAAACTACTCAGACGTTTCCACAAAAGCACCCCACAAATAGAAATACACATACTTTTGTGCTTTGTCCGAGTCCTATGTTGTTCCCCTCTCAAATAATAACCCCATCCCTATCTGTGAACAGTTGTTGTATGTTTCCAGGCAACTGTTTATTTATTGCTTTATAGATTAATATTTGTTATAGATATAATATTAATATTATAGATTAATATTAATATTTGATTAATATATATTTATCTATATATTAATATAGATTGTGCAGTCCTAAATTTAACCAGATCATTAAACTTTAGAGTGTGCAATTTTAAATACAGTAAATTGGTTTGCTCATGGTATCCTACTTTACTTAGGCTACTAACCTAATTGCTCTTTTTTGTACTGTACTTAATGTAAGTAAGGCAACACAAGAGAACAATACAAAATATAAAGTGCTTTTTGACTCAATACATGCCTTGCTTTCCCCATTACTCCAATATTCTGCACTATTTCTGTTCTAACATATTTGATATGGGGTTTCCAACAGATTTTGTCATCCATAATCACACCCAAAAATGTATTTTCGTACACTCTATTTTAACATTATTATTAGTACTTTTACTTGTGTATCAGTTTTAAGATTGCCAAACAGCATAAGTTTGGTTTTATCTACATTTATCGCTAATTTATTTAAGTCAAACTGTTCTAGCCCCCAAAAAGAGGGGATCCTGAGAACGCCCTACTCGGGCCCACCGATGCCGGCGAAGGACGGAAGGAGTCGTGAAAAGGACACAAACACCAAATACCGTATAAAAACTGAAGCTTTTATTTAGCCACAAAAATAGTGTAAACAATCATTTTCTGGAAAAGAGGGGAGGGCTGGACGGACCAAAGCAAAGAAACAAACAAACAAAAAACAAACCCCACCCCTAATCTAAGCTTTTTTTAAATCAATAAATACTCCCACTGCATATTTCTTGTTATCTATAGCACTGGTAATGTCTTCAATTAACTCCATTGATGTAGATCTGTTTGACCTGAATCCATACTGACTATCAAATAATTCATGCTTCTCAATGAAATTATCCAATCTAATCACATACAATTTTTCTAATATTTTAGAGAACTGTGAAAGTAAAGACGCTTGCCTGTAATTCGTGAATTAATTTCTCTCTCCAGCTTTATTTAGTGGTATGACTTTAGCAATTTTCATTTTGCTTGGGAATACACCCGTTTTGAAAGACAAATTATAAACATAAGTTAATGGTTTAACAATTGCACCAATGACATCCTTAATTATAACCATATCAATATTATTCCAGTCTGTTGACTTTTTATTCTTACATTTGCTAACAATTTCAATAATCTCTATTTCCTCAAATGGTTTCAGAAACATCGAGTTAGGGTTACTGTCTAAATAATCCACGGCCATCACGTCACCTTCAATCTGTGGACTTTTAATTTCCTCGGCCAGATTTGGTCCCACACTTACAAAAAAATATTAAACCCATTGACCGCATCATTCATGTTGCTTAAAGTCCTCTCATTATCCATAAAATACTGAGGGTATTTTTTATTCATTGATCCATTCCTGATAATATTATTTAGCACCTTCCATATACCCTTGATGTCATTTTTATTATCATTAAATATTTTATTAGAATAATCTTTCTTACTTATCCGCATGATACTGGTCAACTTATTTTTATATCTTTTTTATTTGTTATCAGCTTCTATAGTTCTGTGTTTTATTAATTCTTTATACAAGGTGTTCTTTTTTTGCAAGCATTTTTTAAATCTTTTGTCATCCATGGTCTCTCTTTAAATTTGTGCTTTATGTTTGTGTTCATCATATAATGATTTAAAAGTGGTTAGAAATGTTAAATATGCATTACTGGTATCAGTCTCATCATACAGTTGTTAATGAATGAATGAATGAAAAGTTTTTATTTCGAACATGTAAAAAAAAAACAATTAATAACAAAAAACAATTAATAAAAAACAATTTTAACTTATACATGTCCGAAAAGGAGTAGGAAGAAGCATAAGCTTATTCAATCCTACCCCATCTCCACTACTTTTTAATAATTAGCTAATTAACCGGTTGACCGAACATTTTGATCTATTTGTCTCTACACACCAAAAAAACAAAACCAACATACATATTTACCTATGTTTATATACATCTTCAATAAAAAATGACATAAGAAAAAAATTATAATAATAATAATAAAAAAAAAGAAAAAATATAAATAAACTTTCACCTAACTAATAACCTTAATCCTCTCTATACCTTGCAAAAATCATATTTTTACAATGCTTTTTAAACTGAGTCATACTTGGGCATTGTTTAAGTACTGAACTTAATCTGTTCCACAACTTCACTCAACATATCAAAACACAAAAACTTTTTAATGTTGTACGGACACATAATTGTTTAAAGTTGCTCTCACCCCTAATATTATATCTCCCTTCTCTATTAAAAAACAGTTGTTGAATATTACCAGGGAGTAGGTTATTTTTTACTCTATACATTATTTGTGCTGTTTGAACATAAACCAGATCAGTAAATTTCAATGTCTTGGATTTTAAAAATAATACATTTGTGTGATCTCTATAACCGGCACCATGAATCATCCTTATGGCTTTTTTTTGCAACCTAAATACAGATAATAGTCTGCATCCGTAAGTATTACCCCAAACCTCCGCACAATAGTTTAGATATGGTAATATCAGTGCACAGTAAAGAATGTGGAGTGATTTGTAGTTCAGAACATGTTTCGCTTTGTTCAATATTGAAATACTTCTTGAAAGTTTATTGTGTACATGTTTTATGTGAGATTTCCAACATATTTTGTCATCTATTATCACTCCAAGAAACTTATTTTCATTAACCCGTTCTATGTCCACCCCATCTACCTGTATCCAAATGTGTATACTCTTTTTACAGTTACCAAATAACATGAAGTTAGTTTTATTGATGTTTAATGATAATTTATTTTTATCAAACCATCTTTTTAAATTATACATTGCTGAAGCAGTAATCTCCTCTAGTTCCTGTAAATTCCCCCCAGAACAAAACATATTTGTGTCATCCGCAAATAGCACTAGTTTTACTGTCTTTGTAACTTTACATATATCATTTATATATAACAAAAACAATTTTGGACCCAGAACTGACCCCTGGGGGACGCCACAAGTAATGTCCAAGTACGACGATGAGTATTCCCCAAACTTCACAAATTGTTTCCTACCACTTAAATAACTTTTCACTGGGGCGTAGTGCAACACTACGCCCCTGATCCCATACCGTTTCAATTTATTAAGTAATATATTATGATTGATTGTGTCAAAAGCTTTTTTAAGATTGATGAAAACGTCTCAGGTTACGTATGTAACCCTGGTTCCCTGATAGGGAACGAGACGCTGCGTTTGAGACGCGATGGGAACGCTCTGCGTGATTACGTCGTGAAGCACGTGTAAAATCAGTCCAATGGAAGCCCACTACGACATAGGTGACGTCATAGACCAGGAAACTATATAGCAGCCCTGAAATCAGACCGCGACAGCTTCTGAAAAACCTGAAGCAAGTCGATCAGGGCATGCAGGAAGTATGGCAGGCAAACGCAGCGTCTCGTTCCCTATCAGGGAACCAGGGTTACATACGTAACCTGAGACGTTCCCTTTCAAGGGAACTCGAGCTGCGTTTGAGACGCGATGGGAACCCTATACCCACTACGCCATAGTGAAAAATGCACGTTCTGTGTGAAGTCCTGCGCACACTAAGAAGCAAGCAACCTCGCCCCAGGAGTGGAGAGGTCAAGGTCATAAAACCTGACAAATGTATGCGGAGAGGACCATCCTGCCGCATATCACACGTCAAGAAGGGAAACTCCCGAAATTAAGGCCATAGAGGCCGCCATACTCCGAGTAGAATGGGCCCGCACAGCCATAGGTGAAGGCTGTCCGGTCGCTTCATAAGCTAATGAATAGCCTCGACTATCCATTTACTCATCACCTGTTTAGATGCAGGGCATCCTCTCTTGAGTGACCCAAAACAAACAAATAATTGCTCAGATTTACGCCACAGAGCAGCTCTGTAAACGTGGGCATCTAAAGCCCAGACTGGACATAACAGGTTAAGCTGTTCCTGATCTGGGGTATTAAAGGGAGGAGGATAAAAAGGCCTGCCGCACTATTGGGCCCCCAACATTTAGTGGGACCTTAGGAATATAATAATAATAATAATACATTTTATTTATAATGCGCTTTTCTAAAACCCAAAGCGCTACAGACAATAATATAAGTAAAATACATAAGTAGAAGAGTAATACAAAGTAATCATTACAGTACAACACAGTAGAATACTAATCATAACAGTCTATGTAAGCAATTTTAAAAAGATGTGTTTTTAAGAACTTCTTGAAACTGGATAATGTAGGAGCACCTCTAACAGTAAGAGGAAGTGCATTCCATAACCTGGGTGCCGCGACAGAGAAAGCTCTCTCACCCATAGATTTTAATCTACAGGGAGGCTGCTGAAGAATAAGAGAGTCCGCAGACCGAAGGGAACGAGAAGGCGCGTACAGGCTGACTAAGTCACAGATATAAGACGGAGCTATTTCGTGCATAGCTTTGTATGTTAGTGTAAGAGTTTTAAAAGCTATACGTGACTGGACAGGTAGCCAATGCAAATTATAAAGCACACCTGTGATGTGCTGACGAGGTGAAGTGTGTGTAAGCACACGTGCTGCTGAATTCTGGATGTACTGGAGGCGTTTTATAGATTTAGCAGGTAAACCAACAAAAAGTGCATTACAATAATCTATTCTAGAGGTAACAAATGCATGAATAAGCCTTTCAGCATCAGGTAGAGTAAGATAGGGCCTAATTCTTGCAATGTTTCTTAGATGATGGAATGCAGATTTCGTAATGCTCTTTATGTGAGAGTCTAGTGTTAAGTGGGCATCAAAAATCACACCAAGGTTACGAGCACAAGAAGATGGAGATAAAACACTATCATCCATGATCAAATTAAAATGTCTCCCTTTGTGAGTAGCCGCAGGTGTGCCAATGAGTAGAATCTCTGTCTTAGAGGAATTCAGTTTTAAAAAATTATGATGCATCCACGTTTTTATTTCCTGCACACATTCCGACAGAATTTTGGAGGTAACAGTAGGATCAGATTTAGAGCTGATGTAAATTTGAGTATCATCAGCATAAAAATGATACCCCAGACCATATTTCCTAATTATTTGCCCCAATGGAAGCATATAAACACTAAACAATATGGGACCCAAGACAGATCCCTGAGGAACGCCACAACGGACTTGTCCAGTATCAGATTTGTTGTTTCCCAAGACAACAAACTGGGAACGATCAGTGAAGTACGATTTGAACCAGTTTAGTACAGTACCAGTGATACCAAGCCAGCTCTCCAGCCGATTTAGCAGGATAGAATGGCACACTGTGTCAAAAGCTGCACTCAGATCTAACAAGACCAAGATGGTAGAGGCTCCAGAGTCAGCTGACACAAGCAGGTCATTCATAACACGAACCAAGGCTGTCTCTGTACTGTGTCCCTTTCTAAACCCAGACTGAAATGGTTCGAAAAGCTTGTTGGATGACAAGTGTAAGTGGAGTTGTGCCACAACAACACGTTCTAAAACCTTGGAAAGAAAGGGGAGATTTGAGATAGGCCTGTAGTTCCCTTTCGAAGGGAACTCAACAATACGTCAACGACGTTATGGGGGACGCCTCAGGCGTGACAGGTGTCTGAAATCACTATCAAATCACGTCAATCATATTGACCGGCGACAGCCCGTGAATCATTAGCGTGTATGATTAACGTGCGACCTGGAAGTATAAAGGGGCGCCTTGCACACATGACAAATCATCTCATCGTCTTCAGGGACTGTCTGTTTGAAAACGCTACTTAATGAAACGGTAAGAAAATTAAATGTACAGCACACGAGTGTGCTTTTCCTGCCTGGGAGAAGAGCGCGCACGGGAGATTCTCGAGGGAATCCTCTGTGTGAACTGTGAGCGTTTTTCTTTTAAAACGCTCGCTCTCGTCTGGCCCTCTTCTCGAGTGAAGGGGGTTCAACGTCTGGTTCTCGTGGTCCCGCTCGTGCCGAGGCAGAGCGGCGACTTGCATCATGGGCTTCCAGATAGAGCTCGTCGATCATCTTGAGAGTGCTGTAAACCTCTCAGATGATTCGACGGCTGACGAGGGCGAAGCAGGTGCTCTTGCTGCTCTTCAGGACGAGCAGGAGATGGCTGAGGAGGTTTATAATCAGGTAGATCCTGAACCCTCTCAGCCACCCTGCCCCGTGTATGCAGGTCTGGTGGATGTTGTGGAGCGCGCCGCCAACAGGCTGTAGCTGCCATGGCAACGCACTAGAGGAGAGACCGCTCGCGGTAGGCTCGGCGATCGGTTTCTCCCCGGCCATACACCACCAGCTCAGGTGAGCCTAATCCATTCCTTTCTGATCTTCACACAGAGATCTAGAGGGCATGGAAGAGCCCATTCTCTGCCAGTATTCACTGACATCAGCGGGTTAATTTCGCTGATGTTGAGGGGATCGCAGAGCATGGGTATGTGTCGATGCCGCCCATTTGACGAGTCGTTTGCGAACTATCTCATGTCTGGGCAGGCGTTGACACTGAGAGCTCCATTTCTGCCATCCAAACCGCTAGAGACAACAGCGCGTTTGAATGGCAGAGCATACACGGCAGCAGTTCAGGCTGGTGCTTCCCTGCACACCATGGCGGTGCTGCAGGCATACCAGGCCGACCTGCTGCAGGATCTCGACCAGGGGGCAGGGATGTCCCCTGAGGCGGTTACTGAGCCGCGCCGAACCACGGTTCTTGCGCTCCGGGCCACCAAACAGACTGCTGCCACGATCAGTCGGTCGATGGCGGCGATGGTGGCCACGGAGAGACAGCTTTGGTTAAACCTGGCCGACGTTGAGGAGAAAGAGAAGGCCTTTCTCCTCGATTCGTCGGTTTCGCCCTCTGAACTCTTTGGCCCCTCCGTGGAGGCGGGGCTTGGGAAGTTCAGGGAGGCGAAGGCGCGCTCAGCTGCTTTTAGGAAAAAACCTGCATACCGCTGAGATCCGGTTCCACGCCCAGGCAGGCGGGAGGGCCTGGCCCTTCACGGTCTGAGGACCGTAGACAGGGCCAGAGAGCCAGTGTCGCCTCTCGTGCGCCCCCTCTGTGGAGGAACAGGGCGCAGGAAAGGCGTGACTCCCGCTAGAAGAGGGATCTGAGGGAGGTTATCCAGCACAAGCGCATACAGCGTCGCTGATGGATAATCTCCCCGGAGGGCTTCATTAAAAAGAGAAATCCAGCCCTCTCCTCTCTTCTGACTCCCCAGACGTGCATTACATCAGGCCTGGCGCTGGGCCTATGATAAGAACGATGTTCCGATGGCCCGCCTAGGCTTGGTTAGTAGAAACGCCTCTTTCAGGCATGTAAAGTGGTAGACCCCAGGTTCATAAAGAACTATCTGGCGAGTCTTCACTCCGCACGCCGCAGGTGAGCTGTCTGGTCTTTTCAAGAGTCAATTTTTGTGAATTAAAATTCCGAAATGTATCTCTCTACAGACCTCGTTCCCTGTATAGAGCTATGGGGTCATGTCATTTGCTATGTCATCAGGTAATAAGGTAAGAGAAGTTTCCTGGATTATTAGGGCCCTGAAGTTCCCCATTAGGTGGCCAGAACGATAACTATGTTAGCCTTCGGGCTGTTAGCCACCTCAGGGTAGAGTAGTTGGTCTCTCTCTTAGAATTTTTTACTTAGAGTGTTGACTGACGCTAGAGCTTCAGATAGATCTTATGTCCGGCCCACGGGTCCGTTTGACTTCTTCCTGAGTATTTCGCCCCTTGAGCTCTGTTTGGGTTTTCATTAGGCTGAGCGATCATGCAGCCCTTTGTATGGAATAATACAGACTATATTCTTTAGTAAGGCTGTGGCTCCTCCGAGCCCTCAGATAGATCTATGCCTGCAGGCTGGCCCTCACCAGGGCCGCCTCTGTAGCTGGCCTAGGCTGTGCCAGGGATAATAGAAGTGCTCTGCTAAAATTTAGCATTGCTTCCTCTGAGCCTTCACTTTGTGAATGTAGGTTTCTAGCATCCCTGTATAAACAGCCTCCTCCCATGGGAGTCGTTAGGCCAAGGCCCGCCCCCTTCTCTGCATTCTGGGGTGACTAGAGTAATGCAGCATGGTGCAGAGGATGGTTTGTAAGGACATGGTAGGCCTCAAACAGGCCTCCGTGGTATATATGTCTTTATTGAGCAGGGTTAGGCCGTCTTTCGCTTCACGAAGAAGACTGGGTTTCCTGCCCGACCCTGCCATGCAGAACTGGCCTACGGATTTAGGCCGCCAGTTTAGGCTTCACTCACCTCGCTGAGCGACTGCTCGAGCGCTAGGTTGTAGGTGGATGGCTTTCATTCAAGCCCCACTCCCCTAGGTTGGGCACAGATAAATTTCTGTCACCCCTAGAGCCGCTGGCAGGCCCGGACCCTGGTAACCTCAGGGTGAGGTGTGAGTATCCCCCTGTGATACAGGGTAGGTCTGAGCACTTCACTCCCAGTTCTGTTTATCCTACCTCGCACCACTATGGCTCGGGTCGAGTATGAAGTAAGCTTCACTTCTTCTTTGGTTGAAGTACGCTCCCCTGAAGCCAGAGCATTGCCCTGAGCTGACGCCCATGCATAGATGGTAGGCCCCTGACTAATGGGGCCTCCGTTGAGGCAGAGTGGCGTATGTTGTACTCCCCTTGTTTTAAGGGTGCTAGCTTTTTTGCGGAGTACACTGCCATGGGCAATGTGATTAGGCACCAGGATGCTGTAGGCGCTGCGTAAACAGCTTTGCTGCCAACGAAGGCTGCGCCATTAGGTAGTAGGCCTCAGCAGGCCTCCTTGATTGGACAGCCCCCTAGAGGGCACTGTAGGCCAGCTCACTTTACGTGGTTGGCCTTGGTGGTTCGGGCAGTTGACTCACTGATGGGTAGTAGGCCTTAAACAGGCCTCCTCGGAGGTGAGTCCCAACATTGTGGGACATACCTTATAGCGCTACTGGAAGCCCATTAGTAAATTTATGCTTGTGTAGTATGGTTCCCAACAGTGTACTTTATAGCAGAATATGACTTGCTATTAGCTAGTAGGCCCGACCAGGCCTCCCTGATAGGCGAGTCCCCAGCTGGCTGGCCTTAGCAGGCCACCTTATACTATCACCCGGACTCAGGGCTCAAAGCTAACAGTGGTTATCAGGTAGTAGGCCACTCAGGCCTCCCTGAAGGTGAATTCCCACTTAAGATGGTTATCAGGTAGTAGGCCTCAGCCGGCCGCCCTGAAGGCGAATTCCCACTTAAGTTGGCTATCAGGTAGTAGGCCTCTCTGGGCCTCCCTGAATGTGAGCTCCCAAATATTGTGGCTGTCAGGTAGTAGGCCGCTCTGGGCCTCCCTGAATGTGAGCGCCCAAATATTTTGGGTGTCAGGCACCAGGCCTCCCTGAAGGTGAGTTCCCACATGCTGTGATTATCAGGTAGTAGGCTCCTCCAGGCCTCCTTGAATGAGTACGGTCAGGTAGTAGGCCTCACCAGGCCTCCCTGAAGGTGAGCTCCCCACATACTGTGGTTGTAAGGTAGCAGGCCTCACCGGGCCTCCCTGAAGGTGAGTTCCCACGTACTGTGGTTATCAGGTAGTAGGCCTCTCTTGGCCTCTCTGAAGGTGAGCACCCCACATACTGTGGTTATCAGGTAGTAGGCCTCTCTGGGCCTCCCTGAAGGTGAGCACCCCACTTACTGTGGTTATCAGGTAGTAGGCCTCACGGGCCTCTCTGAAGGTGAATTCCCACTTACGTTGGCTATCAGGTAGTAGGCCTCTCCGGGCCTCCCTGTAACGTTCCCTAGTGGTGCTGGGTTTATGAAGCTAGTGGTCTCTTGCTATCAGTTTCAGCTAGCCTTAATAGGCAGCTGCTGAAGGCGAGCTTGCGCCCTGGCTCGCTAAAGTGTTCATTCTCTGCTATTGGTTCCCTCCCGGAACTTTTTCTGCCTACAGCCTGGTTTGCCTACCAGGCAGACCTGTCCTCCCCTCACCGAGGGTCTCTAAGAGCATGCGGCTTCCTGAGTCTGGTCAGACGGTCGTAGGCCTCTCGTGAGGCCTCCCAGTTAGATCAGCCCTTAGGCCTTCACAGGCCTCCTCAGTGTTTTGAAACACAGACACTGGGTTGATCCGTGGATCGAGTAGAGAAACTCCCCTCGCTAGCAAGGGTTGGAAAGCACTATGCTGAGTCATACTCTCCGGGATATCCCGTCTCTGAGATCCGGGCCGAGTGGTTCACTGCCAGCTTCGCAGTCCCTTGGGTTGGATGCCTTTCTGAAGGCTTTGTTGTCCAGAGGCTCTGTCTTCAGACAGACAGGATTTGGCCAGACTAGTGTCTATGTACTGACGCCAGGTCAGGCCGTCCTGGTGGCATTCGGGGTGAGTACGTTCCCCTGAATAGTGACTGGCTGGGGCTCCTTCGGGTTCCCTAGCCACATTCCCTAGAAGGGACCCCTTCTAATCGGAAGCTGTGGTTCCAGGCCCGGAGCCGGCCCAGGTAGACCTTTTATTTAACCATGTTTATGAAGGTTTTTCTGTGAGGCTGTAGCTTGGGCTATGACCGTAGGGAATGCTGTCACTAACAGCCCAGTGTGACCTGAGGGTGAGTGGTTCTAGCGTTTCATTTGAAGTTGCTGGTTCTGACAGTTGTCACTGCCACTTGGCATGCACTCCCCTTAGCATGGCGGAGTTGGTATATCGTTCCCCATAACGTCGTTGACGTATTGTTGAGTTCCCTTCGAAAGGGAACGTCTCAGGTTACGACTGTAACCTATGTTCCCTGAGAACAGGGAACGAGACAATACGTCTCCCTGCCATGCCTCGGGGCTTGCCTACCGTACAGTCCCTTCAGACGATAAGGTGATTTGTCATGTGTGCAAGGCGCCCCTTTATACTTCCAGGTCGCACGTTAATCATACACGCTAATGATTCACGGGCTGTCGCCGGTCAATATGATTGACGTGATTTGATAGTGATTTCAGACACCTGTCACGCCTGAGGCGTCCCCCATAACGTCGTTGACGTATTGTCTCGTTCCCTGTTCTCAGGGAACATAGGTTACAGTCGTAACCTGAGACGTTTGATAGGTCTGACTTATCACATCCAGGCTTTTTAAGGACTGGTGTAATAGCTGCAACCTTTAGGGCTTTTGGAACAATACCAGTTGTAAGAGAGGTGTTCACAATGCTACAAATGAGGGGACTAATTGAAGAGAGACACCCCTTAAGAACAGATGTCGGGATAGGGTCAAGGGTACTTGTAGTAGTATTCATTGTCATCACTAATTTTGAAATACAATCAGTAGTGACTAAGTTAAAATTGGAAAATGCAGATTTAGGAAAATTAACTGGATAGGTCTCAGGAATTGCAGAGCAAGGTAGCAGACTGATAGACTTGTAGATGCTTAAAATTTTTTCCATAAAAAAATGTGAGAAATTTGTTACACTCCTGCACAGAAGAACGGATTGATGGCTTAATAGGTGCAAGAAGTTTGTTGATCGTTTTAAAAATCTTGTTTGGATTTGCAGCACCGTCCCTAATGACAGACGAGTAGTACTCTGTTCTTGCGGTTTTAAGTGCTTCAGCATATTGACATAAAAAATCATCGTACATTAGCTTATGGACTGTTAAACCTGATTTTTTATATTGGCGTTCAAGCTGTCTGCTTTTCGCCTTGAGAGCCCTAAGCTCAGTGGTGTACCAAGGAGATGATTTAACAAATGAAACAACACGTTCTCTCCTAGGGGCTAACATGTCCAAAGCAGATGACAGAATAGTCATCTATTCTGAATAGTTGTAGTGATCAACAGTTTCAACTGTTGAGTGCTCTAATATCATACAAGAAAGACTGTCAAAATTAATGTTCTTGACATTTCTAAAACTAATGACCCTCTTTTGAGCATTTCTCAAAGATGGAACTTTTAAGTTAAAAGTGAGAAGCTTATGATCGCTAATACACAAGTCACTGCTGTCTAGCTGGTCAATGTCCACCCCTACAGAACATACCAGGTCAAGTGTGTGACCCTTATTATGAGTGGGAAATTTCACATGCTGAGTCATGTTAAAACAGTCAAGTACCTCCATAAATTCCACAGTTTGATTACTATTAAAATTATCCACATGGATATTAATGTCTCCAGTGAGAATCATTGATGGACAGACAGAGCTAACAGATGTGAGTAGCTCTGAGAGCTCATTAAAAAACAAAGAATTAGGTTTTGGAGGTCGATAGATGAATACAATTAGAACAGGAGAAGTACCGTTCATTTTAAATGCAACACACTCAAATGATGATACGCAGGGTATAGTAATTTCCGTAACAGATAATTCATCCCTGTATATAACAGCAAGACCGCCGCCTTTACCACTTAGACGTGGCCTCTGGATATATGTATATCCCGGCGGGGTACTCAAATTTAAGTTTATGAAGTCATTTGGTTGGTGCCACGTCTCACAGATACAAAATAAATCCAGTGCATTGTTCAATATGGTATCGTAGAGTACAGCAGTCTTATTGTTCAAGGAACGAACATTTAGATGTGCAAATCGCGCAGTGTCAAGTAGCATTTTCTGACGAGTCATTTGTGGATAACGCAAGTTTGCATGGCAAACACCGCGTAAAGAATGCTTTTTTGTTTCTGAGTCCATAGACCAAGCGCATAAAACTTGAATGCCAGTCCCAGTAGTGTGAACATTCTGCCGCGACCCTCTGTGCAAATATTTCGGGCGATGTAGAAGTCGAAACGATTTCAGGGTCTTTTGAACACAGACGTCAGGGCTTAATTGATGTTCCAACAAGAGAAGTTCAGTGAAAGAGTACTTTATCATGATGAAATCCAAATGTTGAAGGACCCGCTCTCCACAAAGCCCAAACTGGGTCAAAATGATGATGACAAAAGATAGCAGGGAAATCCGCATGATAGAAACAGAGAAATCCGATTTGGGTTACTTGAGGTAGAATCCAGAGTCCGCTTTTGTCACACAGCAGCACAGAGAGCAGTCACGCACAGCGTTCCCAGTTGACAGGATCAGCGTTCCCACGCTGTCAAACCCGATCAAACAGAGGCACGCACTGTAGGACTCCACAATAGAACTCCAGTATCATTAAAACCAGTGTAATAAAAAAAACACCAACTAATACGTATAATATAGTCTACTAGTTAAGAATAAATAGCCTAATAAAAAATAAAATAAAAACGGACAGAGAAGCGGCAGCCAACATGCGCCAGCGTAATCTCCACCGGAAGCTGTTAAAATGAGTCATGAATTCATTAATATATCTTGAACTCATGAATTCATTAATATATCTTGAATCAAAGTTAACCCGAACACTGTGCCAAAACCAATGCCATGATTTGTTGTTCTTCAGGTGCTTCAGGCATGTGGTTCTCCTGCCTATAACCCGGTCTAGGGTAGAGGAATGCTTTATCATTTATGTAAATCACCAATTCTCTTGATAGACGAAATAGCAAGGAGAAATATAGTCTTTAGAGTGAGGAATTTTTCTGAAACCTCCTCGATGGGCTCGAAGGGAGCCAAAGCTCGACCCTCAAGGACAATGGCCAAATCCCAAGCCGGTGCTCAAGATTGCAGTGCAGGCCTGAGCCTCAATGTACCACGGAGAAAACAAATAATAAGAGGATCTCTCCCAAGAGAAGAAGCCCCGAGAGGGGTGATAAGCAGATATAGCCGCTACGAACACCTTAAAGGTGGAGGGAGATAATCCAGCAGAGAAACGGTCTTGAGGAAATCGAGAACTGTACCAACCGGGCAGTTAACAAGATTTTAAAAAACGTTCTCCACGCCATGTAGAGAACAGTTTCCATTTCAATGTACATAGTTTCTTGTGGAAGGAGCTCTGGATTGAAGGACGGCATGACACCTCGGCGCCCTGAAGCGGCGAACCGGCAGGGAACAACCGAAGTGGCAGCGCTGCGACCCTCCTCAGAGAGTCACACCCCAGCAGAACTCCCGGGAGCATTGATAACGGGGGGAATGTGTACAGGTGCAGCCTCGGCCACACCTGCACCATAGGCGAACCGGCAGGGAACAACCGAAGTGGCAGCGCTGCGACCCTCCTCAGAGAGTCGCACCCCAGCAGAACTCCCGGGAGCATTGATAACGGGGGGAATGTGTACAGGTGCAGCTTCGGCCACACCTGCACCATAGCGTCCAGTCCGAGAGGAGCTGGATATGTGAGGGAAAACCATAGCGAAAAGATCGACCTGAGCTTGACCAAAGATCTCCCATAGGAGCTCCACCACCACGGGGTGAAGTCTCCATTCCCCGGGCCTCAGCCCCTGCCTCAACAGGATATCTGCTCTTATATACGAGATCGTCAGTGTGTTGTCCGGACCCTCCGCCGAGCGACCACTCATGATCACTTCCGACTTGTGAGGGAAGCATCCGTTGATAGCGTAATGCGTCGACAAGAAACCCCCAACACTGGGCCTGGGCGAGGAACCAAGGTTCTTCCACATGACCGAGGCACGTAGGCATAGCCGCATGACCTTGATCATGTGAAAACGGATTTCCCCTCGGAGAAAACCCCCCTGGTCCTGAGCCACCACTGCAGGGGTCTCATGTACAGAAGGCCAAAAGTAATTACGTTGAACGCAGCTGACATGAGACCCACAGTCTGAAACTGTTTCACAGTGAGTGACTGGCCTAGATAAACCCATATTTCACCTAGAAAAGTGGTCCTCTGAGCTGGGAGGATCACACTCTTCTGGCGTTGAGTGGCAACCCCAACATCTTGAAATGAGACAGAACGACATCTCGATGCCGAACTGCCATATGCTCAAATTGAGCTAGGATCAACCAATCGTCAATATAATATAATACGCGAATGGCCTGGAGTCTCAAAGGAGCCAGAGCTGCATCCACGCATTTTGTAAAGGTGCGGGGTGATAAACCTAGGCCAAATGGAAGAACCCGATTCTGGTATGCTTCGCCCCCATTTTTAAAGCGAACCACAGGAACTTCCTGTGATGAGGATAGATAGATACTTGGAAGTACGCGTCCTTCAAGTCTATTGTGACAAACCAGTCCTCGGACTGAATCTGTGATACAATCTGTTTGAGTGTACTCAACCCTTCTTTGGAACAATGAAGTAACGGCTGTAAAACCCTGACTCTCTGCTGGGAGGAGAAACCCTTTCTATAGCTCCTTTTTGAAGAAGTGTCAGTACTTCCTGCTCCATAACCAGAGCCTGCTGTGAGTCCACTACCGTAGGGAGGACCCCCTGAAATCTGGGCGGACGAGAACTGAGCTGAATTCTGTAACCCTTTTCTATTATGTGCAGGACCCATAGAGAAATATTTGGCAGAAGTTTCCACGCTGCCAGAAATTCAGATAAGGGGAACCAGTCTCTCGAGACTGGCCTCTGGATTTGCTTGAACAATCATTTCGGTGCCCTGAAGCGGCGAACCGGCAGGGAACAACCGAACCGACCATTCTACAACCCTCCTCGGAGGATTGCACGGGGACGCTGACACCTCGGCGGCCTGAAGCGGCGAACCGGCAGGGAACAACCGAACTGGCAGCGCTGCGACCCTCCTCAGAGAGTCGCACCCCAGTGGGCGCCGAGGAGAAACGATTTCTCAAAACCGTCCCTCCTTTTATTTTTTCGACAGGACTTCTTGTCTAAGCTTTATTAGAGATAAAAGTCCTCTTTTTATTTAGATCTTGCCTACCTCTAACAGCTTAGTTCCTACGACCCTCCTCGGAGGATCGTAGGAAAAAGCAGGCACCTCGGCACCCTGAAACGGCGAACCGGCAGGGAGACCAAACTGACTGCTCTACGACCCTCCTCGGAGGATTGTATGGGGACGCTGACACCTCGGTGCCCTGAACGGCGAACCGGCAGGGAACAACCGAACTGGCAGCGCTGCGACCCTCCTCGCACACCAGAGGGCGCCGAGGAGAAACGATTTCTCAAAACCGTCCCTACCCCGGAGGGGACCACCCTTAGAAGCCTGATAGCCTCGGCATCAGGTCTTCTTCTTTGCACTCTATGCCAGTTTCAGGAACATAGATTGGTGAGGAAGAAACCTCTGGAACGCCGCTGAAAGGTTTAGTTTTCTTGAAAGCGGAGCATCCAGAAGAACAGACATTTTTATCTTTCTTTTTCTTTATTTTTATATCAGAAAAACGTATACATATAAACATATATATATATATATATATATATTCTCGAAAAGAGTCAATGCTGACATCCTCACATTCATCTATGTCCTTAAATACTTTACCCACCAGTACTGCCTAATAAAATTTATTTATTATTAAAGATGGCTGGTGGGTAACGTCAGGGTTAAAAATTATGACGCTGACTCGGGAGAGAGAAAGCTTGCAAGTGTCTCTATAATCCAAGGCACTGTCATACCATGATACTTAATACCCATAACATTACTATAGTTAGACGTTTGGGTATTAAACACATAAAATAGAAACCGGTTTATTCCACAATCTCGACACCTCAGTGTGGAGATAGGGAAAAACCAGTAGTCCCCAACGAGGAGGCTGAGATACAGAGTTTTCCTGTTTTTTTAGATACATTTCATCTAATAAACTCTTTTTATTTTCACTCTCATAATGTTCAGCTGTCCAGTAAATATTTAACTAGCAACAGCATTAGAAAAACCTCCTTTTTAAAAGCTCATCTTTACTCAACAGAGTTATGAGCTGCCTATTTATTGAAAAATCAAACATCTGCCTTTTTCTTAATGTGGCAGGATGGGTTAGCACCCCTCCCACCTGTTTTAGATTTGACCAATGGCCAGGGTCCTGGTGCGTATAAGAGCATGAGCTACCAGTTCCTTGGCATGCGTCATTATCCGGGGTTGTGACGTCATCTATGCGCCCTGCTGCTTTCTGCTGGGTTCAGCGTAACGTGCTGCTTGTAATATTTGCCGAAGCTGTTTATCCGCTGGCGGTACTGTTGGCGGGTCTATGGGCTTGTTTGGAGAGTTGAATGTGGACATTTGAGACAGGTAAGAGAAGTATTCGGATGCAGGGTGGTTTATAGATGAGGTTTTATGGTTTGCTTTGAGGCGAGTAATCTAACTGATCTGTATGATTAGTGTACGATTTATCGGCGCTTCATGCCAACGAGCTTGTCGGAGACATTCGCCTCCATCTATCGCATAGTCTGGGGATGGTGATTCTGGGACAGCTTGCTTGGTTGTGAGTATACTGTTTGAGCGTAAGCCAAGGGAGAAGAACTCTCAGTGTAACACCTCTCTGTTTTACTTTTTAGGCATGCTATAAGGACGATACCTACCTTCTGAGTATTATCTGCCCTGTGCTTCGCTATACGACTTTGTTTGCGCTGTGCCTCATCAACTGCTGTTCTGTTTGGGTTCTGTTTTTGTGTGTGCTGTTTTGTTGCGAGTGAGTCGTCTCGAGTGGACCGTTCAGGGGGACCATTTCAAGTGAACCGTCCTAGGTGAGCCATTCAGGTGAGCCATTCAGGTGTGCCATTCAGGTGAGCCATTCAGGTGAGCCATTCAGGTGAGCCATTCAGGTGAGCCATTCAGGTGAACCGTCCTAGGTGAGCCATTCAAGTGAGCCATTTCAAGTGAACGGTTTTCAGCGAAGGATTACTCTGTGTTTGTGATATGTTTTGAGTTTGTTGTTTCCTTTTTTTGGTTTGTTTCTTTAACTAGTCGAGACCGAGTATTGTTGAAAATTATTGTATTAGTGAATTTATATATATATTTTTGGTGGTTGAATTGTATTGCTGAATTTATGGGATTTTGTTATTTTTTGCATAACATTGCTTTTTAATGTCTTTTTTTCTGTTGTTTGTTGGCTGGGCCTGGGCATCCGGGGGCAGATGAGAGGGCAATTAGGTGGAAGGGTCCTCACTGTGTGTCGTGGTCTTTTCTGACATGAGTCGTGGAGGGTGTGCTGTGCTGGTGTGTGTGCACTGAATAGAGTACTCTTCATAGAGGTGATACCTCGAGACTGCCCTTGGGTATGCCCAGGTTTCCCTGCCACCCACTCTAGAACCTAGTAAATTGAAGAGAGTGATTGCTAGTCAACACCTTTTACAGAAAAAGAACTGTTTTTGGTAATTAATAAAATATATATGTCTTCAATCACCTATGTCTCTGACTCCAACTGTGGTTAGGATCTGTGCGTGCCTTAGCTTGGACGTTATATTAAATTCTTGGGGCGAAATTCCCCAAGTGGCGTAGTCGGAAATAATAAACTGAATTGATTGTGGGCATAAATTGTTGTTACGCCAAATGTCATATAAAATAGAGCTGCCGCTCCCGCACCACTCTGCCACATTAATACTTTTATTTGTTTTGTTCACTTTTTCTTAACAAAACACTAACGATACCAATTCCTCGGAACTGGAAATTGCAGCACACTGGATCTGCAGGTGAAAGCTAAGATAGGGCGGGGCCCGTCCCAACCCACGCTGTCAGATCCGTTTGCTAACCCCAAAATGCAAGCCGCCGCCGTGTCTAGGCAATAGCGAGACCCGCGCGGGGAGCGCGAACCGAACCATTCTCCTCAAAGAACGATCGGCGAGAGCGGAGCGTCTTCATAGATAGACTCATACAATGCACACAATCAGCCCCCTCGAGGACTGACTGTGGGCATGCTCCACTCCCAAACAAGCGACACAAAGCTGATGTGTGTCCCCACCCGTAATATAACGAGGGCAGGGAACAACACACCGTCTATAATCTTGCTTGCTCGCCATAATAATGATAGATATATTGGGCTTGACAGACAACATATACAGGACAGATATACAGAGAGCGCTTGCTGAAGGTACAGAAGCTGTCGCGGTCTGATTTCAGGGCTGCTATATAGTTTCCTGGTCTATAACGTCACCTATGTCGTAGTGGGCTTCCATTGGACTGATTTTACACGTGCTTCACGACGTAATCACGCAGAGCGTTCCCACCGCGTCTCAAACGCAGCTCGAGTTCCCTTGAAAGGGAACTCCAACTGTATACTGTTTGTGTTCTAAAGCGTTTGTGATTTCTTCAATTGAATCAATTAATGCCAGTGATGTTGAACTATTTGATCTAAATCCATGTTGATTGTCAGAAAGTATTTTATATTTATCTAAGAATTTGTCTAATCTATTGGAAAATAGTTTATTTTATAGTTAGACAAATAGGTTTTATAGTTAAACAAATAGGTTTGTGTCTTTATCAGTGCATTTATAGATAAAGTAGAGAAAGAAAAGTACTTGTGACCTTTCCTCAAAAATTTAGAAATCTAAATTCTACAACCGCTGGGAAAAAAAAAACCCTGATGGAATCACCACACTGAGTGGATGTCCACCCAGATTTTTTACTTTATATTTACATTAAACGTTTACAATTATATGTAAGTAATTCACTTCTAAATGTATTTATTGATTCAACAGTTCTAACTCTCCTGTAACTAATCTCATTAACTTCCTTATAATTCACATGATCACAAACACACGTCACAAAAACAGGCAAATGGTCACTTATGTCATTTAGAAGCAACCCACTCTTTACACTATTTTCCATTCTGTTTGTGAATATGTTGTCTATTAGAGTTGCACAGTGAGATGTTATTCTGCTTGGTTTGGTAATAAGTGGGAAAAGACTCATACTAAACATTACATCGATAAATTCATCTGTCAGTTTATGCTTATTGGGATTTAAGAGATCTATATTGAAATCCCCACAAATGAACACCGCTTTGTGAACATTCTTAGTAAATAGTTGTTCCATACTATTCATGAACATTTGGATATTTGAACCAGTTGCTCTGTATACACAGCTTACAATTACATTTTTCTTTTTTTCCAATTTGATTTCAACCGTTATTATCTCCATCACCTCATTGTCACGTTTCAATGTGTTTGAGTTCTGTTTTGTTATCTTGGTTTCCCCTGTCTTTGTGATTTTGGTTTAGTCCTGTTAGTTTTTCCCGCTCCTCGTTTGTGTTCAGTTTCTTCACCTGTGTCCAGTTAATTATCCTATTAGTCCCTGTTCATTTAAGCCTTGTGTTTTCCCTCAGTGTTTGTTGGTCGTCGTCCTTGTATGGTTGTGTTTTCCCTGAAGTCCTGGAGGTTTATTTTGATCGTGTATGTTTATGGAAGTTAATTTTGTAAATAAATCAACTATATCGCAGATCCAGTGTCCTCGTCTTCAGCTATCTGCACACAAACCTGACAGAACGACCAACCTACAAAAAAAACCTTAAAAACTGAAAATTGCCCGAAGGAGGAAAAACAAGGAGGTGAGCCCCTTTGAAACCCCAATTCTCTTACAAGAGGAGCGCTCACTCGAAGAGTATGCGGGGCTTTACGTTGGCTTATATCAAGATGAGATATTGGGGGAAGAGGAACTGACAAAGAGTTTCTGGGGTGGACTGAAGGACCCACTAGCCCAGATACTACTTGTAAGTGACCTAAATATGTCCTTCCTGGAGTTTGTGGATCACACACTGTGGGCGTGTGGATCCAACTACCTCGTAGAGGATCTCCCACTCCAGCCAGTTCCAAGTCCGGTTTGCCCTGAGCCCATCGCCTGCCCGTCAGAGCCTGAGCCCGTCACCTGCCCGCCAGAGACTGAACACGCCACACTTGAGTCTGCTCAGGAGGACACAGCGCTCTTTGTGGTGTCCATAGCTGTTTTGTGTGTGTGGGCAACACACACATCAGCTACGGCCCCGTACAGTTCCGAGTCCCATGATGTGCTGGTTCCGTCCAGTTCCGAGTCCCATGATGTGCTGGTTCCGTCCAGTTCCGAGACCCATGATGTGCTGGTTCCATCCAGTTCCGAGTCCCATGATGTGCTGGTTCCGTCCAGTTCCGAGTCCCATGATGTGCTGGTTCCGTCCAGTTCCGAGTCCCATGATGTGCTGGTTCCGTCCAGTTCCGAGTCCCATGATGTGCTGGTTCCGTCCAGTTCCGAGTCCCATGATGTGATGGTCCCGTCCAGCTCCGAGCCTGTTGATCCTGCGCCAGAGCCCGTTGATCCTGCGCCAGAGCCCGTTGATCCTGCGCCAGAGCCCGTTGATCCTGCGCCAGAGCCCGTTGATCCTGCGCCAGAGCCCGTTGATCCTGCGCCAGAGCCCGTTGATCCTGCGCCAGAGCCCGTTGATCCTGCGCCAGAGCCCGTTGATCCTGCGCCAGAGCCCGTTGATCCTGCGCCAGTGCCCACTGATCCTGCGCCAGGGCCCACTGATCCTGCACCAGATGCACCAGAGCCCACTGATCCTGCGCCAGTCCTGTCCAGCCCAGAGTTTCCTTCACCGCTGGTCCTGCCCAGCCCAAGACCCTCTTTGCTGCCGGATCCCACCTTTCCTGTCAATTTCGCCATTAAAATTTTGGGGGGGCGCCCACCCGAAGGGTCTTCACCGCCATGGCCACCTGAAGAAATATCTCCGCCATGGCCGCCCGAAGGATCCTCACCGCCATGGCCGCCCGAGGGGTCCTCACCGCCATGGCCGCCCGAGGGGTCCTCACCACCATGGACGCCCGAGGGTCCCACAGCTCCGCCCTGGACGCCCGAGGGTCCCACAGCTCCGCCCTGGACGCCCGAGGGTCCCACAGCCAGCTCCGCCCTGGACGCCAGAGGGTCCCACAGCCAGCTCCGCCCTGGACGCCAGAGGGTCCCACAGCCAGCTCCGCCCTGGACGCCAGAGGGTCCCACAGCCTGCTCCGCCCTGGACGCCAGAGGGTCCCACAGCCTGCTCCGCCCTGGACGCCAGAGGGTCCCACAGCCTGCTCCGCCCTGGACGCCAGAGGGTCCCACAGCCTGCTCCGCCCTGGACGCCAGAGGGTCCCACAGCCTGCTCCGCCCTGGACGCCAGAGGGTCCCACAGCCTGCTCCGCCCTGTCCACGCCCACAGCCTGCTCCGCCCTGGCCACGCCCACAGCCTGCTCCGCCCTGGCCACGCCCACAGCCTGCTCCGCCCTGGCCACGCCCACAGCCTGCTCCGCCCTGGCCACGCCCACAGCCTGTTCCACCCCGGTTCCCCAAGCTACCAGCTCCGCCCTGGAGGCTTCCCGTCCCTGCACCACCATGCCCTTGTCAGCCTCCAGGGCGCCCACCCTCCCACCCCTTTGGATGTTATACGGCGCGAGGACGCGCCTTCGGGGAGGGGGGAGGTACTGTCACGTTTCAATGTGTTTGAGTTCTGTTTTGTTATCTTGGTTTCCCCTGTCTTTGTGATTTTGGTTTAGTCCT